>OY754973.1:24278210-24845710 GCA_963576475.1 Molanna angustata
CACACACACACACACACACACACACACACAGACATACACACACACACACACACACAGAAACACGAAATGTTCTACTCCGAATTCTGAGTAAATCCGTGTAAGGAACATATATGCTGCGAAGCCTCTAAGTTGGTGTTTTTTGACTTCAAAGTTGGAAAAGCCGTGAAAAAAGTAGACCTCTGCATACAATTCGCGCGTATCCTGGCTTGAAACATTGTCGATATGTTAAGAGAACAAAGTTCTCCTGAACAAATCGACAGTTGGATTACTATACTTGTAAAATGGGATTTTAATAAATAAATTTTAGCCGAGAAGTGGGGCGATTTGCACGTAAACCAACGAAGCAAAAATACACAAATTTGCGCTCTAGCTGCGCAACCGGAAGCTCGTTCAAGATTTTCGGCGAAAATTATACATGATCATAATATTATTGCGGTGATATGAGTGGCGTTCAAATTTGATAAGTATTTTTTATCTAGAAAACAAATTTTTAATGAGTACGATCATATTATGTAATGCAAAAATATTTATGTTTACGAACATTTTACCTGAATTAAATGTCTTGGGAGAGATAAGACATCAAAATAAACATGTGTATGCTCATTGTAGTTAAAATCTAGATCCCGTCAATTTTAGGTAGGTATTTATATTTTGTATGGAAACTAAGCTAAGGGCGACCCAAACACACAGTACTGCTAAGTGAAATAATCTTTATTTTGATATTAATTTTTTCACGGAGTATTACACCTAGTATATTATTATAATAAAAATCTGTGATAAAGACAAGCATCGAATCTAGATACAAGGAGTGGTACAGGTATATGTAATGTATGTATAGATATTAATATAATATATTATGTCCTTACTGACAGTGACAATTGGCAGTATCGAGAGCTATACAGACTGAAATAATATTTCCCGGTCACATTTAGATCGTGAGAGATGAATTGCTCGTGTCAACAACTACATACATAACTATTATATTATATAGGTACATATGTTGTAACACGATTTCATGAAACATTATTGAAGCAATGTCTCAAAAAAGTAACATATTGTACCTATGTATGTATCTTATTCCTATGTGTTATTTCAATTAGGATCAAATTCTTTATTCTTTGCTTGTGGATTATTTTTTGGATATGTGTAATTCTAATTTACCAGAAAATTGATAGTCAAGCCTTTTTTTTTAATTTACCAGGACCACAGTTATATTATTGTTCAGTCCTGATATAAAGTTTTTTTAATCTTCCGGTGAAAAGCCGGGTGATTGTTCAGTTTCGGTATTTTTTTTTTATTTTCCAGGATAACCGCTATCGATAGTTCAGTCTTGATATAAACTTTGTCAATTTTCCAAGATAACCGCTATGGATTGTTCATTCCTTGTATAAACATTTTAAATTTACCAGGATAACCGCTATTATTCATTCTGCAGTTACGACATAAACTTTTAAATTTACCAGGATAACCGCTATTAATCATTCAGTTTCGACATAAACTTTTTAATTTACCAGGATAACCGCTATTGACTGGTTAGTCCTGAAATAAACTTGTTTCTGACATTTCGACCTTTCAAGGCCCATTTTCAAATTAATTATTACGCTGTAGCTCTGCTGAAGTAGTGAATACAAAGTACAGGGATTTACAATTATAAGAACTGAGAAATGGAAGTGTAAAGAAAGAGAAATATAATGTAAGTGAGAAGATCCATGGACATTAATTATATATGCTACGACATGATCGTTCACAAACAAGTCAAAAAATAGATTATTTATTACTACAGAAGTACATTGAGATTTACTAGATAAAAAAGGCGATTCTTGATTTTTTTAGTATTGGTAAGTTATGAACGGTAGCACTTTTGTTTACACCACTTTGAGTGGTGTAAACAAATTAATTAATTGTATAAAAAGTTATAAACAAATAAATTGTAATATAACAAATTAAACTAGTTCGACATTAAGTACTCAAAGTCGTGTAAACAAATTAATTGTACAAAAAGTTATTTGTAAAAATGTTTTAAAATGTGCCACAAAATCATATGAAGATACTTCTAAAACCGTCTAAATATATAACAATAAATTAAATACATCTAAACCGTCTTAATAAAAGAAATCAAGTTAAAAAAATATATCACAGTTATTTTTTTTCTAACTACGCGTATTTTAAAACGAGTATAAAAAGGTAGATGAATTTCTTTTAAAAACAAATTGTGTATTATGAACATAACATATGGGCATATTTTTTAATTCTGGAATAATACAAAAACAGTTATCTGATCTCCAATAGCGGAAAATGTAAATCGATCCGGAAAGTGCTACATGACATTCATGTAACCTAATAGACACGATCACCGTGCATGCCAAAAATACTGGCGTAAATATCATCCAAGATACACACATCGAGGCCGGTGAAAATTGTGTATGAAAAACATTCAATTTACCTTCATAAGGGAATCTCCGGAGTCATAAATCGTCGACCAGACCATCTTGGGTGAAAATGAACGATAACTTTTACGACAGACCAACCAAGTTATGCACTTGTTAAGTAACACGCTTGACGCAATCGTTCTTGAATTGTCCTTCAACAGCCTTCTACCCCGCCGGCGCAGAAAAACAGCGGAAAATTCAACGGAGAAAGCAAAATAATAATAAAAAACACGTTTGACAGACGAAAAACACAGAAGAAAAGACGTAAAACCAAACAAATATGTAGATACGTCAAATATTTATTTTTAAAATCAAATTTCGCTAAAAATAAATATCGGCGCTTTCAAAATATAACGTTCATTTGTGTCAAAAATTACTTATTAGAATGTTTCAAGTGAAACAGAAATAGATCATAATAAATTTTGAATGTACGTAAAGGAACATAATATAACTGTCAATTTTGGAATCGCTTTTAAATTATATTCGAAAATAGACACAGCCGTGAAGTTTGCGCTGAAATAAAGCTCTCACGTGTTTTCCTGACGCGACCACAGACAACTTCGTTTTCAATCGATTTTCCGATTACGCAACGTTAAGTACGGTAACGTAGGTACGCCGAAACGGAAAAGCGCGGGGAAAATGTTTTCAAAAACGTTTTAACCACAGATAAAAAAATAAAACAAAACATCTAGCGGTGTAAATCTATGTGGATTACAAATTTAATTGAAAAATCAAATGAATAACATATTTTTGTGTGAATTACGAAGTCAAAATCAGTAGTTACTATGAACATAAACAAATTCTTATAAAATGATGTGATGTTTACATTTTTCTCACAATACAATGCTATTATTTTATTAATTTTATTTTATGTAGCTGCTCGGGCAACTATCAGGTCAAATAATAATTTAACACACATGCAATAGCAAGTTGCCACATTCTGGAGACTGACGATATTTATCGTCTCACAGATCCAGACTGAAAACACAATTAAAAACTGTGTCTCCACCAGGAATCGAACCTAGGACCCTTGGATCAGATACCTAACTAACTGAGTACGAAGGATATTATATATGTAAATCTTATTAGTAAGATTTTTAATAATTTTTGGTTGTCCTATAAATTTTCAAATCAATATTGGGAAGTGGGAAGGCACTATGTTCATTTGTTGCTTTATGAGCGACAGGCGAAAATTGACAATATTAGTGGTCCACATTCAGTTACATGTGTAGAAAAAAGTTTACTAAGGTTTCGCCTCTGGGCGCTATCGCAACCCAGCCCCTAAACGATATAAAAAATAATAATTAATTTTCTATGTACATTTCACTGTCTGCTTTGAACATAAAGCTTCTATAATTCGTACTAAGTTTACGGAGAATTAATAATTAGACGTGACCTATGTCAGTCTCCGAGTAGGTACAGCACGTACCTATAATTATTACTTTCATACGTCAATCGGCCAAGTCTGGTTCGACCGTCGAAATCAAAACCCCAGTGATTACCCATATCATAGATAATTATCGTATGGAGTTCTATGACATCTAAAGATGTCGTAGAACTCCATATAATAATTATATCCATGATATGGGTAAACAAGGAGGGTTTTCATTTCGACGGTCAACCAGACTTGCCCCCCTGAAATTTTTTTTTTAAATGAATATGTCCTTGTTAAACAAGTACATATACATCTTCCTACGTTCCCTAAAATAAGCAAATAAATGCTTGTGCTATAGGTGAACGAAATCGGTCGAGGCAGGATTCGAACTCGCGACCATTGGATTACTAGCCCAGCGCGCTAACCGTTCTGCCACCGACCCATCTAATATAATCATACTTTTGGAATAAAACTTTTAAACATAAATCGAAATAAAATTTTCATTCGTCAATCGACACAAAGTTTCATTCATCAACTGGAACAAAATTGTCAATCGGAATAAAAATTTCATTCCTCAGTCGACACAAAGTTTTCATTCGTCAATTAGAACAAAATTGTCAATCGGAATAAAATTTCCATCGAACGCAACGTAAGTACTATATATAAAGCAATTTGCACAACAGCTAATTACCTTGTAAACTAAGAACAATATTGCAGATGATAAGTGATGATAACACCAGCACTTAAGTTATATATATAAATCATTATGAACTGTGTAATATACATATTTATTTACATATCTTAACTCTGGATGTAATTTCAACTAAAAACTTTGTAAACACCCTAATAGCAAGTCCTACATCATAGTTAGAACATATTTCAAATTGAAGGTCAAAAAATATGTCTGAATCTGTATTGCACTAGGGACCATAAAGGTCAATACATGCTTAACCCTCTGGAGGCCTTTCAAATGTGGCTGCATCGGAGCATGCCGATAATTTTTTGGGTGATAAAATATCAATAGTGGAGGTACTCAGGAGAGTAAATGTCGAGCGCGAACTTGTTGACACAGTTAAGCGACGAAAGCTGTCATATTTGGATGACGTTCTGCGAGGCAAAAGGTACAGGCTGCTCCAAAAAATTATGAAGGGCAAAATAGAGGGACGCCGAGGAATAGGAAGACGTCAGAGGGGCAAGTCTCGTCAACGGGCGGAATAAAAACCACCAATGCTTACCCATATCATGGATATAATTATCATATGGAGTTCTATAACATCTTAAGATATTATGGAATTCAATAAGATAATTATATCCGTGATATGGGTAAACATGGATGGTTTTGATTCCGTCTGTTGACCAGATATGCCTCCCTGATGTCATGGCTCCGCAACATTTGTAAGCGCGGCGGCGGATAGAGATGCCTTCTCAGCAGTGATCGCCAACGTCGGGGGGACCTGATATACCACGAAAAAGAAGGAGAAAGAAGTAGCTGTACTGCATATTATGAGAAGTCATGGAAAAGAGACACCTAATACTATTTTCATTTCTAAGAATACACGTCCTCGACATAGGAAAATAATAAAATTTTGTGAATGCGAATATTTTTTTTTTCAGTAAAAAGTTAACTATTTACAGGCGTTTAAAATATTACATAAATAGCGTAAAAATAACTAAACAAACCCGTCACATGTTATTTTGGCTAATGGGAGCACTTTCAACGTGCGTTTATATTTTTAGATTTCGGTTTGTCTGTAGATTCCACGAATGCAACAATAACTGTGGGCCTTCGAGGGGTCACATTGATAAGTCAATTCGAAAGAAATAATATGATATCACTCTTGAAAATTACGCAACGCACAGACAATATACATCAACTTCCTGTACACATCCTGAAAAATTCTTCAAACCAACTATGGCAGATATGTATCTATTTAATTTTAAAAAAAGTGCGTTTATTATAGTCACTAGTGACAACTAACAACGACATTCGAGAATAAAACACGAAGAGCATAATCTTCTTCAGAAGTATTTAAGATCAAATTTAGCCAGAAGAAAAATCAAAAAAATATTTTATAAAACTGATATAGACAGTCCTGGCGTATGCTTCTGAAACCTGGGTATTGAGTGATCCACTGCAGCATTTTGGAGAAGGATCCTCAGACCGGTCTACTGTGAGAGATACTAATGATTGGCGTTGTCGAGAGGAGAGTTATATTATATGTATGGTAGAGCCTAATGAGATTTACATCAAGGTGGGATGCCTGAGATGGTCTATTTACACAATCAGAATGGACGACGACAACCCAGTAATACGCCTCTAACTCTCCACACCACAAGGACGAAAAAGACCAGAAAGACCCAAACTGCGATAGATGAACTCTGTCAGTGGTGATGTGTCCATTCTGCAAACTGGAAAACAAAGGCTTTAAAAATACATTACTGGAAAGACTGCTAAATTCAGCCAAGATCCAACAGAATCAGATCTTTAGTTTAAACTTATTTTATATTGACAATTTTCCTGAACAAACCGTATTCCAAAATCTTGTTGAATTTTCTTCAAATGAAGTGCTTTGCGTTCAGCATATCGAAGTGATCAAACGATGATGTGATCAAATAAATAAATCAATAATGCTATATTAAATTTCATAAAAAAAACTCCTGGAGCAAAACGGCTATGAGCAAAAATCTGCATAATATTCGAAAATCTTCATCTAAGCTTATATTACAATAGCTATAATATGAGTCAGTATTAGGTATAAGTATATTGTGTAATAACTGTTGAGAACATCATATTATTTGTGCTTTTGTTTGCGAAGGTAATCGTGATAAGGGTAGATTACGATGTTAATTTGCGATATCAAATATTTTACAAAGATCCTGAACAGTATTGTGGCTGATCGTAGATTAATTGATAGGTGAGTCAAGCTTGGCTAGCGACACTTGATGGAAAAGTGTGACTAAACATAGGTAGGTACCTACAAAAAGCAACATTATAATATTATTAAACATATTAATAAACTTGTATTCAAACAACAACAAAAAAGTTGCAATCAAATAAATAACATTCAATGATTTCATTTTGAAAGTATATTATGAGATAAGAGTCGTATCGTTTAAGAACTCGTTTATTTGTCGATTGAAATTAAATTAAAAACTTAGTAGGTATAGCATAAAAATTAGCTTAAGTTGTTATCATATACACTTAGCATTAAATTAACAGGTCAATACAAAAGAAGTTAATGACTATTCCGTTGAAAAATTCGGACCAAATAAACATGTTATTTGTTATCGATGATACTACATAAATATTGTTATCGCCCAAAACATTGTCAAATCTATCAAAAATAAGTTATTTATGAGTAGCAACACTGTAAAACCACTAGACTTTTTTTACTAATACCTAATTAGGTATCGTAACGGAAGGAATACTAATCAATGTTCTGAGAACATTTACAAGGCCATTGCTATTATGATCTATTATTTAATTATGGTATGAACAAAATAGTTCAACGAACTCTTCAATTCTATCAGAATTGTTTCTGTCAAATTGATCAACATTACACAATTACGTTTTTTTTATAAAATAACATATTAAGTTTTATACCATAATACATTATTTTATTGTCAGGTGATAAGGTGGTTTTAAAAGTAAGTTTTCAAATGTACCGGTAGATAAGTTAAATGAGCGAAGGTTATAAAATCATAGTATTTCTTGTGTGTGATTATAATTTATTATAAGATAGTATTATATAAATAAATAGGTACCTACTATATATGTACCTATATGGATTAATCCACTCGTGGAATGCCAAAATTAAAGTCACGACCTGTTTATATGAGATCCACTATCGTTAACCCCATTTTTTTGCTGACAATGCTAACGTGGACCCCTTTTTAGGTCGTCTTGGACTCCCAGGAGTCTATATAGACCACTTTGGGAATCATTGATCTAGGCCATTACTTATTATTTTATTCATACCACTCATACCTATCAAACTATTATGCAAGTCAACTTGATAAGGTGGTTAGTTTTGGTGGTGTTATCAATTTACTTTGAATACTTATCAACTAAACAAGGTATGTACATACATAAATTTAGTTTGCATGAAGCAGCAAAATTTACAGACAGTGGGTGCACACAAACACAATCTCGCTGTCCCTGTCGTAGTAAGTAAAGATAATTTATTAATGTCATACTTTAATCATTGAGTCATGTTATACACTTCATTGTGTTATTGTTTCAATAATCTGTCACATGTCTGTTTGATTAAAATTACGATTTTAACGTAAACCTCTCAAATTCTATCAAAATTGATTTATTTGTAATCCAGAGAAACCATTAAATGGATTCCGCGAGATTATCGATACGATAACCATAACAATCTGAAAACAACATTTCGAAAGAGGGAAAATGAGCCAGAAGGAAGAAAAATGGAAATAAATTACCTATATGATTCCTTCATGTGATGCAACTATAAACCAACATGAACATAATAATTAAAATAAAAAATAAAATAAAATATTTCAATACAACATACCGATCATTTAATATACCCCTTGCATACAACACCAAGTTCATTCCCTGTATTTATCACATACTACCCTAATACATAAAGATTATCTCCCTATAATATTTCAATCGGTCCCCCTAATGTAATAAGTTCGGCACCAGGTATAGACATGTATTATATTTTCCCCTAATGCATATGTACCTACATTACTGATTACTGGATATATTCGTGTACGCCAATGAAACTGCCATTCCATAAGTATAAAACTATGCTTTTATTTACATATTTCAGAATCCTGTCAACTTTTTATTGAATACTAATTTATTCCTATGCACAATAATGATAACTTTATCGTCAGACTTTGAATAGGTACCTATATTATAAGTTATCATATGAGTTACCGTAACAGCTGTATGGCATTTTTATTTTTCAGTGTAGCAACACTGAAATTGCAATCCATGAAAGAAAAATGACATCAGAGTTTTTTTCTTCGAATATTAAAGTTTTAAATGAGTTATTAAACTTTGACAATGAAGAAATTTTAAAATACTTGAACATACAAAGTATGCTTCATCATTCAAATATTAAGTAGGCATTTAATGAAAATTAAACACAACTTTTATGTAATTTTTATGCCGAAATATATTTTTTACATAAAAGTTATAGATATAAATTATTACAAATAAAAATATCAAATGCACGTGATAATTAATGACATTGCATGATAAATAATCATACTAATCACTATTGCACAAATAATGTTACCTTCGACATGATCGTAAATATTATTCCAAAGAGTATGACACAATCACAACACCACCACCGGCTAAAAACAGACTGATTTTTGCGATGGCTGAGAATGGGAGTTGTTCATGGAAGGGCATATGGAAGGTCACCGCTGGGCTGTGCTGCAATCGCGAAAACTGACTTTATTACGAATAAATTTTATAATAAAACAATTTATTTCGTTGCAACTAATCAACAATTAAGTAGTGTTGAAATAAAGATTAATTTGTAGTTGTGGCATTGAAAAGATTTACCTACTTACTGTAAGCAGTAAATAAATAAACATTATCCATGTTATATAAAGCGAAAGTTTCCGTATAAATCCGATAGATGGAATAATTTTTAACAATATATATTATATGGTTTCATACAAGATTCCAATTGGATTTTAAAAATATATATTCATTTCTCATATTATGTGATAAAATTGATAAACTTAATTTTATTAAAATCATTATCAAAATACATATATTTTTTCTTAAATGAATATTGATTTTGTTATCTTTATTCTGTGCCTCACAATAGTTCGATTGAACAACATTCATGGATTAAACATTATTGTGAACGAAGGTTAAAAAGGTCGAATACCATAATAATGTAATAATTTTAATACAAAATCATCTTGAATTAGATTCATGAAAACGAAACGATATTATTTTTTTTATTTTAGTATACATATAATGTGTTGTAATGCCGGATTATACGTTAGTATAGGCGCGGCGAACGTCTCGGCGAGCGTGTAAACGGCTTAAGTCGACAGCTCGGACACTATTTACATGCTCGCGAGCACTAGAGTCTACAATTTGAATCTACCCGTTTGCATTCTGTTTCCGGTTGGCTCTCTGATTGGTTGAGATCTCGTAGTATTAAGTCAAATGAGCTGTGAAATTTTATATTAAATGCGAAAAATTAAAAGAATATTATATATTTAATTTATAATAATTTGTAATTCAATTTATAAAGCAACTCGCTCACGCGAGTCGCTATTATTATTATACACAAACTTAAACCTAACCTAAGAATGCAGAAAAGAAACTCAGGGGCTAGACGCTACTGGTTTTAACACTACAAATCTATACAGATTGTAGGAAACTAGGCGTTTCTTTTTTTTCTTTTTTCCAATAGCAATGTTTCTTTTTTATGACATTGTACGCTGCCAAACGTTTTTCAATGTGATGGAATTTGTTTTTCTACATTAAACCAATGCCATTAATAACTCCATCTTAGTGCAAACCTTAACGTTTGCAAGTGAAACCTAGACAAGGCAGAAGTCGCACGAAAGCAGAATGAATGCAGTTGAAATGAGATCTCTAATAAGAATCAGTATCTAATAAGAATAGAACGATTTATGACAGGGTAAGAAATGAGGACATAACAAAAAAGAATGTATAAGATGAAGAAAGATATAAATAATTAATAGAATGAAAGTGAACACATTTGGCCACATGGGTTCTCTCTGAAATGGCATGATGGTACATATGTATGTATATTAAATAAATTAGAGCCTATATACCTATTACCTATGGGAATTAATGTAAACAACTACAAAATAAGTATATCAAACGTTTCACTGGTCCACTAAAAAAATAAATGGAACATAGTTTATTAATAATTTTATAAATTGCGTAAGACTGTATAACTCTCTCATTGTTTATTTATAAATTGCGTAAGACTGTATAACTCTCTTATTGTTTATTTATAAATTGCGTAAGACTGTATAACTGTCTTATTGTTTATTTATAAATTGCGTAAGACTGTATAACTCTCTATCATCAAATAAAATTAAAATAAAGTAATTTTATATAAAGGTTATATAGTTATAATTATATATAGTTATAGTTTTAAATTTTATATAGTTATAGTTCGTAAGCAAATTAAAAAAATATTTTAAATACATAATTTTTTGCCTTTATTCTAATCTATAATTTCGTAGGTATACCTACGGCATAGGAAAAAAAAATAATCAAAAAGACTAACGATATTCAATTTGTTAGTTCTGTTTTCTTACGATATTAATTGGTTAGCTAATAAAAGAACGCCACAATTTATTTTTGCTACAAGTTTAAAAAAGTTCTCGAAGTTTGAGCACAAGTAATCTGAGGAACACATTTTTTATATTTTAAAAAACTATCCTTGTGTATGTCTAATTCATGTCATTGTGCTTTGTCTAAAATACTGTACTGTTGATCCAAGTTTGTTTTATGAGTATATAGGCAATACCTACATGAACTTTCACCAGTTTTTTTTTTATTTTCTGTAAAGTTTTACATAATAATAATTGGGATCTCACTAGCCTAAAGGCTATCAGTGAGTTTCCCATACAAAAATATCAAGTAGCTATTACATTCCTTAAGTTGAATTATTAAAGCTATAAGTTGTAATGCATGTTTTTGGTTTAATTACTACTTATAAATGTGTCAAATGTTTTTAATTACTTTCTACAATATTTTTTTTAAATATAGTTTAACTGAGGATATTTTATCAAGTTTATCCACACCACTTGGATAAACTAAAATTAACCATGCGTATTATATTATACATTTCCTATGTAATTAATTGTATTTATTTACGTTGAAAAATACTTTGACCACATATTTTAGAAGTAGCATGTTTTTTTATTTTAAAAATACTAATTCATTTAATGTTCCGTGAACATGGCTGTAATATCTAATAGTATTTTATTAGTTGAAAATGCATATACCTACAAAGCAAAATAATCAATCGTCCCTGTCCCTATTAAATGAATAAAAAATAGCAGAAATATTAATCTCGGTTATTTTTACCATAAGTATATAAGTAATAATGATTTGTTTCTATCAGAATTCATACATCAAATAAAATATCTAAAAAGCATACTTCATTACTACCTACGATATATTTCTAATTATACCTAATGCCACATTATAAGTAGGTATACCAACTTTTCTAAAACTAATAGATGTTTTCTCTTTTAGAATCATTACTTCTCTACGAAAAAATACAGTTTGTAGAACAGCAAAGATGCTAGTTATCGTAAATTTAGAGCTATAGCAACGCGTTTTAAACGGCAAATAAGCATTACTTATACGATACGATGTATTGTAACTATAAACATTTGTATGACCTTTTGAAACCTTGATACGATTTTCAATGTTTACATTATCTTAATTTACTAAAACTGAAGCGTAACAGTAAAAATAAAATAATCTGTAGCATAGGTACCTTCCATCATCTTAATACCTCCATGGTACCTACTATACAGCATCGCTAATCGCTAGCCGGTATTATAATATATACCCAGATGATAATACCTACCTACCTTTATATTGCAAATATGAAACGCTTCGTTGTTATTTGTAAATATATTTACTTAACCTTAAATTATTCTGATGTAATACTCATTTCTTATTTAACTAAAGACCTTGTTAATTTTTCATATAATATGTGTTTGTAATTTAAAGTATTTAATGGCATATGAAACTATAGACTGTGAACTAGCTAAAAAATGGAGATTGCAGTTTAAACGTTATAGGTACCTACCTATCTATGGTGAATAGCACACATTGATGCACGTATAAAAAACCAAACAACACGACAAGTATATAATATTGTATACGTATATGAAAACATATCAATTTAAAAAAAAATATAACTCTTACACTACATTCACTCCATTGGCGATTTCGACTCATTATTTCGTTGGTTATTTACACTTTTCACTATTGAATACTGTATAAAATGTTATATTTATAAATTTAAAACAATACTAAGACTAATATTAAAGTTACGACCGGCAAGTGCGTCTAACGAAGCAAAGTTCAGAATTGAATATGTTTGATTGTATTATTGGTATCTTCCAATGAGAATCAGTCGCTATCATCGGTGTCTTCTACAAATATTTTTAAAGGCAGATATATGCAGATACTGGGTGTTTCGACACTTGTATTTATTTATAACGATAAATAATTCAGTTTCTTAATTTGCGATGCCCCGTTTTTGCAACAACAAAACAATAAGTTGACAAATAGGCAAAAATTGTACATAATATCGTGATTTTTGGATTCAATGAATAAATCAAATAGTAAATAATCCATTTCATAAATAAATTAAAAAATAAAGGAGCCTAACCTGTAATTGTTTCACCTCACGGTTAACATAAAAAAATACAATTAAAAATAATATGGTATGTGAATTAAGTCCAATAGAATATTTAAATTACTTAACTTAAAAAAGTAGTTAGTAAAAAGATTTTATGATTGATTTGTCAACTTTTTTTCTATTATTCCTACATAAAAGATATACCTACTTAAGTAATAAACACTGGATAATATTTTCAAGGATTTCAGGTATCATTTATTGTACAAATAAAAAAATATGAGAAAGAGATATAAAAAGCGTTATTATTTTTAAAAACATTGTCAGCCTTTGTGGCTCAATTGGTTTGGTATCTGAATGCTGATCCAAAACTCCCGGTTCGATTTCCCGGGTTCCGGGCCTGTATCTGTAAGATGATCAATTAACTCCAGAATGTGACAACTTGTTATAAGGTGCGTGTTAAATTAATATTTGACATAGTAACTGTTACATAGTTGTCCAAGAAGAAATATAAAATAAAATATCACATTCAACATAATAATAATATTTAAAAAAAAATAATACAATATTACCATATTATTAAACGAGTGGGTTTTGGCCAACGCGAAACTCCTCACTAACAAGTCATTCTATAAAGTACCTATTCAAATTTTGTATGGAAAATATTCAGCATTTTCATGAAAAGAGTTAAATTATTTTTTATTTAAATATTTTACTATGAAAAATTGATAACTCTTCATTGCCATTTTATGAAAGTGATGTGCCTTTTTACCAATTTGAAAATAAAAATCTGAGCTTGGGGTCATTTTGAAATATTTGACAGTTAAAAAAATGAGAAGCACTTTTCAGGTATCCTTCAAAATCTAATGGGGTCTAAGCGAGTATTAGATATATATATTTGCAAAGAATGGAATGAGTACTTAAGTCTATAGGTAATCGATAAAGTAAAATAAACACGCCGTACATAGCACACACACACAGCACATAGTAGGTACACACACACACAGATACATTGTGATGAAACTTTCAGAATACAATCTCAGCATGATACTAGGTGATAATCCCCAATAAAAAAATAGCCTTAAAAATTGCAAAATCATAACTCCCCACTATATACCCTTGGGTTAGTGAGGAGTAAAAAATATTTAATGAAATCCTTAAGTCTCATGTGATTGCACCAATTTCATAATATTAGATTCGAGTTCACTCACATAATATAATCTCATGACTTATTTGCAATCGATTTTGTGATTTTCTCAATATATGCATTACTGCTTTACCTACTACTAAAAATGAAGATAGAAATATTATGATGGGAAATTTTACTTCCTTCCATCGAGTACTAATATTAAAAATTATGTGTGCAGTGTACACAACATTTGAACAAATGAGTATACTTTATTTTCTATATTGACACAATGCCCACTCGAATGCAACAAAGTTAAAGAACTAATTAGGCAGGAAACACCCTGGGATGGTGGATGACCTCACTGGCACAACACAACCGAGGGGATTCTTTATGATTGCCCCTGGCAGGCAACTTTGCCGAAACTCGTCAAGGCCTCAACGGTTCAGCTGAAGGGACAGTTCCTTGGAAAACCCAGATGTGCTGCACCAGAATGGCTAGGTCAGTAATAAGATGCAGTCAATATTTTTTTATTAAAATTGCCCGCGTCTGAGACCGGCAATTCGTCACAAAAAAAATGTTTTTAAAATAAAATTATGCTGGCGGCAGAGACCAGGCTCTTCTTTTTTCTCAAAACATTATTGTTGCCGTTTTTGTTAACGTTCTCGTTCATCTCTTTAAAAACTTCCCGGTGAAAAAAAAACGATGTTGCCATTTCTCTATGGAAAAAAACGCATAGACAAAAAAATTAAAAAAAAAAACAATTTGCGTGAGTACCCAAATTTGCAACCTACTCAAAAGCGAAGGACGGTGGGTCTCTCTCGCAGACCCATGGCCGGGGCAGGCATCAATACGATATTTCTTTATGTCCAAGGCTTGATATTTTAATAATCGATTAATTTTGGTAATTTATAAAAATTCCTCGTGGTTGAATCCTGGTTCAAAGTTTTAAGATACCATCCTTAATATTTTAAACATATTCAAGCAAAGAATAAAATATATTTAAGGAATATATAAAAATCAAAATTAAATCTTACTATTTACACATCTCTAAGACATTTTTTTTGTACCAAACACTCATTTTATCCTAGAAAGAAATTAATCATTCTTTTGACTTATATTTATATTATTTTAATAGATAAGCAGGAATAATTTATCAGTAGAATCCAGCATATCAGGAACTAACAAACCATACAACCTGTAATTTCCTATTTAGGAGGATGGATGGAAAGATGATATCTGAAGGTTGATTTTGTATAAACACCATAGAAGAAATGAGTAAAGTACTATTGTTATATAGTTTACGCTCACAAACGCAATATATTCATGTACTAACTCAAGCAATAACCTCGAATATTAATTTTGATCGAGTTAAGAAAATTTACTTACAAAATACTAATATACATTGCGTTAATGATTTTAAACCACAGATAAATAGTACTTAACTAATTTCTTCTGCTATGGTGTTTATACAAAATATACCTTCTGGAAGGATGCATCCCACAAGAGATTGGAAACCAAGGTTCAATATGGACTCTCTAGAACAATTGAAGAAAATAAATACACATTAAGCTCATTTCAAAATAATGGAGACTTTAATCTTTTACACTACTTTTCAATAGATAATGACTAAATACGATTTAGGATAGTAAAAAAACAAATGTATGAAAATAAGTTTATTCATTTAATATGTTTAATTTGCAATTAAATTTATATTTATACATATAATTAAAAGCAATTTATATAATATTCCTCCAACTGATGGTCCATCACATTTCCTATCATTGTACATATCTCGTTATACAAGTGAATAACTAAGCTTAATAAAATACATATTTGCTCCTAATATGCACATTTATACTGTATACAAAAACAGTGTACAAGAATAGAATACTAAATGTTAAGATTTTTGACATTTGTAAAGCTCATTACAATCTATGGAAACTAAAAATTACATAGAAATGCAAACTCATAGTTAAGTAGAGCTATCAAAATTACATATTGTTTAAATGTAAATAATATGGTTATACAAATATAGAACACTAACTTGTAACAGATTCCGTTGTGTACATTATTTTATGTAATACACTTATTATTATTTGACTTTATATAGATTAAATGCGTGAAAGAAACACTATGTGGCTACCAATCGACATTATGATTCATTTAGTTATAATAAAATATTTTTTATGCAATCAATGAAATGTGTCAAATTAAAAATATTTTTATTGGACATTGCAAAAAGACGTTAAACTGAGCACTAAAAAATATTATTACATACCTATAAAATTAGGGATAATTTAAATAAAGTTGTTGGGTTACATCAATCAAAAATATTGACGTATTAACAAAAACCTTGATTGATCAGGATAAATAAAATTATGCAATAATCTCACTAATCTGTTTACAATAAGTAACCACAATGTGCGACTTAATCCTCTTCAACAGCAAGAAAATAGAAATTATACAATATAATCAATCACATAAAGCTTTTATAATGCAATAAACAATTTTCCAGTTTTTATTTAAGTTTCCTTGCACCCTGTGCAAGTTGCGAGTTTATTACCATATGGCAATTTCTTCCAACTAAACAGTGTTTCTAACCCAGAGAAGCAAGGATTGCATGAGAAATTAATTTAAATAAATTTCTCTTCTGCTGGGGATCGAACCGCACAGAAACCAAACAAACGGATTACCAACTGCCACAGTGGTCGGTACAATATTTTTTTTTTTTTTTTTTAACAAAAAATGAATATGTCCTTGTTAAACAAGTACATATACATCTTCCTACGTTCCCTAAACTAAGCATAAATGCTTGTCCTATAGGTGAACGAGATCGGTCGAGGCAGGATTCGAACTCGCGACCACTGGATTACTAACCCAGCGCGCTAACCGCTCTGCCATCCACCCATCCACCCATTGTGTTCAGATAAAAAAAAAAATAAATAAATATGTATATAACATAACGATGGGTAGGTACAATAAAAACATGTTTAAAGTAAAATCAGCATGCACACAATATTAGTACTATATTGAAAATACTTTTCACATTATACCAAAAAATTGTGGCTCCCTCATCTTAATTTCTCAGAGACTGTTCAAAATTTGGAATATTCTTCTGTAACTCAAGCTAGTGTTGCCATGTATAAAAAAATGATTTTGAATTTGAATATAAAGGCTATATGAGAAATATTAATGCAGTTACTGGAAAATGATTTAAAAAATTGTTTTGCTCACGACCATATTACACAATTAATTAGTAATTTTCCAATGGTTAACATATACTAGTTTATTTTTAGTTCCTTTAGGTCATTTTTACATGCATTTTACTCTCAACCATTACATAATATATATAGATATTTTTAGGAGTGCCTATTGATATTATTTTTCAATTATATGTACATATACAAACAATGCATTTACTATCAACATATTTACGAATTGTATTATCATAAAAGCGACAAACAACATTTGATTCCACGTTTGTCCAGTTTCAATTATTGACTGATTAGTTGTCATTTGTCATGTTAAATTTTATGCTTGAGGCTTTTACTGTCCTTTGACATCATAATATAATATAACTCCTCACAATAGAACAACACCTTGTGTACTGCATATTAGTTAATTCATTTTTTTAATTTGCCATGAAAAGTACACAATAAAAAAAACTAAATACCAAGTAATACAAAATCAAATCAAAATGTTTTCTCTTTTAATTATAATATCTACATAGTTATGTATAAATGTAATATAGATATGATTGTATTAACACTCACAAATTTTTACACTCAAATTATTATTTTTTAATTCAACAATCGTATTGTATATTTTGGTTTGAAATGCAAGTCGTTTCATGAAAAATATTTAAATACTGATGTACCTATAATATACAAGAAACTAATATTACAAAGCTACAACACTAGATAATATATGCAATCATATTCTTGTGGTATACAAATTCTTAAAGGCACCCTTGATAGATTTGTGAAAAGGTGTTTTGTAGCTAATTGATTCAGTGTATTCACCACACATCTTCAAGTGATATAAAATGAATTTTATACTACAGAAATAAGACAGATATTACACGCTTTAAACTCAAATGATCTATAAAATATACTCCAGTTAAAAGAATGAAAAATAATTTTATTTGTGTTATGTTAAAATTGTACATTTTATTGTACAGTTCTACACATCTATTACAATTGTAATGAAAACTTTACAATGAGATTTACTAGATAAATATTTGTCAATTGTTTGAAATATTATGTTTCTCAAAAATATATTTACATTATTACCATCGCTTGCTACAAATGCATGTAGGATGAGAATGTAACATCTAATCACAAAATAGTTTGGTAAAAACAAATACATATGTATTTAAGCCATTTTTAGGCTGGCCCCGAGTAATAACAATTCTAAAAGATTTGCTCCAAACCAAAGCAATTTTTAATATAACAAAATGTCAAATATTATTTGGACTTTGCGAACAACTACAAGAACCGAGTATGTACAATATGAATGCATTTAATGCAATTTTGCAAATAATAAAGTATTTTAAAGTTTGCAAACATTTTTCACACATAGTGCATAATCAAAGTTTTATCCTATAAAAAACATTTGTTTTTTATCTATAAAAAACATTTGATAAAACTTAGTAGCTATGTATTCAATAAAAATTTGCTATACACATAATGCTAACTCCATTACAAATTACATATTTGATGTGATCACAGATTATTACGGATACGTCATCATAACCTCTGGCAGTAGTCATGTTGCCATAATGCTGAAGGGCACAAGCACTTTTAAAATCCTTCGAGTATGGCAAAACTTATTTGGAAATCTATTTCAAATTGATAATATACTATGTACTGAATACAAAACCAGTTATAAAAATAATCAATATAGATAATTGAAGTGATAGTTAGAAAATTAGGTAGAATATTTTGTATAAAAATATAAATCAATGAATGGAACAAGTCAATGTAATAACAAGTCAAATCAATGAACAACAACTGTCTGACAAAGCATCATGACACCATATTTGCTGATAAAGGTATTCATGTTGAGAAAAATATAAAACTTCAGTATATCGCGAAGAAATTAAAACTTTTTGCCCAATTTGAGGCGCAGTCATTAATGTTGTGTCTGAAATAATCTGTAAATATGATCTTATATATTTTACATATAAGATACAATTTTTTCTCAATTATATAAAAGCAATATACACATTGTAAATTGAACAATTGTCTAACTTTTGTACACTCCTTAAACTTAATGATTATATTAATTTAAACACATTTTATTTCTTATTAATATAAATCGATCTACAAAATGATATGACAATCTTTGATGATTATGAGGTTTTTTTGTGTAAAATAGAATTCTGAGTTAAAAGTCCTCATCCATTGTCAAATAGAAAATTGTTATACATGCATAAATTTATGTTGAAGGCGAATATAAGTTGTTTTTTAATATGAATCATTGCAAAGTTGATTGAGGGACAAAAAGGATTGGGATTGTTAATAGCAAATCTATTTACAACTGTTAGGTGCTTAAATTAATTTTAAAATAAATATTTTGAATATGGATAATATGGTATTTACAAGATATTATGTATTACGTTATAGGTATTATGTTAATAAATGGTTATAATTTAATAAATACCAACATTCAAGGAAATAATAAATATACATAAATATAGTATTAAAATCTGTGAAATGTTTCATGAAAATTAGTGAATATCAATGAAAAATTTATAATAATTTCAATATAAAATATTTTAAGTTATGTATGAGAAACCAGATTTTCTTAAAAATATATTTCTCTTTTGTCTAAATTTTTATTGGTAAAATTTGATTGAAATTTATTGAAGATAGTCAAAGAAAAAATATATATCTTAGGAACTATAAAGAACATTTGTGAATATTTAAAAGTTGCGTGAGTGACAAATGAAAGGTGATGTTTTACATGAGTGTGTCGGATGAGAATGTTCTAGACAGAAGTGTGTGCAATATTTTTGAAACAAATAAATAAGATTCTCACATATAAAAGGGTAAAAAATAAATATGAGTGAATGTATAAATAAAAAAGTAATCCAATGTGAACTCTTAATAAAACCAGTTTCTACAAAAGGACCTTTGGCTAAAATTTAAATAAGTATTAGATCATAAGATACCTAACTATGTTTATGAACAGCAAAATCAACAGTCAGAAACGGGTCTATAATTAGTAAAGGAGGCTTAACTAAGGTAAGGAATGTAGCATTTTTAGTAAATAAAGAAGTTTTATTGGAACTAGATATTCATAATTAGTGTAATATTTATACTTTGCATAAAATACATAAAAGATTTATAAAATTTTAGTATATATATATATTTATGTACAAACAATTTTTCGTAGTGCTCAAATAAAGAGTATGTTTTAAAATATCTACAACATTATACAAATATTTCTGAATATTCTTGTATGCATTTTATTAGTTTTCAACAAGATAAATATATGTATGCAGAATCTAACAACTGTTTACAAAACAATGAAGTTGTGGTAACAATCGGAAGACATTAATATGTGTTACATTTAATTATGTACATAATTAATACTTGCTGTTCTAATAAGTATATATGTTTTATTATTTAATACAGTGAAGCTCTCTGTTGATGTTCCCAAATTGAGAACTATCATTATTTTTAAATATATAAACTTTGAGACAAGAGCAATTAAATAATGACAGAAAAAATCCAGTATGAAAGATCAAATATTATTATGATTGAGTAACACAAATATGAAATCAGATACATAAATACATTCTCTGCTATTGTAAACTTAAAATGTGAATAAAACAATGTTTGCAAAAATTCGCTAAAATGCAAGTAAGAAAGTTTATATTTATAAAGAGTTAATTTTGACTGACCAAAATTCAATATGTTGGCAAAAGAAGGAATACATACATAAACATGACGTTCATTACATTTCAATTATATAGCACAATGCATAATAAATATAACAATTTTATATTTTTATAAAAAATATTTAAAAATGTGAAATATTTCTTTTTTCTATTTCATCGGCTTGTCAAAATCTGAAATTATCTATTTATGACTTCTAAACAGTACACATAGACTATGAAACAAAAAAGTCAGATAAATTTTTTTATTTGAATTACCTCAGCTTTTCACAAAAAAAAGATGTAAAAACAAATTACTTAAGCAGAAATAATGCCTAATACATATACAGCATATATTTTTTTCTCTTTTTAACTTGGAATACATGCAATTGTATTTGAGATAGAAATAAACAGTTTTATCAATATGAGATTCAAGGAGCAGAAATAATGCCTGAGCATAAAATATACAACATATTTCAATGTCCAACATACATACAGTTTTACTAATAAACATGTTGTAAAAGTTACACAACCGTTTAACATCTGTAAAGGAAAAAAAAAACATTACAAATAAACACTGTGTAGCAGATCAGTTGGTCAACGACTGTGTATCTCTCATACAAATTTTACACATCCTTTGCACAGCTGTCAGAGGTAGTTTAACGGTGTTTTAAGACAAATTTCATATATCACAAATCAAATTTTATTTTGATATGCGTGTATATATTGTTATATCTTGGAATAATATGACGAAACCTCTACAAATTATTATATTCTTGATAGTTGTGCATTTTAGGAGTGAAAAGTTGTCAAAAAATTTGATTTTTTTTAATATCTACAATGGTGTTTCGCTTGGGTATTCGCATGATGAAATTATTCGTTATATTTTCCATATTCCTATTTTGAAATGTGAAAAACATATGAAAATATTAACTATGACAAATGTCAAAATTATAATGGCAGACGGCGGCTCTGCGCAAGCGCGAATACAACGCAGTCGTTATACAACGTTTATTAGAAGGTTTTCAAATAATCGTTGCACAAGATTTACACGATGTGTAACTTAAACACTGGTCAACGGGTGTGCAGTAGATTTTTATTAGTAAGACTGATAGTCTATGAGGCAAATTTTTTATCATATTAATATTTTGTCATGAATGAAAATTAGCTTTCTTTTATCAAAATTGCACATGAATTCAAAATTGTTTTACGATGG
The DNA here is from genome assembly GCA_963576475.1 of Molanna angustata. Classification (NCBI taxonomy): domain Eukaryota; kingdom Metazoa; phylum Arthropoda; class Insecta; order Trichoptera; family Molannidae; genus Molanna; species Molanna angustata. Next base: position 24,300,614 of record OY754973.1, read on the forward strand.
ACACATTGATGAATCAAATGAATGGAATATTTTTTTTATATCGATTAGTTAATTTGTGAATTTATAGACTTGACTTTTGTAAATAAATTTATAACTCATTATATTGTTTTTGGGAGTATGTCAAAAAACTAATTTTATTATTTTTTCTTTGTGACGAATACTACAGAATTAGTTTATCCAACTAAGAGTGATCTATATGTTATCACATCTGGCAAAGTGTAATTTCTTACATGTGACAACACTAATAAATCTTACTAATGTAAAAATAAAAAAAAGGAAGTATTCATTAAAGCTGACAGTAGCCAGATCTACATATTTTCAAATAACAATATATTAATGTGTGGTTGAAATAAGTCCACTACATTATGTAAAATTACATTTTTATTATAATATTAAATTGCTATACACTTGAATTGAGTTTAATGCGACTAGTTTCGGGAGAAACTGAACTTCCATCGACAGGCGAATTACAACTTGTACAGTTGTAATTCGCCTGTCGATGGGAGGTCAGTTTCTCCCGAAACTAGTCGCGTTAAACTCAATTCAAGTGGTTATAGCAATTTAATATTAACATAAAATTGAATTATGGAACACCACCAGGTAACCGTCGAAACAGTAAAAATACTTATTTATTTTAGCATAATACAAGTGAAATCTGACTTTTGGAAATATTGTCACTCATCCCCTAATGTAACATAATCATAAACAAAGTAATAGCATTTGTCGCATGTTTCTTTAGTCCGTATTATCAAATCATAACCAGCAACTCGGATAAATATCAACTTGTATATTTTGTTTTAATGAAACTGCGTAAAAATTTGGATTTTTAATGATGTATTTTTTTATTTATTTTTAACATTTTATCAAAGAGTGACGTAAAAAATAGTTTTCAAAATGTAATATAATATTATGTTGAAATTTAGAACTGCCAACAAAAAATGTTAAAAAATATTGAATAATCATTCTGAATCAAATCAACACTTATATCATTAATTATAATAATAAATGCATAGTTAGATCATTTTCCTAAATAATGTTATGAAACATAGAAAACCCTTTTGAAATTTCTTTAAAATGTTTCTATGATTGCTATAAATTTATTGATGACATTACAATATTCTGGTTTTACAATATTGGATTGTTTGATAAATCAATCAAGTCCTACATTAATGAAAAAAGAAAATGTTTTTCTTAGTTCAAGTCATAGTCGTGTCGATTTGTTATTAATTGTATTTTTTGAAGAAAAAAATTATTTGCTATAACTTTTTTGTCCATAAGATGTTCTTTCACAAGTTAAGTATTGATTATTTAAGAAAAAGAATGAATATACCAAATTAAATGACCTGAAACCTTACCTTTTCTTGATTATATGTATGTATGTATCTCCAATTGTCGGTATTCTGTTTTTAAATAAAACAAAAGATAAGGAGTAAAGCTGATCTTATCTTTGACTTCGATGAGAGCAGTTCGTCCAGTTCATCGTACGATATCGGTTTAACAATCTCGTAACAATAAATAAATATAATAGAAAAATAATTTTAATAAAGATGACAAAGGAACCACCATGTGAAATCTCCATTGTCGTTATTCTGTATCTGTTTTTACATAAAACAAAAGATAAGGAGTAGAAGCCGATCTTATCTTTGGCTTCGATGAGAGCAGTTCGTCCAGTTCATCGTACGATATCGGTTTAACAGTCTCGTCATCGCACATGAGCCACACATTCCTATCGGGAGAGGATACTAACTCATCACCTTGCCAAATCCCTCTACCTAATCTAATACCACAACACTCTAGACTGGAACAACACTCAACTTCTGCAGGCTGCACAGTGATCGTGGCTCCCGGCGGAAGAGGAACTTTTCTTTTGATGGGTTGCGACTTGTCAGTCGTTGAAATTCCGTTGTTCTTGTTTCTGGCGAATAGATTTTTCATAAAATTTGGTTTATCGTTTGAATTGGGAACAAAACAACTCTTGCTGTCTCGTTGACAACACATGTATGGAGCGGCATAATCTGCATAGTTAGCTCTGGTGTAAGCTATATAGTGACCGCCGGTAAGTGTCTGTCCGAGGTGCATTATAACTCCATATAGTGTATATTGATGAGGTCTTTCTGAAGCTGGAAGTAAACAGCATGTGTCACAAAAGCAAGCCAAAGTTAGAGGTGTTGGCATGTACGCTGTGAGTTTCTCCATCCCTCCGCTGAACCTTTTTAATTGCAACACCAACAGTCTGGGAAGAGTTTCGTAAGTAACGGAACGCCAAGCTTCGTTGTATCTCACACAATGATCGCACCAATACTTGTTTTGATCACGTAAACATTCACTGGTGACACAGGCGTGCTGGTACACACTGCTAGGATCTTCTAATGCATCGTCTCCGTTTGATCTCCTGTCTTCTGGGATAGGCACAGATATGTCACACATAGTCTGCTTTCTTTCTGTCACAATTTCACATTCAGAACAAGTTGTCCTCAACACAGTTGTCCCTTCAAAATCTTCAGCAACAAAATCAAATCCGATATTTTTGGTCCATTCATTAGCTAACAGGGCACAATCTTCCTCAGTAGCTGCAGATGGCTTCCCGGCATTCTCCTTTGTCGGTGAGTCAGGCTTGAAGGTTTTGGCTTTTTTCCTGTTCTTCCAAGACTTCCTTAAAATGCCCAACGAAGGCTTGGAACAGATCAAGGTTGATGAATTCTCGCTGTCAACAGACGCTTGGTCACTCAATGGAATTATTCTAAAAATTTAAGAAATAACAAATTGTCAGTGTAAAAGATTAACAAATACATAATTTAATTCGGAGTAAACTTAAATACTTTGTAATTTATTTTTTTTGTAGTACCTACTAATTAAGAATTTTATATATCTACACTAGCGGACCCGACAGACGTTCTGCACGAAAGTTGGCTTGCCTGTAATTAGGTGGTTTAACAAACATAAAAATACCACACACTATCACGGCATATCCCACAGTGACAGGTGTGTGGGTGTGGACACCAGAAAATGATAAAATCTCTCTCTCCCCCCTCTCCTTATTTGTATCCCACATGGTGGCGGTGTCAGCTCTCCTTACTGCGCTCCTCCACTTAATTCTATCTTGAGCATCATCCATAAAGACATTACATGCCCATATATCCTCCGCAATCAACCTCTTCCATCGTGTTGTGGAACGCCCTTTTGGTCTTTTGCTGGCAACTCGAAACTCGATAGTCCAGTGCAGAGTTACATACGTTTTCTGGTGGTTTTCTTCGAATATATACACTTCAACCAGTGTCCAGAACAATTTGACTACAAAATTTGTTTGACGGTGTTTAATGCTTTGAATAACCTGGCACCACAATACATTCAAGAGCTGTGTCTGAGAAAAGAACTATCTGGGAGGCATCTCACACTCGGGAAACTTCAAAAACTCATTGCCAGATACTTTTAAACATATTGCCCTTTACCGGGTAAACGATATTGTCCATTACCAGGTATATTAACTTTGCACCAAAACAAATGCATTAATTAGCATTACTATATTAACGAATACATTCACAAAAAAAATTCGGAGATACAAAATCCCCTACTAATAATTTATTCTTTTATTTGCGTTGGATACTGAGAAGTTTGTAGAAAGACTTTTCAAAGAATAATCATGGCCCATTTTGAATTTTGACATATTATATTATCATTTAAAAAATGCCAAAATCCCATTAGAGTACATAAATATCTATCTTTCAAACAAAAAATATATAATATATTTTTTTATACATATTTATAACCTTATTTTATAGTACGGAGTTGTACTGTACATATATTTATAACCTCACTTTATATTACTGAGGTTTTCACATTTGGACTCTCAAGAACAGAATATATTGCAAAATAATAATTTCACACGATAATATAATAATAAAACTCAATTATTTAATGTAATATTCATAAATTAATAGAAATATTTAAATTAAAATATTACAAAATATTACATTGAGATGACTTTGATATACCTATTGTCAAAATACCAACTTAGAACAGAATATACATGTAAAAAACTAAATAGCTTCATAAAATAATAATAATAAATTATACATATAACTAAATAATTACATAAAATATGAAACAAATATATATATATATATATATATATATCAATCTAATCATATTTTGTCTATGGCTTTAGCAGGTGACAAATAAAAATTTTGAGGCTTAACAGAATTTACGATATAATCATTTACAATATGGATAAAATGGATATCATTCAATCAAATATTGAAAAGAAATTCGCGGAGTTCGAACAGAGATTCAATGCTAGTACCGTCATTCCAGGTAAAGAGGATTCTTTACTCCAGATATGCAACGACTTCGCCATTTTTAAACAAGAAACTCTGACAGCACTTAAAGAGGTAAGGGAGTCCTTTTCTACACTAGAAAAAAAAGTAGATGATATTGAAACTAGACAACGAGGCACATATATACTCCTGCATGGTATCAAGGAAAGTAAAGATGAAAAGTTGTCAGAATCAATGCCACTTACCCTTCGCGACAGTCTTCAGCTGACAGCTATTCCCAGAATTTCTCACTGTTATAGATTGGGACCTCACAAAAAGTCCTCACGACCGATTGCTATTGCTTTCAATACAGCTGAAGAACGTAACTTCATCTTTCAAAACAAAAAGAAACTAAAAGGCACTAACACTATGATAACCGAGTTTTTGACCATAACACGGCAGAAAGTTCTCACCGATGCAAGAAAATACTTCAATCCCCATAATGTATGGACCACACATGGTATTATCAGAATAAAAGTTAATAACACAATACGTAACATAACAACATACAAACAACTACTTGATCTACAAAAGCAGCTTCCACAACGCGATACTTCGTCGGACAAAAACACACCCCGTGAACTAAGGCCGAGGAGACAGACATAAAATATAAATTATTCACGTCTAACCTAACACTGAAGATGTTTTTCTTTTACTTTTATACCATTATAGTATCAATTATATTGCGAATAGCGAATCATAATTTTAATTACATAACTGATATTTGTGTACACTTCATTGATCATAGATACGGATCGCACTACCGATTCTATCTGACAGGTGTACCACGACAACAAAGCGTACATAGATAATCTCTGTTTTTTTTTATTTTAACAATACTCGCATTATTTTTTGGCGATTTGTGTTATCTCAACGGCCGGCTTCTATTGAATTGTTTTATATAATTATATTGTTTCCATTTCTTTTTGGCCAATGTAAAGATATATTTTCTTTTTTACTATTACTTTTCACTTTATATTATTTTTTCTTATGTCTAATATACACAATATTTTTTTTTGTATTTCATAAACAACTTATTTAATCTCTAGTGTAAAAATTGTGATATCCCAATTTTTTGTATTATTCCTATGCTTATTTTACTAATGTTCCAATATTTGATATTATTTTTATGCTTATTTTACTAATATTCAAATCTTTCTAATATACAAGAGTACTGACATTTCAGTTTTTTGGTTTTATTATTATTATTATTTATTTATTTAATATTGTACTTACATTCCAATTTTTAGTATTATTTTCATTCAAGCTTTGAAATCGTAGTACTATCTTTTAGTTTCTCATTTAACTTATAGTGTAATAAGGTACCTACTGATGTGTTATTTTTTTTTTTTGGCATTATTGTTATTTTCATCTAATTCATAGTGTAATAAAGTACTTTTTAACATTGATTTTGCTATCATCTAATTATAGTATAAAAAAGTACTGATATTACAATTTTTTAGTATTATTTTTGTTTTAGCTTTATACTATTACCTTCTTGTTACCATCTATACTAACTTTTAGTAATAAGATACCATTTATATATTTCTTATTTTCTCTCGTTTGTACCTATATTCCATTCTGACTCAAGTAACTAAAAATAGCCCGCTCATATATTTTTTTTGTCAAATAAATTAAGAGTTATAAGCTTCTTAAAATAAAAATAGATTATCTTTTTTTAACTAGATACTAGTGTTTTTGCTATAGTCATTTGATTTGCATTGCTTCTTTCTTATTTTTATTTATTTAAAGAAAAAAATTGTGTTAAAATTTTTAGATGCACACTATGTTTAACAATACACCTTATTTATATTACCAAACCCCAATTTCTTCCTCATCCTCCTTAAGTCTCCAGTATTCCTTTTCTAGTGACTCAGACCCCAATGCATCGCTCTCCGACAACTCCATTGCCACACTCCCCCCAAGTCTTAATAATTTGCTGCAGACATCCTTTTCTAACCAATCCAAGAACTTCAATGTCTGTCATATTAATGCTCAAAGTATTCCACAACACTTCTCAGAGTTAGAATCCACTTTCTCAAATTCTCCAATACATGCTATCGTCATAAGCGAATCATGGCTCAAACCTTCCTTACAATCCTCCCTCTTCTCCCTGCAAGACTACAATCTTATCAGAAATGACCGGATTGGTCGAGTGGGGGGAGGAGTTGGGATATACCTTAAAAATATATTTAAATACAAAATAATTTGCAAGTCCAACTCAGATGTGATTGGTACACCTGAGTATCTATTTATTGAAGCCTGTCTTCCTAGCTCAAAAATTTTACTAGGTGTTGTTTATTGCCCCCCACAAATAAACTATTTTAATGAAATTGAAACTACTCTCGAAAATCTATTGCCCTCATACGCACACCACATAATTCTCGGGGACCTCAATACATGCCTAGTGAAAAATGATTATAGATCCTCTCGGTTGCTAAATCTAACAATGTCTCTCAACCTTCATATCCTTCCCCTTCAACCAACTCATCATACAGCTTCGAGTAGTAGTTTGATTGACGTTATGATCACTTCCCTCCCAGAGAGAGTAAGTACACACGGTCAACATACAGCGGCGGGCTTCTCTTCTCACGACCTTGTCTATCTCTCCTACAAAATCAAAAATCCTAGACCTGTCCCCCCACTTCTTCGCCTCAGATCTTTTAAACGTACCAACTATTCCCAACTCCTAGATGATGCGAAAAATATCGATTGGACTGCATTGTTTTCTGCGGAGTCCATCGATGAAAAGGTCGCCCTATTTAACAATAAAATATCTGCACTGTACGATATCCACGCTCCGTTTAAAACCATAAAAGTTAAACGACCCCCTTCACCTTGGTTGACGGACGAAATCCGTAAGTCAATGTCTAGGAGGGATAGAGCACTAACCTTGCATAAAAGATCTCCGTCAGTAGAGCATTGGGAGGCTTATAGAGTACTCCGCAATCGATCCAATCAATTATGTCGAAACGCTAAACGTGCCTACATTACTCAGCATCTGGCATCAAACAATAATCCTTCCCAAACATGGAAATTAATTAACAGTCTAGGAGTTGGGAAAACTAAACAAAGGAACTCACCTAACGTTGACCTAAACGACCTTAATAAAAAATTTGTTACACCTCCTATTATTCTCGACCCTGCGGTCAAAGCTTTAACTCTGCAAGATATTGCATCGACTCCTCGTCCCCTGTTTCCCAAATTTGTTCTGTGTCCTACAAACGATCTTGAAATAAAACAAATTATCAGCAACATTAAAACAAAATGTATGGGCTCTGACAACTTGGGCATTGACATGATAAAGCGTATTCTAGGTGGGATTCTTGCTACTATCACTCATTTGATTAACTTTTCCCTTTCCAGCAGTACATTTCCCTCTGTATGGAAAATGGCCACAATAATACCTCTTCCGAAAGTAAGCACTCCTTCTTCGCTCAAGGATTATCGTCCGATTTCTATTCTACCAGTCCTCTCCAAAGTCATTGAGCGCGTCGTATACAACCAACTTAACCGTTTTTTAGTAGTTAATAGACTACTTGATCCTTTACAGTCGGGTTTCCGCCCGGGCCACAGTACCACTACAGCCCTAGTCAAAATCACTGATGACATTAGGAACGCTATGAATGAAAGAAACCTCACTATCCTTACTTTACTCGATTTCAGTAGCGCATTCAACTCGGTTGATTTTGACGTTCTCCTAGCAAGATTGTCCTCCATCAATATTTCACAGCAATCGCTCAAATGGTTTGAATGCTACTTGCGCGGACGCTCCCAACAGATCAAGACTACCAACGACTCATCAAACTGGACGGACCTTATAGCTGGTGTCCCGCAAGGAGGCATTCTTTCGCCTTTACTTTTTTCCATTTTCATAAACCCTCTCGCACAATCTATCAGATGTAAATATCACATATTCGCAGACGATCTCCAATTATATTCCCATTTCAAGCCTGATAATTACCTTCTCGCTGTTGCGACATTGAATGCCGATTTAAATTATATTCTAAATTGGACAAAAAAACACGGTCTTCAAATTAACCCTTCTAAATCACATTCAATATTAATTGGAGGGCAACGTCTGTTTCTCAGAACCACACAGTTTTCACCCATGCCTGAGGTGCTCCTTGACGACGTTATCATACCATTTTCTCCAGAGGTCAGAAACCTTGGTCTGATCATGAATTGTAATCTTTCATGGTCCGGTCATATAAAGGGAGTAAGCCAACGGATCTTTCGTACTTTTCATGGACTAAACCGACTTAAAAACTATTTACCAGTTAAGACTAAAATCACTCTAACTCAACAACTCATGCTACCATTACTTGACTACGCTGACGTTGCCTACCTGGATGCAACTGAAGAACAAATTAACAAACTCGAACGGTTACAAAATGTCTGCATTCGATACGTGTTTGGACTCAGGAAGTTCGACCACGTGTCCGAGAGCAGGCAACGACTGAACTGGTTAAAGATCCGTCAACGAAGAGATTCACATGTTCTTTCCCTACTCTACCAAATCCTTAATAACCCTCTTACACCCACGTACCTCAAAGAGAAATTCGCCCACTTATCCTCACATGGCCTTAACTTACGGTCCCAACATAATAGCACACTTACAATACCAATACACCACACCTCTACTTATACTTACTCGTTCACAGTTCATGCAGCTCGGATGTGGAATATATTGCCGGAGAGTATCAGAGATGCCACTAATTTAATAGCATTCAAAAAGCGTCTGAAGTCACACTTTCTATCCACATAAACACAAATTCACGTCTTTTTCCCTTTATCCCTTTTCCTTTCTCCTCTCCTATCCTCCATCCAATAAACATAGTGTATCTATCTGATGTATTTTTTATTATTCTTATTTTTGTTCTTATTTATACATATATTATTTTTTTGTTTCTTATATTTGACTTTGTATTTTTAAGTTATGATTGATTTATTTAATTATTTTTTTTTTATTCATTTATTATTATTATTTTTTTTTTCTATTTCTCTATTTGTATTCTTCTATCCCTGTTACTGGCTGTATTTACCATGGTGGTTGACTGGTAGAGATTGCCTGCGGGCAATAAGTCCGCCACGTTGTGTAAAACAATAAAAGTATTTTATTATTATTATTATTATTATTATTAACAAATACCGCAGACAGTGTTGAGAAAAACATCAAATTTTAATGGCATAACCAACATTGCATAATATTATGACATATCGAAAGCAATGTCGCCATTATTCTAAATGCATATTCCAAAAATATTTATATCGAATGAGATTTTTATAAAATTCCCTTTTGTAAATCTAATCCATTCTGGGACTCATACAAAAAAATTTCATTAAAATCGGTTCAGCCGTTGGAGTTCAGTGACATACACACGTACCTACAGAAGAATTATATATATATGAAGATAGTGAGTGTAGATCAACAAAATAGGCAGTCCACATATTAATGAAAAATTTACCCATTAGGAATATCCACATGATGGTTGAATCTAGCCTGAAGTGAGCGACAAGTTTCCCTGATGCTGTCCAGAACACACATAAGGAGTTCATGAGCATCCTGTTGCTGGTTCCCTTCGAATATAGAATTGACACTTCTGAGGGCAGCCAAGAATGTCTCTGCCTGATATGGTTCACAGCTGTCTCGTGACTCGGCTGCACGCAGACTACAGTACATGTCGTGCATGCGTTCCGTAGTCACCTATAACATAATTTAAACATTTTTACGGTGTTATTCTAATATTCTTTGATGACCCTGACCACTTGTTCCATTTCTATCAACTTTATATACTTTCTTCAGGCGTTCTTCATTCATTCGTCCCATGTGGCCGAACCATCCCAACATATTTGCTTTCATTCTTTTACTTACATATTTTTTAATTCCTAGGGTCCACATTTTGCACACTATCATTCTTAAATCGTCTTGTTACAAATTATACTTGGCCATCTCATTTCAATTGCATTCATGCAATTCTGCTTTCATGCAACTTCTGCCATGTCCACAATTTATTGTACTTTGAATTACAACCTTGGCCTCCTTTGATATATTTCGAACATTTAATATGGGTTTGAGTGTCTCATTTAGTCTTTGTTTCCTGCCATATCCTTATTTAGCTATCCATTCGATTGAAGCACGCAGCAGATAAACATTTGTTGAATTACTCGAGCCACTCATTCTATGTTGACATGCTGCTCTACTCTAACTCTTTTCAAAGACGTACATCATCAGTCAAATTTCTATAAATCCTTCATATACTATTCTTACTAAGACAATGTTTTTAAAAAAATGCATTACCTGTATTTTGCTTTTAGGACCGTTGCTACCCTCATTGACCCCTCCTAAAGACAGCAAATCCTTGCTGCTCCAGGAGCGAGAGCCAGTGTTGGCCAAGTTAGCAAAGTTCCTACCCAGCGAGGAGCTCTTGGCCTTGGCCTGCCCGAGCTTCTGTTCAGCCCAAGCCAACTCCACTACCAGGTGGTGCAGGTTGTGAAGGAAGTTGGGTGTGAATCGCAGAGTGTAGAGCACACTGTTGAGGAAGCAAGTGTTGCCGAGATTGGACAGAGTGGCTATGGGAGGCCGGGAGTCGTGCAGTGCCTTGCGCCCACCATACGGGTTGGCGGTGTGGGCTTCTGTGTGGTAGCCATTCAACATAGCGATTTTCGGCTGACTTCTTAATGAAAATGTTCCCTCTAAAAAAAAAATATACATAAACATCCTAGTAAAATATTCGCAGAGAAGTTCGGTTCATTTGCATGCCTAGTGACACCCGTTTGTTGGCTTCTACTATGCAGAGTTATATTCTTTTGGAAATGAATTAATGCAGAATTCAAAAACAGCTGTCTTGGATCTAGGACAGTAAATATTCTAAACAAATCGTCTGAAGGGAAAGTTCTATTTCTTTTGATGATAATATGCATGATACATTTTTGAGCTTTATTGAGCTTTAAATATATCTAAATGTTTTTCTATATCTTCCACTAGGAAAATAAAAGTTGTAAAATACAATTATAAACTCAACAATGTAATTTTACCGACTAAATCAGACTGTAAAGACCTTGGCATACACCTTGATTCAAAACTTCTCTTCGACAAACATATTGAAATTACAGATAAAATCTTATAAAATGTTAGGCTTTATATTAAGAATCAGTAAATAGTTTAAAAACCCAAATGCATTAAAAAAATTATATAGCTCTCTTGTCAAAGAGTACGCATCAACTATATGGAATTCCCAGTACAAGATTTATATTCACTCATTGGATCGAATTCAGAATAAATTCATCAAATATTCAAACTACTGTTGCAAAAATACTAACCAACCTTCTATATTAACTTCTTTGACCACGCGACGCACAATTTCAGACATTATGTTCCTTTATAGCACACTAAAATGAAACTTAGAATGCCATGAAATTTTTATCATTAAATTTAATGCATCTACACAACGGAAAAGACATACGTCACTTTTCTTCTCCAAAAATAAAAAAAAAGCTTCCGAAAATGCTCCGATTAACAGAATGATATTCAACTCTTCTGAAAAAAAAGTTGACTTAGACATATTCTTTGATTCACATATGGCCATTCAAAAACAAACTTATATCGAACATTGTGACATTATAACAATAAACAATTAGGTACTTTTTGATTTTATTTTTCCCAACCACCCTCAGCAATATATTTTCTTTTTCTTCTCAACCTATGAATCTGTCAATATATGTTCGTCTATTATACACACACATGCATACCCACACTCATACACACCCACTTACAAACTCAAACTCTTTTTATCTCACTTTAACACACACATGCATATTGTTACTGTCTCTCATATGTGCACGCACACTAATTCACACTTTTTTATCATCTTCTTTTGATATTAGGTATAGCATGTAAGAGGTACATGTCTTATTTGTATTTTCGCTTGTTTCCTTTTAATAATTGTATGCAGCATGTACTGTGTGCTGTCCTTTGTAAAATAAAATTAAAAAAATTATTACAGCTCAGTTTGTGGAGTCTAAATCCCCAGATTTTTATCATAAAGGACTAAATTATTTTCCAATTAGATAACAGAAATGATTAGAGGTAAAATAATTTGATACAATATATTTTTTATCCTTCAAAAAATTGTTTAAACTTTTCCAAACGAAATGGAAATTTTATACTTTAAACCCTCCATTCTGAGGAAGACAAAATAATTCTTGGATATTGCAAAGGTGCAGCCAAATGCAAAGACATGACTTAAGCGCACTTTACACAAACGAGATTTCAACGCTTAAAAAAGCATCCAAAATACAGGTTATTCAAAACATTGCTTTACACAAGTATTATTGCCTCCTTTAATTGCGACCCCTATTATTGAAATTACAAAAAAATTAAATATGCCATTTATGTGAAAAATAGCAACATTTTTTTTCAGTTGTTCCATGTTTCGTTCCAGTGTTCTATCTTTCTCTCGTATTCTTCGTTTGACTTTGCATTTTGACTACCCGGCATTTGACTTGAATTGGACACGATTTGATTTTTTTGGATCCTCACTTTTTTGTTTTAAACCATTACTCTCTGGTCGAGATATGCCAAATAATAAAAGATACCGCGAACGTCAAAATCAACACAACACAAATGGCAGCCATGTTGACTTGTCGGCAACGAATAACTATACAGATTTGTTTTATCAAAAACAATACAAAACACATTGAAAAATAGAACTCATTCTATTTTTTTTTTTCAACCACGGTGAAAAACCCATTGAAGGCCTTGTCCTTGTAAAGTAACGCTTTAGACGTATAGCATAAGGACAAGGAGAGCTGATCCCAACAATCTGCACAGACCGTAAGTAGCCAGAGAGAAGTAGATTTCTGAATGCAGTCTATATAAAGAGAAGTTAACGCATGGTATAGTTATCGGCAAATATCATGATATATTTCAAAGGGGGACTGTTTGCGCAACCACAGTTTGTGGTTGAAAAAAAAAAAAACAACAACAACCAACAGTTTTTTTTTTTCACACCAACCGAGCTGTGCCAACAGTTTTCATAACGTCCCACTATATACCTTTATATCAACAGAGCAAAAAAAAATTTTCGCTTTGTGCAACCCACATAACCATTCAAGATGTTTTTCAATAACTCTACGGCATGTATGGGAACAAGAAGCAGTGAATTATTTCAGACTTGGAATATTCCTGCATTCAATCAACAGTCTACTACCAAATATTTTCCAAAATTTGTACAAATTAATACAAAACCAATTAAAAAAATTGTCTTACCTGGTATCAATAGTTTGGGTTTTTTTACACCATTTGATATGTTGTCACAACTTTCTTCAAATGGTCTTTTGACGAGAGTATCAGCCGATCTGAGTTTATTGTTTATTTGTATGTGAGGAATATTTTCCCTCAAATTATCCTCCACATCAACAGTTCTCTCATTTTCGTAAGTAAAGTCTGATGCTTCATTAAAACTAGCATCAACATGGGCCGACGATCTCCTATTTAGATTTTTTTTGACCAGTGATAATTTTTTTCTTTGAACCTTTTTATCTAGTCTTGTATACCCCAATGGCATCTTCAACGCACCTAAAACCAGTAATTATTTAACACCGATGCCAAGACATTTTGTGCATAATTTAGGTTATTACATATGGTCACTAATCGTATATAAATTAGTGTCAATAGAAATAAAGCTTTAATGTGACATATTTTGAGAAGCGCAGGCATTATAAACTATAAGAAAACCAATAGTAACGTCGATAGTAAATAAGATTATAAAATAACAGAATCAAATTAATTGGCCATTCACCAAACAAAAATGAATATATCATAGAATAAAAACAAAAACAAGCAAAGAAAATACTCACTTCTAAGAAAAAAAATACAACTTAAGACCTACATGCTAGCAATATTTAGCGAATTAAGGATATTGATGAATAAAATTAAATTAATCCATTACCAGGCGCTGAACCGATGCGTCGCCATTTTGGCGTAAATAAATCACCGTTGAAAACAGTGGAAGAAAAATTCTTTCTGGAAAATTCATAGATAAAACATTTTAAATTTTATTCTGTAAGACGTAAGACCATAGAAACGGTATTTTTTCTTGTTCTTTTTTTAGTAAATGGTTATTATATTTATTATTATGGCACTTGTAACCTCAAATGAAGGAACATTGGCCAGAGTCAAGTTTGTTACAAAATCGTGCATATGTTAATTACAATAAAATAAACAACAAATAGCAACAAATTATAAAATATGTGGGAAACCAAAAAAAAATATATTAATAATTAATACTGAAATTAAAAATTTAAAAAGTTGTGAAAAAAGTTTTGTTTTTAAATGGGAAGTAGAAAATGAAATCACGATTTGACGTTATTCTGTCTGATAAATTTTGTAAGAACATTAAGTACTTGAAATTTATTAAGGCTGAGTAAGGAGGTGATATTATGAGGAGGAAATATTTTAAATTTAATCAGATGTGTTAAAGATATTGGGAACTTAGATGTAGGGCAATTGAAAAATATGTGATCCAAGCTGCCTTCTTCTTGGCCACATTGACAAAGAGATGAGTTCTTAATACCCAACCTTGCTAGGTGAGAAGGGGAACAGCAGTGTCCGAATCTCAATCGGCATATGACGGAAGATTCATGTCTGCTACAACGAAATTTGGAAAACCATGGTTTGATGGGGATAAATTTTTGAATCGATGCATATCTTGAACCTTTTGAAATTGAAGATAAATTATAGTGTGTATTCCATTCATTCAACATATAAGAATGAACAAGAGGAAGGATGTCATGAATCAAATTAAATTTGTATCTGTGAGGATCACCCGATGAAATAGCAAATCTAGCTAAATTATCAGCTCTCTCATTACCAATAATGCCACGGTGACCCGGAATCCAGGCAATAGCTATTAAACTTGATGAGCCCTCTCTCCGACAATGAGGAAACACCAAAGCCAATGTGAGGAAGAAAAGAAGAAAAATGATGGTGACACTATAAAATTCTTTCAGTACGGCGCATTTATTAAGAATATCATTATTGTTGCCAAAGTCCATGGCAAATAAATAAATAAAAACACAACAAGCAGAGTACAAAAACACAGCAAACACGTGGCATATATTATGATAAACTTTAGTATGTTATAGCCGAAAAACAGTGTTGTCGAAAAACAATAATTTTTAATTTTTTCCGCGGCAACATTTTGACGGAAGACTACTAGCGCCCCTGACGGCGTGAGAGAACGACAAGGAAGCTTATAGCACGCGATATGGCACGCGCTTTTTGGCATCCAACTCTGGTGGAAGACGGACGGTTTAGTACGACGCCGTCATCGGTCGACACGCGCGTCCCGATGGCGGCCAGAGATTTTCGACGGCGCAGGAGGTCTGCTTGACAGGACCCGTCACGGGCATGGACGCTGATGGTGCCCCAGAACCAAGATGAGGGCATCAACAGGACAGGAGGTTGGAGGCAGAGCGCAGTGTGGGGCCACCGCGTAGGGAACGCGGCGGCTCGCAGAATGGACCACGAGGGGCAATCCGTGTCGTCTGGGGCGTCGGTTCACCTCCGGTGAGACCCCAGCTGGTATGCCACCTCTGTCGAGATGCGCCGTCATAGCGTGCCGTGGGGCACAGAGCCAGCCATGGGTGACGGTCTGGAGGAGGAGATCAGGAGGAGAAGAAGAAACCACGCCGGACACGAGGAAGACCTGCTAGCCTGACGCAGAGGCTGGGCCCCGCCGAACTACAGTCACCACGTGGAAGACAGTGACATGCCTGGAGGAAGGATGTCGCTGTACTCTGGGGCGGTATATTCTGGTCGGCGTCTTTTCGTGTCTTCGCGTGTGTTTGACAGTTCGTTTCAGTAGATGCCACGTGTTTCTGTTTTATTTGTTGTCTGTTGTTTTTATTTAATTATTTTTTTTTGCCAAAGACCAGTTGTGAATATTATAAATAAAAAAGCGCCGTACTAAAACAATTTTTAAGTGTCGCCATCATTTGTCTCTCATTTTCTTCCCCACACCTTGGCTTGATGTTTCCTCGTGGAAGACGAGAGGTCTTGTTATAGCCGAAAAACAGTGTTGTCGAAAAACAATAATTTTTAATTTTTTCCGCGGCAACATTTTGACGGAAGACTACTAGCGCCCCTGACGGCGTGAGAGAACGACAAGGAAGCTAGCAGCTAGCACGCGCTATGGCACGCGCTCTCTTGGCATTCGACGCTGGTGGAGGACGGACGGTTTGGTGTGACGCCGTCATCGGTCGACACGCGCGTCTCGATGGCGGCCATATTTCAAGAGCACGAGGAGGTCTGTGTGACAGGACCCGTCACGCGCATGGACGCTGATGGTGCCCCAGAACCAAGATGAGGGCATCAACAGGACAGGAGGTTGGAGGCAGAGCGCAGTGTGGGGCAACCGCGTAGGGAACGCGGCGGCTCGCAGATTGGACCACGAAGGGCAATCCGTGTCGTCTGGGGCGTCGGTTCGCCTTCCGATGAGGTCCCGACTGGTATGCCACCTCTGTCGAGATGCGCCGTCATAGCGTGTCGTGGGGCACAGAGCCAGCCCTGGGTGACGGTCTGGAGGAGGAGATCAGGAGGAGAAGAAGAAACCACGCCGGACACGAGGAAGACCTGCTAGCCTGACGCAGAGGCTGGGCCCCACCGATCTACCGTCACCACGTGGAAGACAGTGACATGCCTGGAGTAAGGATGTCGCTGTACCCTGGGGCGGTATATTCTGGTCGGCGTCTTTTCATGTGTTTGACAGTTCGTTTCGGTAGATGCCACGTGTTTTTAATTGTTGTCTGTTTTGTTTTTTTTATTATTTTATTGCCATGGACCATTTGTGAACATTATAAATAAAAAAGCGCCGTACTAAAACAATTTTAAGTGTCGTCCTCATTTGTCTCTCCTTTTCTTCCCCACACCTTGGCTTGATGTTTCCTCGTGGTAGACGAGGGGTCTCATCAGTCTCATCAACCATTAAATATTTACATTATTCTTGTTGATATATATTTAATTTTGGATTTAAAAATGCATTTGGCCGATTTTGATACTAATTCCTGCAGTTGGCCATGTTTGATAGTAAATCATTTGTTTTTGGCCATTTTTGATACCTACTCATTTTACCGTTTAGTAGTTAGGTATCAACACATAGTACAAGGACAGATTCTGTAGGCTAAGGCTCATCACAATTCTTAAAAATATAGAGGAAAACGAACGAATTAAGCTGGTATGACCTGAAGTTGCAAAGAGAGCGACATTTGGGCGATGTGTATTCCGAACGGCACTGAGCGATGTTGGGGTGACTTAAAATAACGCGGGCGCGGGAAATTTAAAATTACGAGTTTGGTGTTACTTTAATTGTGTCATTTTGGTCAAAAATTATAATAAAATAGTGGTTGTATCTTTTGTTTTGGTGTTAATCGGATGTTTTCATTATAATAACGAGAGAATAATCTATTAATTATTAATTTTAAAAGTATCAAACGTGTTGTTACAAGTGATTCGTATTATTCGTAAGTATTTACGATTTTTTCTTGTGTGTGCATAGTTTTCACGAGCTTTTTGTGTTTTGGGCATTCAAAAATTGTTTATTTCCTTTAAAATGATAACCACTCTTTGCTTTATTTTCATAAAACAAAATACCTACACTTACTGTTGATGTTTACCATTAAATAATGGCCTTCCACATTTCTTTGTGGTTGACCATTATTATCAATGATAAATTTATATGATTTTGATACCCTCCTCCCAAGAGGCTTGGAGGTAGAGCTCAACTTTTTTTAGTCAATATCAAGTCGAAGCACAGGTTCATGTCACAATTTAGGTTAAAAGAAAATATTAATTAATGCAATCGTGGTCTGACTATACAAAGAAAAGAATGTCAAATTTTTAATGGTCAGACGGCACGATTTTGTCACAAAATAAAATATTAAAATGTCTATAGAAATAAATAATTAAAATAAATGAAATTGTCCATAAATTAGAACGTCACAAATTTAAATATAAATAAGAGTCAATATTGGACGTCACACGTTAAAACAATGTCAATAAAATAATTAAATAAAATCACACACAGTCGAAATATTGTTACCACGGAAATAAAACAAAATGTCACAAATATTATCGTTTTGGGGCGCACATAATTTTCTCATCTCGGCCATGGGCGTGTTGATGCACCGCCAATGCCGGAATGGACCGTCGTCGATGGGCGAAGGGGCAAGGCTATCGGCGAAAGCAACCTCGGGTCCCAGACACCGGCAGATGCCGGTTGGGTGACTGGCGGGAGCGAACAGCGGCAGCGCGAGTCTCAAGGAGATGCAGGCCGTTGCTCCAGGGTCCAGCGCGACCCAACAGCGTTTGAAACACTTTCCAAACTCAGCACCCGCTTCGGTCCAGGAAAGCGGCTCTCTCACCGAGTGGTTGTGCGCCGATCCATCTCGGCACTACAGCAGGGTGATTTTGTATGAAACACCAAGAGTTGTCTTAACTCTTGTCTGAACTCCCGAGAAATCTCAGAATTTGGTATTTTGTATGGAGTTTTCCGGTGTTAACTCCGTAAGAAAACTGAAGGGGGCGTGACCCAAACATTAGTACAAATTTGCCATATGTAAATAAAATTTCTATGTCCAGTTTAATTTACATATGGCAATCTCGTACATTTACCCGCATTTATCAGATTTTGACAGCTAATCGTGTGTTTTTTGTTTATTTTATTAATATTTAGCAAGGTATATACTCTATTTTCATTCATTGTTTTGTATTTCATAGCTTATTTACTCGATGCTTTTTATAAATAACATGTTTTAAATAAAATTTTAATTGAAATGGTGTTACGTCAAACGACTCAACTTTGAACAATTTTCTATTACCGATTCGATTTCTTTGTTATACAAGGGATTATTCTAATAAAATTGACACGCAAACATGTTTGTTTGGGTAATATCATGGGTTAACGTTTTTTTATAAATAATTTCTTGTTTAGAATGGACAAAAAAAGAGCATAATAATTTTTTCATGAAATTTTGAGTCTTCCTTTTATTATTTTTATAATTAAATATCATACATAGTAGTAAAATTGATTTTTCTTTATTGCAGATATTATATATATATATAGTATATGATCTTCAGTATCAGCTCAACTCTGTCTGGCTCAAGAATTCCTGCAGCAGTTTACTTAATTACATAATATGGCTTCCAAACATGTGCGACACACTGATGCTTGCAAGATTTCAATTACATATCTGTAAAAATAATAAACAAGGTTAATAAAATAATTTACTTTGACCACTATAATGATCATGGTTCAAAAATTTTCATGCTTGTGTTTTCTTTATATCCTATTTTTTTCAACAAAATATATAGTTTCAGAATTATCTGCTCTTAACATGTGAGTGAATTATCAAACGCACTACATAAATACCATGCATATTAATATGAAGCAGTATAAAAAGGTAAAACTAGTACTTTTATGTATATATGTTGTTTAGTTATCTTCATATTATAGTACAATGTGCTTTTAAATACTATTTATTGATTTAAATCTACTTTCAAAACCAACTCCAATATTTTTTTCATTTATTTAAATTTAAACATTTCATTATATACATTATAACAAAGTAATGTGTTATTGAGTCATGAATTAACTGAAGTTAAAACAAACTACCACTATGCCACATGGATCAGCATTAGTCGCTATGCAAAAACAATTGATTGGAGCAGAATATTAATAAAATCTAAAAAAATGTAAATAGATGTTCTCTCTGCCCTATGATAAATATAATATGATATATAATAAATAGAATTTACAAAGCGCCGTTTAATGATACAAGATCACTCCAAGGGCGCTGTAGTTTATTTGTTGGCTCTACCAAAGAGAATATAACCTTACGGATAAGAGACATAGCTCCATACAAAAAAATTGAATCAGCAAAATGTATGAAAATATCATCCATGTAGTACCAATATTGAGAAAAATAAAATTGTCATGTTGCCTCCCTGCATTTTTGACAACTGAACAAAACATAGGGATGGGAAAGAGCTTTATAAATGCTGCCAACACTAGTGATGGGCAACATCAAGAATAATTTACAAAAAAAATGTTGCTTATATCAAAGGATGTTTATTTTATAATCAGAGAGGAGTAAAAAATACACAGCATAGTTTACATATTGTTTATTTATCATTTTATAAACAGCGAAAAACATAATACATTGAATATGATGTTTATTTATTAACTCAAAAACAGGAAAAAAAAAACATACAGCATATATTTTTTATAATATAAATGAGTTGTCTGCTACAAAAATTATACAATTTCAATAAATCAACATAGATTTTTGGAAAATAATAAATTAATAAACAAATTGATTACTGGATTGAAGTAAAATTTTAAAATAATTTTGTACTTCAAAGAACATTAAATCAAATAAAACTAGAAATAGGTGATAGATGGTGAAATTTATAAATTCTAAATATTCTTCTCTTCATCTCTTTTTAATCCTGCATCAACTTCCTCCCTGGGACGTGGATTGCCAGCTGTCTTGCTATTTGTTTGATTTTGATCTCCTCCTGGGGTAGCAGATGGGGATACATTCCCAAATAGGTCTTTTTAAGAAGTATTTTTTCCATTCTAGTATAGAAACCGAGCAAGTGGTATTGTGTCTGTCTTTTTTCCAGAAGGTTTTCAACTCTACACAATGGAGTGCTCACTTCTTTCCTGAGAGTGCCATCTGAAAAAGGAAGACAGATATACAGAAAACACATTTTTATGATAGTTCTCAAAAAGTTTGATATTAAATTGTGCATATCACTATAGACAATTTACATATTCATGAATGAACTAGAATCAAAATATTTATTCATATTTTAATTTTATTTTACATTACTTCTAGGGCAACTAACAGGTACTACGTCAAATATGAATTTAACACACACCCAATAACAAATGCCACATTCTGGAGGCTTACAATATTAATACCGCCAAAAGCTTTATTTTTCCCGTAATATACACGGCCAAAGACAGTACTAGTGAACGGTTACCCAGAAACAAAACAAATAGTGCACTTATACTTAACAGAACATAATAAAGTCAAAATACAAACCTGGTGTATAACTCGCCACATGAAAAGGAAATTCCTTAAGTTGCTCATCAGTAAGTGGCAATGAAGATAATTTTAAAGTGGGGATGGCAGTTTTTTTTTAAGTCGATTCACTTTACGATTGAAACTTCTTTTATCGAAGTGGTCACCACACACATATCGAATTTGGCACAATCTTTCTATTGGCACAAATACCAATTCTGGATTGCCTACAGCTTTCGCCCATTCTTTGCATCTGAAATCAAAATGATAAATGCATTATGTACCTATTGATTATTGAATACATAAAAAAATTATTTTAAAATATTATGTGCATCCTTTGTTTTGTGAACATGGATATTGGAATATTTTCTTGTTTGTAATTTTTTTCTAAGTCATACATACATACATACCATCACGCCATGTCCCTCACGGGGTAGGCAGAGAGAACCGAACGCCACATTTTTCTATCTTGACACACATTCATTGCCTCATCAACATTCATACATCGTCTTATACACGTTCGTCTGTTGTTCACGCTTCTAACATTTCCATCTTTCAGAATAAGTCATACTATGTAAAAAAATATTTGGTTTATAATAGGTGTGAGGAAATGTACTTATTTTTTACACTTAAATAAAATTATTATAAAATAAATTTCGCATTAAGGGGGGGACTGCTGCCAACGTACCTATTTTTCAATTTGATATACCATCATAATTTCTTATCAAATCGTTTTGAAAAAAATAATTTAGATAGTTTGGGTATTTATAAAGAAAAATGTATCTTTACTTTTTGATAATGTTCTGTATAAATTCTTGTAGAAAAATAATGGCATACCCCGATTTTCAACGTTTTACGCCTTATATTTTTAATAAAATATAAGGCGTAGTTCAACATATTTTTTTTTAAATTAAAGAAGACAAAAAAGAAACGAAATGTTAGAAGTGTGAGCAATAGACGAACTGTGAGCAACAGACGGAAATGTTAGAAGTGTGAGCAATAGACGAACATGTATGAGACGATGCATGAATGTGGACGAGGCGAGAGATGCGTGCCAGGATAGAAAAATGTGGCGTTCGGTTCTCTCTGCCTACCCCGCAAGGGACATGGCGTGATGGTATGTATGTAACTTGAATATATACACTAATATAATTATTTTCAAACTCCTATAGCATAATAAATTATAATTGTCATATGGTTCTAAACAATAACAACATTACTCCTTGGAGTCCACCTAGACTATAGCCTGACTCTCAAAAAAACAAATAAATTGCACAACTAGAGCAGCATTTTATCATCTTCGTAGAATCAAGTCAATTCGCAGAAATCTTCCAATAGACGCTACTAAATCTCTCATCAACGCTTATGTTATTTCAAGACTTGATTACTGCAATCTAAAGTATTTAACACCGCTACTAGAGTTTAAATATAATAGGTATACTATTGTATACATCGTTTTTATGTTTATTTTTTAATTTAATAAGATCAATAACCTAGATTTTAAACTTGAATGAATATCTACACTGATGTTTCCATGCTTTGATAGCAAAAGAATTCATTTAACATGTGGTCCTAAACAATAACAACATTCAAAACAAATATGTACTCTAATGCTTTCATAGCAAAAAGAAATAAACCATATATCCGTAGGTTATATTCTCTTTGAAATAAACTTCACGCGTGGTTCATAGTGGTCCGCAAAATAGAAGATGTTTCTATGAAATGGAATTATATTGAATAAATAAATATAAATCTTACCTTATTTAGTTATATTATCCTCAGAAGTCTTAAAATCGTGCGTTATTATCATTTATCACCCAAACAGAATAAAAAAAAATAAAATGCGTCTCAGATAACCTCAATAACCAACAGCAAAATTGAAAGGTTAAAAGAAAATGGCAGAAAATGGTTTGAAATCACTTGAAGTTTGCTAGTGTAGTTTTGCAAATTGGGTTCGTAATGTTGGCTAAATTTAGTTTTTCTATGTTGGTTACATGATGATGATAACTCCTATAGAACATTTTTTTGTATGAAAGTTGGGACCCACTGGGCTGACTGGGCTCTACGAAACAAGGCAGTCTTAAGAAGTCTTTCGGCATGTCCAACGGACCATCGTCTTTTTATCGCTTTTCATCGTCTTTTAACGCTCGCAAAAATAAGTATGACATGCTGCAAATAAACAAAACGTGATTAGTATCCTCATTTTATATTATTATACTCAAAGAAAAACGTCATGTTTCATTGTTTGAAACGTCAAATTCATGAAATATTAAGCCTCCAAAGACCTAAGTCGAAATATTAACAACGAATGTATAAACAAGTCAAATACTAAAATAAATAATAAATTTGGTCAATAATATGTATGAATATTGTACAAGATAAATAATACACACCTTGTAAATGATAATGGATGAATTAATTACTGTAATTAGTCAATTTTACAATATCAAACTCGCGTGCATAGAAAATATAGAAGTAAATTAGTCGCGTGATTTGACAGGAGATAACTCTTATTCTACAAATAAATAAATAATTTTAACTCCGAGTATTTTATTGGGGTTAAGACAACGAAAGAAAATTCGCTTACAAAATACCAAAAATATACATACATTGGTGTTAACGAGCTAAATCCACAGATAAAATAGTACTTAACTCCTTTCTTCTCCTCTGGTGTTTATACAAAATCAGCCTGCAGGTGTCACATCCATACCTGCCGGTGTGGAGCGAGCCCATAGAACACACTAACTAAGCGAGCCTAACCGACACCCTCTGGTGCGGTTTGCAGCTGCTCTGGCCACAGTGAGCGCGGTCCGTGTCGACACGACGCGTGTCTAATTTCGACTGTCCAAATTTTTCACCTGTCACTCGTAATGTCACATATTTTAGGTTGTGTTATTGTCATATTTTTTTCACATTTTATTTTTCGTAAATATTAGTTTGTGGTCTGATTTGGCGTCGAATTCAAAATAAAAAAATAACGCGAACAGGAGAGGTCGCGTCAATTTCATATCCATTGAATATCCTTTTGTAAATTAAAATTAATAAATAATCAAATTAATTAAATTATAAATAAAAATCAAACCGACTAAACCTATACCAAACTAAAAGTGCTGACGACTATTGTGAAAAAGTATAAATTGCCGCCAAACAAAATGTCACATTGACATGGCCCGGTATTACAGTCTGAGTTTAAGAGCTAAACTCAAGCTTTACAAAAATATAGCGTATTACAGTGTCCGTTTAGGCCTAATCTTCCCTCAAATATGTCACTAAAATGACAAATATTTAACTCAACGTTTCTGACGGATTAAGTACTTAACGGTGAGTCAACTGTCATTTGCTAGGCAACGCGTGTAGTTTCAGTTTCTATCACTAGAGGCGTTAGGCAACGAGTGTAGTTTCAGTTTCTATCACTAGAGGCGTTAGTTGTATCGACGGTGGCACGCCCATGGATGTATATAAGGTAATGGATGGAAGCTTAGATAAAATTGTTGTAACCGCGGGGAGGGGGGGGGGGGGGTCGCCGCCATCTTGCTCGAACCAAGTTTCATAGTGACCACGGATGTAACTAAAGTAATGGATGGATGCATTGATCAAATTTTTGAAGCTGCAGGGCGATTTCAAGGAAGTGCTGATTATCTTCATATATATAATTTATTTTAGTAAATGAAGCACAAGATTGGTGTAAACTGGAGTAAATGAAACCATTATTTCACTATAGAAAACAAATATATTATATGTATATAGAAAACTGCATATTTTCAAGACTTTACTATACCTACATACTCAAAGCAAAGGAATATAAAAAAATTATAAAATGTATACAATGTATAACAACAATAAAATTATAAAATGTAAATAAAGCAAAGCAATAAAAATTATTATGTACTTTTAGAAATTATCCGAATAAGTACAATATATTTACAATATTATATAATGGCCAAATTGTATTAAAAATAAAAACTGGTGAAAATAGATTATTTTCTTGATTTTTTAATGGAGTTCTACATGTTAACGCCGTCAGCGATAAAAATGCGGTACCTACAATTTATATTTTCAAATGAGATTAGATTAAAAAATGCGTTTTATCTTTAAAAAAACACGTGTGCTCCCAGAAAATACACGTGTTATTTTAATTTTGTATTGCTTCTCGGGCAACTAACAGGTAGGTGCTATGTCAAATATTAATTCAACACGCACCCAATGACAAGTTGCCACATTCTGTAGATTTGTGATATTTATGTGTCCCCACCGGGAATCGAACCCGGGACCTTTAACCCAGATACCGAACCAACTGGGCCATGAAGGCCGACAAATGTTAAAAAACACAAGTTACTTTAGGGACATTATTTTTGTCTGTAGAATACCTACAGCCCAATTTCAAATGTATATACATACATATAACAACAACTCAAAGAACATATTAACGGTGAAAATAATGTTAAAAAATCTAAAAGACCATTAATATTAAATGCAACACAAATCCACTTACCTAGAATGTGACAATCCTCTTTCTTGGGATGATTTAAATCTACTCGGTCGACTTTTGCAACCAAAAGCAGCACACATCACCATATTTCTTTTTATTTAATATTTCATAGATCAAATAATACACTGTTTCAACACAAAAATTATTTTAAAAATAATAAATTAGGTATGCAAAGGACACCCTGACAGCTAGACGCCAAACGACAGACTGGTTGGAATAACGCGCGGCTTCAAAAATATTACGAATGCCTCTATCTATCCAGTTAGTGTACATCCTTGTGCTACCAGTGCAACATTTGGGTCGAGCAAGATGGCCGCCAGGGGGTTTCTCCACACCCCCTATTGGACTCAAATGTCTTAATACATATTGGTTCGAAAGTTCCATCCATTACATCCATGGGCACGCCGGTGGCACTCTATTGGTAGCACTGGTTTTACTTTACACTTGCATCTCCAAAGGTGGCGCCATATTAACTCCTCCAAGGGTGGCGCTATTTATTTTTTTTTATGTTGGTATTTTTGAAAATGCAATGTAAAATTTTCAGACCTTCAGCATACTTCAGTTGTATTTTGTTGTTTTTCGATTATCTTCGCAAGATGGTGACACCAGCTCTCTCTCTGCGGTTGCAGAGAGGGCTGTCAGTCCTATGGACGCAAGGTGTCCTAGTTAAATAACGTGACCAGCTTCGGTCTTGGATCGAGAAGAGAGAACTTGAACTCACCCCAAGGACGCGGTCCTTTCCTCTTCGACCGTCTGCTAAGGGAGACGCTCAGCAGATCACCCCGTCGTAGACCAGCAGGAAGCTACAGGTGGGTGACGTCCTCGGGTATAGGTCCTCGATCCAGAACAAACAAAAAGAAAACAGAGAAGAGATTGCAGAAGAGAAATTCTGGGTCAAAGGGCGCGACAGGCTGTGGTGATCCTTCCCTCCACACGGTTACAAAGGGGTCCCTGGCTTGCGCTGGGGCAAACGCTTCCCAGGCCGTCGGCGCCTCGAGTCAGTAATAAAATAGTCAGACGTTAAAATAAAAAAATGGCAAGTTACGAGACGCACGACGGCCTGAGAAGCTACTTCTATCTTTCGGCTTCAGTCTGAAAGAGGCCTCTACAGTTACAAAAAATGCTGCCAAAAGATTTACAAAAAGGAATTTACCGCGTGGCGGAGGTACCTTGTTCAGCGGCAGTTTGGGGGCCGATTTCGTTAATAATGTGATCTTTTTTACGTTTCAATTTTACTGTCCATTGTTATTTTAGATTTATAACTTGTGCTATTATTTGTTATAACTTATCATTAATAATATGCTTTTTTAACTTTTCTATTTTTACTGTGAATAATTTTGTGTTTTATAACTATGCTTTTATTTTTCATAATCAATTTTATGCTGAAATTTGCATATTATATATTTTTTCTAAATATCTAATTGTATTTATTCTCTTTAATTCTTATTTCTGTCTACATATATTTTTATTGTGTACTTTTGTGTGTTTTTGGTATTTGAAATATTTGAATTGTTATTCATATTCATTAAATAAATTAACAAAAATCGGCTGGTTTACGTGAACGTTGCGCAAACACATAAAGTGATCACGTAAACCAACTGATGACAGGTTGTATGCTCTGTAGGTGCCTTGAGTTCCTGGTTCTTCTATAATATCCCAACTTCGTCTCTATTGAGATGTTAAAAAGTTTGTCAGTATAAATATCATTTGACTCCTAATTAACCTAATTAATGAATAGTAAATAAAAAAATATTCTCAGTGTGGGAAGGAATAATCAAGTTGATTCCTTAATAAAGACAGAAATGATCTCAATGGTTGCAAACACTCTTATAAAAAAGTACAGGATTTGTAAATAGTCGTAATATTTGTTTTAAAAAGATATGGTTTCACATAAATGTTCTAATATTCTGAGTTATGAGATGTTTCTAATAAGTAATTCGTACTCATATATGATAATCTATACATATATTACTTTTACTATATATGTACACTCGATTATGTATATTTTTCATTTGGTTGAATTACATCATTAATTATCGGATAATCTCATTCTATTCTTCAAAATTACTCATATATTGTATGAAGTGAGAGTTCTAGAAAGAGATAGGAATGCCACTTGTACTATCTGTCTCTTTCTACTACATCGGCACAACATTTGAACAACATTTAGCACTCCAGTATACCTATATCTCCATGAAGTATACTGACTGAAAGTTTACTTCCATATTATCTGTGGACGGTGGCGTCACACAACAAAATAAACTGACAACCATATTGAAACGAACATGGGCATTTAAAAGCATTATTTTGGTGAAAAAAATTAAATTTACCATGTTGGATAGTAAAACAATAGTATTTCAAGTGGTAGCGTCCCGTTTGTAGTTCGTATTATTTGAGGTTATTTAAAATTTGACAGATAATAACCACAGAAAAAGTAAAATATGTCTATAATTGAAGATTTAGTAACTGACATGTCATATTGCACTGTAATACGGAAATGGATTAAATCTCCCCTTAACATTAATCTTGAGTTTAACAAACTCAATGAGTTGAGGGCCGACTGTAATACCGGGCCTAGTGAAAATTCATAATTCCCGCCAAAAAAAAATTAAAAATTTGACAGGAGCGACCAATGAGCTATAGGTATACTGGAGTGCTCAAATCAGCTTAAATGTTGTGCCGAGGTAGTAAAAAGAGACAGATAGTACAAGTGGCATTCCTATCTCTTTCTAGAACTCTCACTTCATACAATATATGAGTAATTTTGAAGAATAGAATGAGATTATCCGATAGTTAATGATGTAATTCAATCAAATGAAAAATATACATAATCGGGTGTTCATATATAGTAAAAGTAATATATAGATTATCATATATGAGATTACTTATTAGAAACATCTCATAACTCAGAATATTAGAACATTTATGTGAAACCATATATTTTTAAAACCAAGATTATAACTACCAACTTGTAAATATTTGCATTTTTTGAGATTATTTCTGTATTTAACATTTTTCCTTCCCACGCTGAGAATATTTTGTCATTAACTGTTCATTCAGTTGAAAGTTTTAGCAAAATTAATTCGGCGTTTTTCTATCAAAAAACACAAGATCTTCAACGTTGATATAATATCTTTAGAACAGTTTTAAAAAGGTCACATTTTTTATATATAAATATATATTTAATTTATTTAATAAATATGACTTAATAATCCATAAAAGTACACAATTAAAAATAAATATCGACAGAAATCGCAATTCAAAGAGAATAAATACAATTAGATATTAAAAAAAATATAATATTATAGATGCAAACTTGAGCATAATGATTAAGAAAAATAAAAGCATAGTTATAGAATACATCAAATTATTCACAGTAAAAATTAAAAAGTAAAATAAAAGCATATTATTAATGACAAGTTTAAATAAATTAATAATAGCACAATTTTTAATAAAAAAAAAACAATGGCCATTAAAATTTAAACGTAAATTATGACAAATAAACACAAGTTATAAATGCAAGTTATAATTAATTATCAGTAAAAATAGAAATGTAAAAAAGAGTGTATATTATGATATGAAATAAATTCACAAATTGTAAATACAAGAAATAATGAAAGCAAAAGACCATATTAATTAATGCCAAATGTTGTTATTAATACAAAAAATAATTTAATCACTCTGACAATGGACGTGGATCATCAGGCCTTTGTAGAGAGAATTTGGAAGCAATAATGGCATAATTGATGACGATAATTGAGATTAACGAAACATAAATTCATTACACAATCTTACATAAATTTTAAATTACTGTAGGTATTTAACAAACATTAAAACGTAGATCATATTTTAATACAAATAGTTGAAATATTGTTCATATTACAGTAGCAATCTTTAAGGACGCCATTGTAAAGTTTTTTACCCATAAAAACTAATTCCGCTGTTAGGATACCAAATGTTTTGGCATCCAAAGGAGCTGCAGCATTTAACCATCGTCTTTATTTCTTTTAATTTTTAGAAAGAAAAACAAATAATACAAATAATAAAACAACAGGAAGGTCAGGCGCTGTCATAGCAGCCGGACGCGTGGTGTTTGAGCTCTTATAACTTTTCTGTATAAAATCGGTATTTTTGGTGCTAGTGTCCATATTTTTTTGTTAAAAGTGCGTCAAAAAGTAAAGAACTCTGTAGAGACTACTATTTGAACAATTAAGCACGTATTTTATATAATAAACTAAGACTAAAGTGTTATTTTGTGTCAGCTCACGTGTGCATCATAAAATGGCCGCCGTGTAAACAACGTGGCACCGACACGTGCGATATTGCGGCTAAACGTCAAACTAACCACAATGGCGGGTAAGTATTACAAAACTGTATGTGAATGTCGCGCTTATACCTGTTTCTCTTCTTTAAATTTGATATTTTTTGTTATTTTAATTACTAAAAGCCTATTTTTTGTTATATTGCAATTATAATTCTGTTTTCTCCTATATATATTAACTATTTTAGCAAACAAATGAATATTTATAGATATTCAACTTCATATCTCTTATCCGTGAAAATTTCAAAAACTCCTTTACCACTTAATATAAAAAATGGCCTCGCACTACTGTCATCATTACAGAGTGGACAGATTAAACGGCATAGGGGATGTCGCGCGGCAAAACGAGTCAAAAATTACCTACATAAACTTTTGTCACATAAACAAAATAGAAATAAAGTAGATCCCAACTTTTTGAAAATAGGTATATGGAACGCCAGATCCATAAATAATAAAATTGACGACATTAAAGAATTGTTCAGCACCAATGACCTTAGTGTCCTGGCTATTTGTGAGACATGGCATGAAAATAGTCAATCGTCGTCAATTACAGCTCTTAAAAATCGTAATTTTACCGTGGTTGAAAAAGCACGCGAAATAGTTTCCTCTGTAGATTCAGTTAATTTTATCAACCATGGGGGAGTAGCAATTATATCCAACGATCAATTTAGAATTCAAAATATTTCAATTAAAAAAACATATCAAACTTTTGAATACGTGGGGTGTCAAATTTCAGCAAATGGGGCATCTTTAATTATAATAACAATTTACCGGCCGGGATCTAAGTCTGCAACTAATTCATTTTTACACGACTTTTCTTCTTTTCTAGAACAGCTTATCATTTACTCATGTCCTGTCTTCTTAGTTGGAGATCTAAACGTACATTTTGAAAAATATACAGACAGTATCACTATTAAATTAAACAGAATTATAAATGATTTTGGCTATGTACAATGGGTAGATTCACCAACCCACGATGCTGGTGGTATTTTGGATGTAGCTATGTCACATAAAGATTTGAAACCCGAGTTATGTCAAGTGATAGATATTGGCCTATCTGATCACAGACTTGTTGTCATCAAAGTAAAATTTTCCCTTTCGCCTCCAGCCTATAAAGCTGTGTCAAGTAGAGACTGGACAAAGTTTACTTCGGAAGATTTTACGCTTGCACTTAAGAAATCATCTTTGTGTGACACTGATCTTATCTCAAGTGCCTCCCTTGATAACATAATAACTTTGTATAGCCATACATTATCCTATTTAATTGACGATTTTGCTCCCACTAAAACTAAAATAGTCCGAAAGCGACCCAACGATAGTAGATGGTTTGACTCTAAATGTCGCGAGAGTAAAAAGGAAATGAGAAAACTCGAAAGACGGTATAAAAAACTCAAAACACCTTTGAGCCGACAAGAATGGCTCGCCTCGCAAAAAAGATATAGAGATATAACCAAAAACAAAAAGGCCTCCTACTGGGTACATAAAATTGAATCTGATAAAGACGACCCAAAAAAGCTGTGGCAAAACCTGGATATGGTGAGAGAAAAAGATATTTCAGCATTAAAAATATCTCTAAATGCACAAAATCTTGCTAACTTTTTCTCCAAAAAAGTAGAAAATATTCGCAATTCTGTAAGCACTTCAAATAAAACATCTATTGAAAGTGGACTGCAAAGAACATATGCAAAAATGGAAATGCTCCAAGCAGTAACCGAGGAAGAAGTATCAAAAATGATAATGGCCTGTCAAAATAAGCAATGCACACTAGATCCTATTCCAACATGGCTCTTGAAAAGCTGCGTAAATGAATTATTGGCTCCTGTTATAACCAGAATAATTAATCTTTCGATGATCGAAACAATGAGAGTTCCAAAAATTCTAAAAACTTCTATCATAACACCCATTTTAAAGAAGTCAAATCTGGATCCGGAAGATGCTGGAAACTACAGGCCAATTTCCAATTTACCAGTGCTTTCAAAATTACTTGAAAGAGCAGTTATAAATCAAATGACGCAGTATTTAAAAGAACACGATCTGTTTCCGAAAAAACAATCAGCGTACAGACAAAATCACTCTACTGAAACTGTACTAATGAGAATACTGTCCGATCTTATTGCAGGAATTGAATCTGGGAATATTGCTCTAGTGTCAATTCTTGACATGAGTGCTGCTTTTGATACTGTTGATCACGAAATTCTCCTTCGACTCTTGGAACGCGAATACGGAATTTGTGGAAATTTTCTAAAATGGATGACCTCATATAATTCAGGAAGATGCCAGTCTGTGAGGATAAATAATAATACGTCTTTACCGGAAATTGTAAAGTTTGGAGTGCCTCAGGGATCGGTGCTCGGACAAATTTTATTTATTTTATACATAAAACAACTTGATAATATAATTCAAAATCAAGGATTTGACTCTTTCGCTTACGCTGACGACCGCTTGTTATTCAAATTTTGTAGTCCCATGAACAAAAACCGTCTGGAAGTGGATACTGCTGAGTGCATCGAAAAAGTCGCTACGTGGATGTCTCATAACAAGCTAAAATTAAACCCAACAAAAACACAGTTTATGTGGGTAGCTTCACCACGGCGACAGCACCTCATTGAAAGTACTCCTATTAACATCAACGGAGAAAAACTCTTGCTGTCTGCAAGTGTCAAGTTTTTGGGTGTACACTTAGACAATAAGTTGTCTCTTGACCTGCAAATCTCTAAAACAGTCAGTTCATGCTTTTTCCAACTAAGACAACTGAAAAACATTCGTCGAAGCCTGCCCAAAAATGAGACAAAAACACTTATAAATGCTTTCGTTGTGTCTCGGCTAGATTACTGTAATGGCATCTATGATGGATTGCCAAAGTATCAGCTCGATAGATTACAGATGGTGTTTAATGCAGCGGCAAGGCTCATTTATGGAGCGGAAAAACGATGTCACATAACTCCACTACTTAACGAATTGCATTGGTTGAAGTGTCCAGAGCGAGTTGACTACAAAATCTGCTTAACGGTGTTTAATGCTTTAAATAACCTAGCACCACAATACATACAGGAGCTGTGTCAGAGAAAAGATCTCTTTGGGAGGCATCTCACACTTAGGTCTTCTGGATCACAGAGTACCAACTCCCTAAAGGAGTTGGACAGAGCCAATAAACCGGCTTACTATGATCGATGCTTTGGTGTGAGTGGTCCTATAAAGTGGAATAAATTGCCTCTAGATGTCCGCAGTGCAAATAGTAAGAGCACTTTCTCTAAAGGACTGAAAACAGTTTTGTTTCGTAGAGCAATATAATATCTATCTAAATAACAGCGCCCTTGGAATGATCTTGAATCATTAAACGGCGCTATACAAATTATTATTATTATTATTATTAACACGTCGAACTCAGGAAAACACAACAACTGACATCCAAACGCTATCTGAATTGACGCTTAGAAAGAGACACGTATCCCACTTGCAGCGGCTATATTCGCACACGAGATCAGCACAAAATTATGTGTTTTGTTGTATGGACACTAGCACTCCAGTATACCTATACCTCATTGGGAGCGAAATTCACCCTACTATTTCATAGAGCGACTTGGGCGACATTGATGCGAGTTTTTAAACGAGAAGCTAGCTAGGCTAAAATGAATACCAATGCGCATGCGCGCCAAACTATTCCCGCCGCATTGTCAATTGTCAACCTATGTCTATGAGTAGCATCTAGTACCGGCTCTTATTTTCTGCATTCTTAGGTTAGGTTGATGAGACCTCTCGTCTACCACGAGGAAACATCAAGCCAAGGTGTGGGGAAGAAAAGGAGACAAATGATGACGACACTTAAAATTTGTTTTAGTACGGCGTTTTTTTTATTTATAATGTTCACAAATGGTCCATGGCGATAAAAAATAATAAAATAACAAAACAACAGACAACAAATAAAACAGAAACACGTGGCATTTATCGAAACGAACTGTCAAACACACGCGAACACACGAAAAGACGCCGACCAGAATATACCGCTCCAGGGTACAGCGACATCCTTACTCCAGGCATGTCACTGTCTTCCACGTGGTGACGGTAGATCGGTGGGGCCCAGCCTCTGCGTCAGGCTAGCAGGTCTTCCTCGTGTCCGGCGTGGTTTCTTCTTCTCCTCCTGATCTCCTCCTCCAGACCGTCACCCATGGCTGGCTCTGTGCCCCACGACACGCTATGACGGCGCATCTCGACAGAGGTGGCATACCAGTCGGGACCTCACCGGAAGGCGAACCGACGCCCCAGACGACACGGATTGCCCTTCGTGGTCCAATCTGCGAGCCGCCGCGTTCCCTACGCGGTGGCCCCACACTGCGCTCTGCCTCCAACCTCCTGTCCTGTTGATGCCCTCATCTTGGTTCTGGGGCACCATCAGCGTCCATGCGCGTGACGGGTCCTGTCACACAGACCTCCTCGCCGTCGAAAATATGGCCGCCATCGGGAGCACGTGTCGACCGATGACGGCGTCACACCAAACCGTCCGTCCTTCACCAGCGTCGAATGCCAAGAGAGCGCGTGCCATAGCGCGTGCTAGCTGCAAGTTCCGTTTTTCGCCCGCAACGAGCGCTAGCTGTTTTCCGAAATGTTGCCGTGGAACAAAATAAAAATCATTGTTTTTCGGCATTATTTTTTTCGGGCATAACAAGGTTTAAGTTTGTCTATAATAATAATAGCGACTCGCGTGAGCGAGTTGCTTTATAAATTGAATTATAAATTAAATTTATATATTCTTTTAATTTTTCGCATTTAATTTAAAAATTCACAGCTCATTTGTAGACTCTAGCAAAGAGTATATAATACCTACGGATAGACTCTAGTATGTCTGGCCAGCGCCCTCTGGATTTGCAGTTTTTGCAGTTATATCATGCCGTAATGTATGAGAGAATATTTTCCAATATGGCCGACGTATCAGTCGGGGGTTTACGCGTCTTGGCGTCTGTTTTTGCATAGAAATCAGTACATTTTGATTCGTTTTCGGTTAGTGTTGGTTTGTCGTGCTGTTTTTTAAATCTCCGTAAGTACAAATATAATTGTTTTTATCATTTATTTATTAATATTAAACATTAGTTAAGCGTTTTCATATTATTTTGTTTGGTTATTTACCATAATTTTTGATATATAACGTAAATACATTGAAATGTAATGTCAGAAACATTTTCATGGTTATGAAATATTTTATTGATACAATATTGTCGTTAAAATTGTAATCTAATGTTTAGAAGTGAATAAACACAAATTTATTATGATATAGTGCATATTATTTAAGAAAAATATATATAGGTATATTTCGAAATATGATCACACTAATGCGACTAAAATGTGACACGGCGATCGTATTTGTTCACAATCATATTATTGGGTTGATTAATATTTTCATTATTGAATTATTTGTTTTTGTCATAGAATTATAATGTGTTTTTGTATGTTTATGTTTAAATTTAGTTTTTGATTGTATAACGAACTAATATACATGAATAGTATTTCGATGCGTTTATTTTTCAAAATTTCTCCCAAACCACCTTACATGTTTTATGGGAAACAAATTTGAGTCCATCGATTATAATGTAGACAATTTTGAGGGCATTTCTGATTTCAAATAAATATCTTTATTTTAGAAAATATATTTAAAACCGTGGCTAGGTTTGGATTGTGATTTATATTTTTTTGTATCGAGATCCTTTCTTCAGATATTTTATGTTACTGTCATGACAACCGGTATAATATAGGTATTCTAAAATTGATAAATTTCTTATTTACCCGATCCTTATAGTTACAATATAAATTTCTGTTGATTTTGTCAATTAAATCAATTAAATGTTTTACAGAAATATGAAGGGCTGTCGTGCTCCTGGATGCCAGTCCAATTACAATAAGAAGTATACAAATTGCTTTTCTTTTCCTAAAACTGATGCATTAAGAAGGCAATGGATTCAAAGCATACCAAGAGCCAACCTAACTGCTTCTCCATATACAAGTGTGTGTATAAAGCATTTTCGCGAAGAAGACATAGTTAAGGAAGATACATTTAATTGCACAGATGGTAAGTGATTTTTCTGTAAGTGACTGACGTATGCTAGTGAGACCTGGACATGGCAGAAGTCGTACGAAAGCAGAATAAATGCAGTTGAAATGAGATCGCTTAGAAGAATTTGTAACAGAATGATATATGACAGAGTTCAAAATGAAGATACAAGGAAAGAATGTAAGATGAAGAAAGATGTAATTAACAGAATTAAAGTTAACACATTGAGATGGTTTGGCTACTTGGGGAGAATGAATGAAGAACGCCTGATGAAAATATATAAAGCTGACAGGAATGGAATAAGAGGTCGGGGGCGCCCAAGAAAAGTATGGCACGACCATGTAAACAATATTCTGAAAGATGGAAATGTAAGAAGCGTGAACAACAGATGAACGTGTATAAGACAATATATGAATGTTGATGAGGCGATGAATGTGTGTCAAGATAGAAAAACGTGGCGTTCGGTTCTCTCTGCCTACCCGTGAGGGGACATGGCGTGATGGTATGTATGTATAGATATCTGACTCCTGAGACACGAAGATAAATATAATTAGTCTCCAGAATGTAGAAACTTACTTGTTATTGGATGCATGTTAGATAATATTTAACATAGTAGTTGCCCGAAAAGCAATACACAAGAATATACCAAAACGTACAAAATAAGTTTGGAATGAAAATTAACGTTAACAAATCTTTTCATACGGCTATGAAAAGTCAAATCACATACTTCAAAAAAGAAACCAACATGGCTACCCATGAAGTTGATTTTAAGATCAGATTCAGACTTGATGAATGACATTTTCATACTAAACTTTGATCTTAACAAAATATCTTTGATTTATGATATTTATAGTCTCACAAATTTAGACAGAAAACGCAATTTAAAACTGTGAACCCAAGACCTATCTCAGAGTCAGATATCTTACCGACAAATAAGAATCATACAAACAAAAAAATATACAAAAAATTATATATAAAGAACTCTACAATAAGTGCGTTCAAGTTTAGATATTTATTATGTTCCATCAAACTATTATTTATCATTTATCACCATAAATAAATTGACTAATAATTATGTTTCAATGTTTCAGGTCAAATCATTAATGTACATCGAAAAAGATTGAGGTTGAAAAAAGATGCTGTACCATCAGTGTTCTCCAATCTACCAGAATATTTATCAAAGAAATTGCCACCTCGTCGTAAGGAACCATCAAAAAGAAAAACAGATTTCGTAGTCCGAACCAACAAACAAAATGAAGCTTGGGATCAATCCGATAAAATCACCAAGATTTTCAACATTTCAAACCAACCTTTGAATTTTAATATTAGTAACTGGAATTTAAAATCAAAAATAATTTTATACGGTGTTAAATTTTGTCCTTTTGCTCTTGTAACATTTTTAATTATTATGTGAATCATTTGAAATTAAGATATATTTTAAAGATACCGAACTAAGTATAAAAAAATTTAAAAAGGTTTGAATTTTTTTAATAAATATGTTTTCATAGAAAATAAAGTTAATCACGTCACGGTTTTTGAGGATTGAAGAAAAAAAACACATTTCTATATGTTACGTTGTTCTTGCAAAAAGGGGATATATAAAAGTGGATGTTGGTATATTTGTTTCTTTGTATGTGATCGATGGACTCCTAAACCGCACATCCGACTGCGATGAAACTTTGGGGATTTGTTCAGCGCGCACCGGAGAAGGATTTTGCATTAAAATTTATTTAAGTATTTGTTCGACTTGTCACTAAAAAGTTTTGAAAAATGAAACTATGAGGATTTGAAAATTATGCTACCAGGGTAACATAAGTCGGTCCAAATTTTTTTTTAAAATGATCTTTTTGATATTGCAATGAAACATTGGGGATTCGTTCAGTCCATACCCAAGAATGTTTTTTAATTTAAATGTATTTTTTTTTAATATTACACATAACGCATTATTACAGGAAAATATTTATTAGACGGAAGTGACTGAGGAGGGACTGAAGTGATTGAGGAGACAGAAGTGACTGAGGATAGACTTAAATGACTGAGGAAGGACTTAAATGACTGAAGAGAGACTGATGAAGTATGGAATAGGGACTAAAGTGACTAAGGAGGGAATGAAGTGAATGAGGAGTGATGGAAGAGGGACTGAGGAAGGAATGAAGTGACTGAGGAGGGACGGAAGTGTCTGAAGTTATGGAAGGGACAGAATAATAATGAGAGATTCTAGATTATAATCTTAAAAAATAAAACATACGGATCAACCATTTTTATCTATACACAGGCAAGACAACGTCTGCTCGGTTTTCCTAGTATCCATAGAGTCAGAGGTTTGCGGGTAGACTTGTGTGGGAGAAGAAGTATATTAAAAAGTATATTTTTTAAATAAATAGTAATTTGGCAATAATATCACCACATGTCATTACAGGGTGAAAGAAAGAGTAAATGTATTATTATAAAAATATACGCTTACCCTAAACGTGGAATTTTTGATATTCTCTTTTATGTAATTTGTTAATGAGAGAATTTGTAGTGTGTCAATGGTCTAGATGTGTATGTGTACCCTTCCATTGTCTCTGTCTTAAACATATATAGTATTTAATTTTTTTATATACCTTTTATTATTGTTGTCAAACCTCTTTATGTAAAATGTCATGTATATTATAAATAAGTAAAATGATTATATTATGTACAAGTATTTTCATCAGTCATTCTTTTTTCCTAGACAGAAGTATAAATTTTAATAATTGCTGTATTTTTGTACGTTGATAATTGACTACCTACTGAATGGTTCCTTACAGTTTCGATAAAATTTATAAAAGAAGGTATTTATATGTGTGAATGTATGCATGATTAATTGAATATTTTTTCAATGAAAAAGTAATTATATATAATAAAAGATATCCATGTATAAAGTTGTATTTAGTTTGATACACCTCAGCAAAGAAGTGAGTTATGCAGTAAATCTAGACATCTAATTAAGGCTCCTAAGTCAAATTGTAAACGCTGTTCGTTATCGCCAAGCACTTGGAGATAACGTTTACAATTTAACTTAGGAGCCTGGACCTCAAGGTGTATTGATTTCTTCAATACACCATCTAGAATATTCAGCATCTTTGTAAAGGTGTATCTGACTTTTCGTTCAGCACAGGATATCTTGATCTTCTGATATATTTGTTCAATTGAAAACTTGAGTAAAGTAAGAAATATAAATCTGTTTTTAAATGCTAATCTATTGAAGAATAATGTGAATGAATATATTTGGAAAGAGAAATGTTTGTATAGATAACAATAACTTTTGTGTTTTCCAAAATAATATGTATGAAGGATCTGAATCTAAATAAATAAGGCCATGTATGTAAAATTTATGTGTGTGGAATAATCTGTATTTTAGTTATGTAAAATGTTTTGATTGATGAACATAATATTTACAATAATGAATTTTTGGGTTACCAAATGTAGAATTTAATTTCTGAATTAGCTTGGAGAACACATGATGCTATGAACATGTTTAATATTTGCAACAATAGTAACTACCTATGTATTTATTTCAAAAACTAAAAACACATCAATTGTTCAAACTTATTGTTGATAAGAATGTATACAATCTTAAAATGGGCATAACATAAACAGACTGTTTAAATCATAACTGGAAATTTGAAATGTAAACTATTAGTAGTGCCTTCTGTCTAAACAAAAATAATGAATATTTCATAGAGCTGTATAATGACTATGTAAACAAAATTCTCAAAGGAAAGGATAAATCTTAATATGTTTAAATAACAGACGAATGAATGTGTGTGAGGCAATGAATGTATGGTGCTCGCTTCTCTCTACCTACCCCAGGAAAACGGGGTCATTAACCCGTATAAAGAATTCTATATATCTCTTGAACATTTTTACTCTCCACACTATGGAATAGGGGAGAGTCATGATTTCGCAAAATTTAAGCGCATTTTTTTTATATCTCATAACATGATTTCCACCTTGTTCACTGTGGCTCGGAATAAGAATATTGTTCTTTTATTGTATCGCTAATTTCAAGTTCGCCTCAATACACCATCCCTTTTCCTATTCCTGTATCATGTATTTTAAATTCCTCAATAGAATTTGAAGAAATTATTTACTCATATTTCTATACGTACACAATGATACATGAAATTGAAGTGTATGATAAACAAGAATGAATGTTTCAACTGGATACATATTTTTTAAATTCAATATCAGACATCAGTTTTCTTTGCCAGTTCTTCGTGGTAGATGTATTAGAACTGGCGGATATTATCTTGTTTATTTTTAATAAAGAAAGTCAATAACTGGTGCCATTAGTAAAGACAACTGCAGTATATTTGTAGTTTTACAGAAAATGCTTCTATGTTATTGACAAATTTTAAACAAATACTTCTGTGTTTTTTTTATATTAAAACAACCTTTTTTCCCTAACAGTATTTTGAATATAAACCTTGTAAATATATGAGGTTTCGAAGAAAAGTTTTTTTGTGAAACAGAAGACTTAAGGAGATGGTGGGTATTTGGAAGTAATTGAGTATACATATTTTTTTAACTTTTTCTATCGACAATACTTGATGGAATTTGATTATAATATATTACAATAAAATACATATTTATAATTTTCTTCAACTAAATTTAATTGAATAACTAGTTTCGCTCTAGACGAGCATATTCTGAGTGGTCCACTACTCAAGAGAATGCTCGTCTTGAGCAAAAATAGTTAGTCAATAAAATTTAGTAGAAGAAAATTACAAATGTGCATTTTAATAGAGTACCTAAATATTATGCATCATGTCAAGTATTTTTATATGATCAAACAAGCAAAATTTTTAAGACTAGATTATGTTAAAAGACTAGAAAATGCAATTTAAAATTTCTAGGAGATAAATTTCTAATAGGGAATATCATTTGTAGTTACATAATTAAGTTTATAATTTTATTATTACAATTGGTTCTTTACATAGGTGTTCTAGATTTTTCATATTTAAACAGCTGAACGTTGGTCGTTATAGATAATAAATCATATTCAAAACAATTGAAGGAAGCTCAATATCCCTGATAATAATTTATAATATATTAACTTTATTAGTATTTTGCTGAAATTAGTCATGTGCCTAGATATTTATTTGTTTTCAAAATTTTATACAGTTAGTAAACGATAATTGAATTATAAATGTATCAAATATTATTAATGAACATATTAACAATGCAATATGAATAGTTAGTTATCAATTTACCTAGAATAATTCATAACTCTTTGTATCAAGACTGATAAAAAATATCTTTTAATATAAGCTCTACTTGTTCAGTTTCCATCTTGGAGATTGTTTGGCAGTAAATCTCTTCCTCCACTCTGTTTGGTCTTCAGCGATGCACACCTGTTCCATATACTCCCAGCGGGAACGCCTTCTGTCAGTCGATCTCTCAATTATTCCCTCCAACAAGATGTGTAAGAGATGCTCATGTCACAACGCATGACCATCCAATTTGCATGCCTTTTCAATATGGTGATCAACATGTTGTATTGTGACTAGTTTAATTGATTTTGCTGAGGACCTCACCTTTGCATAATGTGTGAAAACCATACAGGTACAGCAAAATACTCCACTCAGATTTACTAATTGTTTCCGGAGTTGCTGGACTCAAAGATCTTTGATTGTTTAAGGCAAGTTTTGCTTGGTGGATGAGATTATCTATTTCACTCTTTGAACGTCCATCTCGTATGTGATCCTGTACCCAAGATAGACAAATTGGCATTCTATATTTCACTCTATATTGGCACATCTCTAGACATAAGTATATCAATTATAATTTGAATATGGTTATTACCGTTGTTTTGTTCTGCAACCTTATGATGAATATATACTATTTCTTGTACAGAATATCTGTTGGTACAGTAGATAAATTTTAACCGATTGAAAAAAAGAGGAGGTTATATTATATTGTAGGTATTATTGGTTATTTAGGTGCTCGAGATTTCTTTATATTTAAAATAAATGAACGTACCTAGCTCATTCTGGATGATAATATTGAAAACAATTGAAGGAAGCTCGATTTCCCTGATAATTATTTATATAAAATTGACAATTTATTCTGTATTTTGCTCGTGTAACAAGATACTAATTTGTTGTCATTCTTTGATATAAACTTTTTATACAATTACTCTGAATAAATATTATGTTTTCTCATATATAATCTAAGGTTTTCTCAATATTTTTTTTATAAATATAACTTTCATAATGCAATGATGCAATATGAATTATTTAAAGATTGCAAAATTGACCTTGAAAAATTCGTAAAATGATTTTTTGTACTATGTAGATTTATAAAATTTATTTTTTTATGTCATAATGAACATTATAAATGAAAAAATGTTTTTATTCAAATCTGATCTGTCACATTCAAGTATATAAAACATGTTCTATGAACATGAGAAAAAGAACAATCCGCCAATATGGATAGCTGTCAAACTCCATACGACTGATAAGTCGGCCATTTTTTTTCCCCTACCTTGCGGCCTGTCTAGAGGAAAACGAACGACGAACAATCCAGAGGGCCTTGGTCTGGCTGTGACCTGTGTCGGTGTTAGTGGAAATCATTTTGCGCGCATGCGCATTGGTATTTATTTTAGCCTAGCTAGCTTCTCGTGTTTTTAACCGTGATTCCGAACGGGCAGAGTGAATCGCCGATCGCCGCACGAATCGTTCGATGAATTCCGAACGCTTAGGACGACGCGCAACATCGTCGAGCGAACTTTCCGAACGCCACACATGTGTCAAGTTTACTTCTATTATCTGTGCAAGTGTCAACTGGAACTGTCAATATAGTGTGAATTTTAGATTTTTTCTCTTGTTTCATTTATCATATTATTCTAGCTAATATAAAATATTTAGAAAATATATGATTGTTATAAATGAATTATTGAAAGTGATATTCATGTATAAATATACAAAAAAATAATTAAATCACTTGTGCGATTCGAGATTTGGTTGGGATGAGTAGTTAGTATTTTTAACTTCAACAAAACTATAGTCAGTCTTTATAAATTCAAATAATTGATAAAAAAAATAATAACAGATTGATCTGATCCGATAGCCGAATTTTAATTCTATGCGCTCAGTGTAAAAATATCCAAATAAGAATAGAATATATCATCAAATTTTGTTTAATTAATTTAAAATTTTAGATACAACTGAAAATGAAGCATTTTCCATAAGAATTGTTACTGCTGACTATTATTTACGACCTCCGATTCCACAACTTGATGTAACATTTTCAGAATTTCGTGGGAGTGAAGTCAAACAGGTAATTCAAATTATTTTCGATTATTTACCGTCCTTATAATAATTTCATAACTTTTGGTATATATCAAATTAGTTATTGATGTTTTTGTGTCTTTTGCAAAGGTCCATCTTAGGGTTTTATACAAATTAAATAACTGACTGGTAATTATTTACAAGTGGTATAAGTCTTCAATTTTGCTGAATTTTTTTCTATAGATAGATAAAAATATACAGATTACGGGAAAAATAGTAATTTTCCCGGGAAACGTCTAGAAAAATTAAAAAAAATAAAATTGCAATGTATGAAACCTTGTACGATTTAACGACACCTATCGCCGAGATTGCACGTGACTATTTTCTCATTTGAAGTCAAATAACCAACAATACTTTTATTAAATCACAATGTACACATTATTAACACGCAAATTATCTATAAACATTCGATTTTCACGATAAAAAACCAGAAAAATCATTACTAATTTCTTATTTTTAACGTTTATTAAATACGATTAAATACGCGAGCTAATACGACAACTGCGACATAAAACTGAAAACTAAACCATAGATAAATGCACACTACAAAATATATGACAGACAATATTTGCGAAAAAATATCACATAAAAAATATTAAAACTGGTAGGTACCATACAACTACCTAAATTTGTTATTAAATATAATTTATTTGTAAATTATAAACAAATGCGAATACATCATCAAAATTATAATAATAGGTTGGTTAATACAAACCTAACCAACCTATTTTAAGCAAACTTTTGGTAAAAATCGGTTAGGTTAGGTTTGTATGTATTTATTATTGCGACTCGCGTGAGCGAGTTGCATTACATACTGTCAGTCAATGTATAATGCAACTCGCTCACGCGAGTCGCAATAATAACTAAATACAAACCTAACCAACCTATTCTAAGCAAACTTTTGGTAAAAATTGGTTAGGTTAGGTTTGCATGTATATAACCTTGTTTTTTTTTAAACTTTATTAATTTTCGATATTTCATACAATTTTCATTTACTTCAGATTTTCGCGGCATGTTTCTAATTTCGCGGCGTGTTTCTATACTAACAATTAGTTTGAATATTCGCCCATAGATGTCAGAAAAGCAACTATTTGCTTGGGAATCTCTATAGATTTTCCGTAATGTAATTTTATTTTTTTTAAATTTTTCTAGGCGTTTCCCGGGAAAATTACTATTTTTCCCGTAATCTGTATATTTTTATCTATCTATAGAAAAAAATTCAGCAAAATTGAAGACTTATACCACTTGTAAATAATTACCAAAACCATATCTTTGAAGAACTCAAATCAGTTAATATTTGGTTTGCATTATTGATATCAATCTATATTTTTCTTTTAGCTTCCAATATTGAGAATATTTGGTGCGACACCAACAGGACACAAAACATGTTTGCATATTCATGGAGTATTTCCATATCTCTATATTC
This sequence comes from Molanna angustata, assembly GCA_963576475.1. NCBI lineage: Eukaryota > Metazoa > Arthropoda > Insecta > Trichoptera > Molannidae > Molanna > Molanna angustata. Next base: position 24,345,613 of record OY754973.1, read on the forward strand.
CTTGTGAAGATCCAAAACCTGAACCAAAGACAGCATATCAAGTAATACATTGTATATCTCTATTTCATTTCATTTTTTTTAATTTATTCATTCATTAACAATTAAGTTACATAACACATTAACATTATAGTGTCTCCCGTTAGGTAGGCGAGTACCTACCTGTGTTTGTTATAAAAATAGTTAATAGATTATAGTCAAATCACAAATTAATACTCAATAAAAGTACATATCATCCGCTTACCATCAATACCAGCTAACTCACAATTTTTACCATTAACTTCTATCTTGCACAGAAGAGTTAATTATCACAAATACAGATTTATGCTCTTTAAAAAACAACTGTTTTTTAAAGCAATGTTCATAGTAGTTAGAGCTCTTTCTTGGAAATAAAAAGTAGTAAAGCAGTGTTTTCCAGAATGTTCTGTAAAATATTGTATTTTAAATTAGGAGGTATATTGGTGGTAAGCGGATGATATACATTCTTTTATGGCAATAATTTAAAAAAAAACACAATAACCTATGATATAACGCAATGCTTACAAAATATACAAGCAAATATTTTTTATACTTTTTAGATTGCGAATAGTATAGACAAAGCATTGAATATTTCTCTAAAACAGGCCCATTCTAACGTTCAACATGTTTACAAAGTTATTCTTGTTCAAGGAATGTAAGTATTTTTACACCCTTTTTTAAACTTTGCTTCTCTGTATTGGGATTTTGCAATTGATTTTTAACTAACTTCCTGACCAGCTATTCTATTTATTTTTTGTATTTATTTATCTTTTTGTACATAATACAAACAAATATAATGCACACATGCAGGCTTATTGCCACTAGGCAATTTCCAACTAACCAGATTATAAAGTATGACAAAATTATATATGTACAATGTACATCAACAAAAGAAGAAAGCAGTTAAAAAAAAAAACAAAATATGCATTACACTAAGATAAATAAGAAGAAATATACCGGTGAATGGGAGTTGGTTTTGCGAGCAAAATTAAATAGAATGAAAAATTATATATAATTTTTTTCAAAACTTTTTTATAAACACAAATGACTTAGTTACAACAACTTTAATTGAGTTTAATATTCGATCAGTTTCGAAACCTACTGCTTCGTCATCAGGATGGATGACAACTAACTCTAAGTTTGTGTGTTACTGTTGCATGGTGAAAGTAGATGAGGGGGTTTAGTTTCAATGAGATATTGGGGATAGGTTGAGGGAGGTAGTAACGGGGGCGAGGTAACATGTTAAATTTGAAACCCAGTACTATCATCGAAACTGATTATTTTCTATAGTATGATCTGCAAATTCAGAAAAGTTATTATTCTTCAAACATCACACATGTTCTTTAATTTGTGTTTCTAAACTTCTCCCCGTTCAACCAGAAAGCTGTGCATTTCACTACATGTTAATCTATATGCGCCCGACTTACTGATTTTGTCAATTTTATCCTTTGAATTGATCAAATTGTAAAAAAAGTATTTAAAAATGTAACATAAAATGAATTCTGAGAATATCAATAATATTTTTTTTCTACATAATATATTTGAATTTTATTTGGTTGGATGCAACCATAAGTTTACATGTTTTCAATGTCAAAACAGTTTAAATTATTATAATATAATTTCTTTTGATAAATATATATATATATATATATATATATATATATATATATATATATATATATATATATATATATATATATATATATATATATATATATATATATATATATATATATATATATATATATATATATATATATATATATATATATATATATATATATATATATATATATATATATATATATATATATATATATATATATATATATATATATATATATATATATATATATATATATATATATATATATATATATATATATATATATATATATATATATATATATATATATATATATATATATATATATATATATATATATATATATATATATATGGGTGTTTCTCTGTAAACTGGGCAAGTTGTTCTAAGAAAGTTGTCTAGGCCACTTTTTTGCTTATATATTGTACAAATCTTATTAAAAGAATAGATATCTACTAGGTTAATAATAAATAGCAGATGAACCAAAAATATTTCCAATAAGTTAGGAAATATTGAGCATTTTCTGAAAAATCGATACAGGGGACTGTTGATTTTGACAGGGGACTGATAATTTAAATGAATGTTGTTTTAGTAGCAAAATAAGTCTTTTTATATTTTCTTAAACTCTATAATTTAAGAATGAAATAATTGAACAATAAAGTTATAAAAAATTAACAGTATTTTTTATAATATTTTATTATTTCTGATGACTATTATAATTTTTTAACAGATTTTTAATTATCTCAATAGAGACGAAGTTGGAATATTTATTGTAGGAGAACCGGGAAATCAAGGCACCTACAGGGCTTACGACCTGTCATCGGCTGGTTTACGTGATCACTTTATGCGCTTGCGCAACGTTCACCAAATTCTCATTAAAAAGGCATAATTGGGGATCTCATTAAAAAGGCATAATCATTTCTTGACACTTTTTTCTTATTGCGATAATTGTTGCAATGCTCTCTCCACTACTTCTTTGCTTCTGGTGGAGTCATATCCTTAACTAGCTTCTTACTTCCATTTTCTTTTTTCTTGAGATATTTTAAATGTTCTTTCTCTCTTCTTCCTTTTTCTGTGGGTCGTTTTTGTTACGCTCATATCTCTTTCACTCGACTTCTCTTTTCCATTGTAAAATCTCTTCCTTAAAAAGTTTTTTTTTAGGACCATTCTCAAAAGATATGTGTATCTAAAAAGAACTAAAAAGGTATATAAATTAATATATAAACTAAAATATTGTTTAAAATAATGTAAAAAGTTGGTTCTATATATTAATAAAATAAATAAAACAATGATAAACATATTAAAAGACCATCCCCTGGAGGCAGAAATAGTCCCCTGCCTTTTTATAGTGCAGGGGACTGTTGCCAGGGGACTGTTTAATTTGACTTCATTGAATGATAGCACAAAATACAAATAAGTTTTGTTATTTTGCTATAAATAGGGAATATTTATACAATACAAGAAATATTTTTTAAATTGTATAAATATAATAGATATAAAAGAGATAAAAATAATTCTTACCAGAGGACTGTTGACTGGCCGGTTGTCACACGGATTTCTCGGAGCGATATATATATATATATATATATATATATATATATATATATATATATATATATATATATATATATATATATATATATATATATATATATATAGATCCCACTACACTTTTTGCGTCCGCCAAATATCCGACGGATCGGCGTCCACCACTTCTACATATTATTTTAGTTTTATCTCACTGAATTTAGCGTTATTTGTAGCTCACAATCATTGTAGGCATAAGGTTTTTCTTATAAATTTCAAAATATAAATATTCAGTTTTATCCTGTTTTGGTACGTTTGATACGTCTTTTTCATACTTGCGTCCAAGTGTATATTTTTTGTATATTTTATATATGTCTTCCTATATTTTTCACGTCCATTTTTTTATCTTTATTACTGCTTCCGGAGTATATTTTTTGTATATTTTATGTATATCTTCGTATATTTTTCACGACCATTTTTTTATCTTTATTACTGCATCCGGTGTATATTTTTGTATATTTTATATATTTCTTCATACAGTTTTCACGTCATATTCTTCTATCTTTATTACTACTTCCGGTGTATATTAAAAAACTTTCGTATGCATAATTGACATCGTTCTTGCGTCCATGTGTATATCATTCGATATTTTTTATTATTTTTTAACTTTATTACTACGCCGACCGCCGTGGGACAGTTGGTAAGCCGTTCGGTTTCTGTGCGGGCGTCCTGGGTTCGAATCCCAGCAGAGGAGATATTTATTTAAATTCATTTCTCACGCAAATATTGATATTGTATATTTCTACGTGGTTAAACCATCGGCTTCGCCCAAAATCTGACCTTCGGAGACTTGAAACCATAGATAAAATCCTGCAGATAAAATCCAATGTAGGATAATACTGATAAAATCCTGATTTCGGTGAAAACATAATAATTTACAATGGTATTTATTTTCTTATGAATCATGATGCAATAATAATGTAAGTACCTACTTAGGGACATATTTCACTACGTACAATAAAATATATTATAGGCATAGAAAATAAACTGTCACCAAGCTTTAAAATATTCTTTTACCCTTTATATTAATTTAATTTTTAATATAGATGCCGGTGTGTCAAAAATATGCGCAAGTCGAGCTTCTTTTATAGGATAATGCACACCCGCTCTCACCTGCCGATGGTAACCCCACATTGTGTGGATCGCATTGAGGATCAATCCATGATAGTGTACAGTATAATACCAATGATTAACAATAAAATGAATGAGTTTGTTAATATTTTATTTATTTACATAAGGTACAAAAGAATATCATAATTAAACAATAATAGTAGGTATTCAACATTCATTTCGAAATGAGTGTTGTATACTATTCAATATCACATTCTAAATAATCATGGACAATCATATATATTTTTACTAGTTGCATGTAACTCATGAGATCCAACTGTCGATAGCGATAGTATGTATAGTTGAAGAATAAGTACCAAACTATAAACACTTAAATCCAAATTATTGAATATTTTAAGATATTTTGTTTTCTATACAACACATGTAGGTATGTTTGTCAAGATAGGAAAGTATGGAGGTCAGTCCTTTTATCCTACCCAGAATATGAAATCAGCATGATGGTATGTGTGTATGTTCGGAGATTTAAGTATCAAACTGTAAATATGTACTTACATATAATATTGTGTATAGGCGACTGCCATAGAAATCGTATGAAGCAATGTCTTCACTAAATTCAATTTATATAAATTTGAGATATGTACTACTTCAATGTTACTATGTTTTATAGAAAATTAAATTATCTATTTGGATTGTTTCGGCTTTTTTCGATATTTTTAAAAACTTAGGAAATATAGGCAGTTAATCACATATATTTAACATAAAAAAATGTTTTTCTTAATAAAAAATGTTTGAGAAACTCTGGAATTTATTTGAAAAAATTCGTTTGAGATTTTGTATTTGTATATGTTCGTACCAATTTTCAGCGTTCAAGCTTTTATGGTTTCTGAGATATATGGAAAAATAATGTATAAATTCAAAAGTTGATACAAAAATATCCTGACTGAATGATACCCTGACTGAAACAAAAATTCAAAATTCTGAGTATAAAAGTTTGGGCTCAATTTTTTTTAACAATTTTTATAAAAATTGAATTTAGTGACGACATTGCTTCATACAATTTGTATGGCAGTCGCTTATACACAATATGTAAGAAGACTAACTTAATAGTTTGATAGGTACTTAATATCCAAACATACATACAGAACCATCACGCTGTTTTCATATTCCGGGTAGGAAAAGAGGACTGACCTCCATACTGTCCTATCTTGACATACATACCAACATGTCTTAAAATTTTCAATATTTTGTATTTATGGGTTTATAGTTTGATTCTTATTCTTCAACTATACATACTATCGCTATCGACAGTTGGATCTCATGTGTTACATGCAACTAGTATAATAAAAATCCATGATATCATTCCATCATTTTAAACTCAGATTGTCTATTTTAAAGTTTTAAAAATGATATAAGAGGAACTTAATTTGGAGATGTGGCAACAATATCACGAGGTGCACTTTTAAGTGGAACACAGAATAACCTTATTAGGAAATGGCGTGATAGTTATGAATGCAAATGTTTTCTTTCTGCACACTGACGATGGACAGTCTGTTAATAGATGCCCATGTATAAATTTAATGTAATCAAAAAATTACCTTAAATTTATTTAATAAATTTAAAGCAGATCAAAAGTTATAAGGGGAAACGGACTCACACACACGCGCACACACAGACACACGAAATGTTCTACTCCGAATTCTGAGTAAATCCGTGTATGGAACATATATGCTGCGAAGCCTCTATGTTGGTGTTTCATGACTTCAAAATTGGAAAAGCCGTGAAAAAAGTAGACCCTGTATACAATTCTCGCGTATCCTGGCTTGAAACATTGTCGATAGGTATGTTAAGAGAACAAAGTTCTCTTGAACAAATCGACAGTTGAAATATGTAATTAAGATAAACGCAAAAAAACAATAATAAACTAGTTGCATGTATTGTAATACATGAGATCCAACTGTCGATAGCGATAGTATGTTAGATGAAGAATAAGTACCAAACTATAAACCCATAAATACAAATTATTGAATATCTTAAGATATTTTGTTTTCTATACAACAGATGTAGGTACCTATGTATGTCAAGAAAGGACAATATGGAGGTCAGTCCTTTTTTCTAACCAGAATATGAAAACAGCAAGATGGTATGATTGAAGATATTATATAGAACATAAGATATGCTGCGAAGCCTCTAAGTTTGTGTTTTTTGCATGTAATAAGTCTACTACGACATACAAAATGTTCCTAATTCGCGCATCTTGGCTTAATACTGTCGATATGTTTAGATAAATAAAGTTAGTACAACGTCTGCCGGGTTTCGCTAGTTAAGTAAAATTTTAAAATTTTGTTGAAAGTATCATTATTATTTTATTTTCTTGGCAAATACAGGATACTGTGGTGGGTTCGATAGAGAATGTGTAACAAGAGTTAAGCTAAACGATCGCTAATCAATGTGTTATCTGATCTGCGTGACGAACGGGAAGTCTATAATACAAGCCTAAATCCCTTTTACGGAAGTGTAGAAATTTTTTTTACCACTGACAAATTTCTATTTAAGCCGGGACGCGGCCGATCTATGGATTGAAAAAAGGTTAAGTAATTATACGCACTCCTCAAAGTTTCACTGTAAATCATTGATTTCAATAATATACGGAGTAAATGAAATGACCCTTGACTTGTTACGTACAAATACGCGGCCGTCGATACAAAAATTGGATGGACCAAGATTGGATAGTATCCGTAGGTTATAATATTCTCTTTGAACACTAGTTGCATCGTTGCATGTATCGTATGAGATCCAACTGTCGATAGCGATAGCATGTATAGTTGAAGAATAAGTACAAAACTATAAACCCTTAGATTATATATAATTCTATGTATAAACCCATAAATCCAAATTATTGAATATTTTAAGATATTTTTTTTATACAGCACATGTTGGTAAGTATGTCAAGATAGGATAGTATGGAGGTCAGTCCTTTTTTCCTACCCAGGGAATATAAACAGCCTGATGGTATGTTTGTATGTTTGGAGCTTAGATTATATATGATATGGAGATTAATTATCAAACTATAAAGTCTTCCTTGATATCGTGTATAGGTGACTGCCATACAAATTGTATGAAGCGATGTCTTCACTAAATTTAATATTTACTAGTTGCATGTAACACATGAGATCCAACTGTCGATAGCGATAGAATGTATAGTTGAAGAATAAGTACCAAACTATAAACCCATAAATACAAATTATTTAATATTTTAAGATATTTGTTTTTCTATACAACACATGTAGGTATGTATGTCAAGATAGGATAGTATGGAGGTCAGTCCTTTGATCCTACCCAGAATATGAAAACAGCATGATGGTATGTACGTATGTTTGTTTGGAGATTAGTATCAAACTATTAAGTCTTCTTAGATATTGTGTGAAGGCGATTGCCATAAAAATTGTATGAAGCAATGTCGTCACTAAATTCAATTTTTATAAAAATTATTAAAAAAAAAATTGAGATGTGCTTATACCATGTTAATATTTTTTATAGAAAATTAAATTATCTAGTTGGGGTGTTTCGGCTTTTCTTGATATTTTTAAAAAATTGGAAATATAGGCAGTTAAACTCATAAATTTATCATAAAAAAAATATTTTTCTTAAATCTAACTTTTATGGTTTCTGAGATATATGGAAAAATAAACCAAAATTTCAAAAGTTGATAACCCCTGACTGATACAAAAATTCACATTTCTGAGTATAAAAGTTTTGTATAAAAATTTGGGCTCTGTGAATTGAGCGGACCAAAAGTTATAAGGGGGAGACAGACACACACACACACCACACACACACACCCTCTCACACACACACACACACGCACGCACGCACGCACGCACGCACGCACGCACGCACGCACGCACGCACGCACGCACGCTCGCACGCACGCACGCACGCACGCACGCACGCACACACACACACACACACACACACACACACACACATAAAATGTTCTACTCCGAATTCTGAGTAAATCCATGTATGGGAACATATATGCTGCGAGGCCTCTAGTTGGTGTTATTAGCATGCAAAAAGTCCACTACACCATACAAAATTTTCCTTCGTACACGCATCTTGGCTTAATAATGTCGATTCATTAAGAGAATTGAATTCTCATGAACGAATCGACAGTTGGATAAAATATTGTTTAACTAGTCGCATGTAACACATGAGATCCAACTGTTGATAGCGATACTATGTGAAGTTGAAGAATAAGAATCAATCTATAAACCCATAAATCCAAATTATTGAAAATTATAACACATGTTGGTATGTATGTCAAGATAGGACAGTATGGAGGTCAGTCCTCTTTTCCTACCCGGAATATGAAAACAGCATGATGATTCTGTATGTATGTTTGGAGATTAAGTATCAAATTATTAAGTCTTCTTACATATTGTGTATAGGCGACTGCCATACAATTTGTATGAAGCAATATCGTCACTAAATTCAATTTTTATAAAAATTGTTAAAAAAAAATTGAGATGTGCCAATACAATGTTGATATTTTTTATAGAAAATTAAATTATCTAGTTGGGTTGTTTCGGGTTTTTTCGATATTTTTAAAATATTGGAAATATAGGCAGTTAAACTCATAAATTTATAATAAAAAAAATATTTTTCTTAATAAAAAATGTTTGAGAAATTTTGGAATTTTTTTGAATAAATTAATTTGATACTTCGTATTTTTCTATGTTCACACGAATTTTCAGCGTTCTAGCTTTTATGGTTTCTGAGATATATGGAAAAATAAACCAAAAATTTAAAAGTTGATAACCCCTGACTGAAACAAAAATTCAAAATTCTGAGTAAAAAAGTTTTGTAGGTCTATAACTGTTAATATATTCTGAAATTTTGGGCTCTGTAAATTGAGCGGATCAAAAGTTATAAGGGGGGAGGGACACACACACAGACACGAAATGTTCTACTCCGAATTTTGAGTAAATCCGTATATGGAATATATACATTTATGAAAAGATTTGACAAATACGACTAGATCAGGAGCAAGTCCGGCCATGAAGTGAAATCCTGGATATAATTATATTAGATATCTTAAAATATTATAGAATCCACATGAAAATTATATCCTTGATATGGGTAATCGTGAGGGTTTTGATTTCACCGATTGACGGGACTTGTCTCCTTGAGTTTAAAATACATTAAATATCTGTTGTGCATAAAAATAATACAACTTAGTGCAGAATATTTCTTACCCAATAAACTTTCAGTTTCTGATGTAAGTGCGTATTTTTAAATAACAAACCCGCATTCATGAAAAAAAAAATACCTGATGTTATTGATCACATGGCTATTCTCATGATTTTACCATCCAAATACGTGGACAGTATGGAGGTCAGTCCTCTTTTCCAACCCGGAATATGAAAACAGCCTGATGGTATGTATGTATTTGGAGATAAAGTAACAAACTATAAGGTCTTCTTACATAATATATTGTGTAATGTGTATAGACGACTACCATACCATATACTTAGGAAGCATGTTTCAGCGTGATGGAAGATTGGAAAAAGATATTGAAAGGAGAGTAACGGCAGGTAATAGAGTGAACGGTGCATTAAGACCAGTAATGGCAGACCCAATTATTTCGCGGCAAGCGAAGCTCGCGGTACACAATGGTATCGTCGCACCGACTCTAATGTATGCTAGTGAGACATGGACATGGCAGAAGACGCATGAAAGTAGAATTAACTCGGTTGAAATGAGGTCACTAAGACGAATGTGTGGTAAAACGATGTATGATAGAATAAGAAATGAGGATATTAGACGAGAATGTATGATTGAAAGAAATATCGTAAGTAAGATTAAAATAAATTCCCTAAGGTGGTTCGGCCACATAGAAAGAATGAAAGATGACCGTCTGACAAAAAAAGTATACAAGTCTGATAAAAGAGGAACGAAAAGTAGAGGTCGGCCAATAAAAATTTGGCACGATCACATAAATGGGATTTTGAAAGATGGTGATGTAAGAAGTAAGAATAATAGAAGAGCGTGTATGAGACGATGTATGAACGTGAATGAGGCGAGGAAGGTATTTCAAGAGAGAGGAGTCTGGCATTCGGTTCTCTCTGCCTACCCCAAATAGGGAAATGGAGTGATGGTATGGCTATGGGACTACCATACAAATTGTATGAAGCGAAGTCGTCACTAAATTCAATTTCAATAAAAAATGTTAAAAAGAAATCGAGATGTACTGCTACAATGTTAATATTTTTTATAGAAAATTAAATTATCTAGTTGGGGTATTTCGGATTTTTTCGTTATTTTTTAAAACTTTGGAAATATAGGCCGTTAAACACATAAATTTATCATAAAAAAATATTTTTCCTAAAAAAAAATGTTTAAAAAATGTTGTTTGGTTATTTTTAAAAAACTTATTTGAGATTATGTATTTGTTTATTTGTGGTACCAATTTTCAGCGTTCTAGCTTTTATGGTTTCTGAGATATATGGAAAAATAAAGTAAAAATTCAAAAGTTGATAACCCCTGACTGAAACGAAAATTCAAAATTCTGAGTATAAAAGTTTTGTAGGCCTATTACTATTTATATATTCTGAAATTTTGGGCTCTGTGCATTGAGCGAATCAAATGTTATAAGGGGGGGGGGGGACACACAGACGTCATGACACACAAAATATAGATAAATAAAAAATATCAAATTGATGTTTTCAAAAAAATTCTAGAAATTCTCAAAATTTTTTTATAAATAAAAATATTTATCATGATAAATTTATGTGTTTAAATATGTGTTTCCAAAGTTTTAAAAAATATCGAAACAAGCCGAAACACCAAAACGAGATAATTTAATATTCTATAAAAAATATTAACATTGCAATAGTAAGTAAGTAGGTACGCGCATCAGAGTAACAATAAACAAATTGAAGGGGCTTTCTCACTACGGAATATATATTACATTCAAAGTCATAAAATGATATCGCTCACCGTACTTTTAAATGGGACTGTTCACACTGAGACAGAATAAATATTACATTACAACAATATAGGTATTTTGTCGGGCGATCGAGCGAATATATTTTCACTATTTTACTAGAAAACTCCGCCGGCGTTGTCCAGCCTGTTTTTATTTTTATTTATTTTTATTGATTTTTTAGAACCAACAGTTTTCAATATGTAATTACAATAGGTATAATTATATGTAACAGGTTATAAACCTTTTAAATGTTCTTTTAAATAGTTTAAACTAAGTATGTAAATTATTTAACAATTGCAAATATATATTTTTTTAACACAGTTATTGTATGTTAAATGGTGGACTGTATTGCAAATAAATGAATCAACACTACGGACAAATCAGAACTACAGTTTGGTAGCACTTACCCTTCTTGCAGATCCCAATCCACCGAAGCCTTGGAGAAAGGAATTCGGGAATTGGAGTTGGAAGAGAAATTAGGATAGGCTTCTTTTTGCGAACTTACACCCAAATTCACTATCACAGATTTCTAATGATACAAATATGGTACAAAATGAATGAGAACTTTTTTAAACAAATTATAATGGTTACTGATGTAACAATGCGAAAAAAAATGGCAACTGATGTTGCTCCCACTGATGTTTGAAATCGAATGAGATATGTAACAAAAAAAAAACCACCTACACCCACAATAGTAGGTAGGTATTATCAAAATGACCCAACAGTTATATTAAAATATAAAAAAGAAAAGAGTTATGAAGAGTAAGTATAAGGAGTAGGTAAGTAGGAAGAGTATTAACTATTAAGCCATCTGCATCCGCAACAAAAACAAGCCAATACTGACCGACCAGTCAGTATTGTGTTCACTAGTCAGTATACCTATACTATACAGTATACGTATACAGAGTACAATGCCTATGTAGGTAATTTATAATATTGTTACAAGTAGTATGCACCGAAGTTTAGCACCACAAACCATTGTAGAATACACAAAACAAAATCATGTAGCTGTGTTATAGGTCTACGTATATTTTTATTAATTTTATATGTTGCATTAAAATAAAAATAAAATTTAAATTATTATTGTATATTATGAATGTGAATTGCTCATAAATAGCTGGCAGAAGTATGAAAGTATGTATACGCATACATCACGGAAGACTACACGAGGGAGGTGTTGGCTACGAGAAAACAACTACAAGAAAAACTAATAGAAGAAAGGAAGAAAGGAAACTATGCTATAATAAAATACGATAAATTAATCATAAGAGAAGGAAACAAAGAGAAACGAAAGGGAGATGTGTCAGAATCACCAGAGGCTGTGATACAGAGCCGCAAACAAGGTAACTTCATAGACAACACCACCATCGAACAAAACCGTATCAACGCTTTTGATCTTATTAGACAAAGATCAAATTCCTTCTCACGCAACTCCTTGACATCAGAAGAAAGAAAATAGGAAATAGTCATCGGCCACCGCAAAAGAAATACAAAAAAACCTGTAACTAACTATAACGCAATCAAAACATTCCCCAACCCGAGTGGTCGTCGTGGGGAATTAGACCAATACCCTCCAACGATTGAATATAAATGTAAGAAAAATAACAGTCTTAAGATATGTACCTATAACGTTAGATCTCTCTCATAAACAGAAAAAATGATAGAACTCAAAAATGCTTTCGAAAATATCAAATGTGACATTTTAGGACTCTCAGAAGTAAGAAAAATAAACTGCAAAATAGAAGAACATAGCAAGCATATTTTCTGTTACATGGGAGAGTAAAAAGGTGTATATGGAGTTGGTTTTCTGATTAACAAAATACATAAAAACAATATCACCAATTTCGTGGGAATCTCAGAAAGAGTAGCTTTGCTACAGCTAAAATTTGGAAAACAGGCATTATCAATAATTCAAGTTTATGCTCCAACTGAAAAATCAAATGAGAATGAAATAGAAAAGTTTTATATGGATATAAGAAGAGCCCATAATCTAGTAAATGGTATTACATTGGTCATAGGAGATTTCAATGCTAAAATTGGAGAACCCAAAAAGTACGAAAACCTAACGATGGGTTTGGTCATAGGAGATTTCAATGCTAAAATTGGAGAACCCAAAAAGTACGAAAACCTAACGATGGGTATTTATGGTTATGGCAAAAGAAATGAAAGAGGATAAATAATGATTGATTATGCCTGTGAATTTAAACTCTTTATTATGAATACATTTTTTAAGAAAAAAAATAGTAGAAGGTGGACATGAATATCTCCAGACCAGAAAACAAAAAATGAAATAGACTTTATTCTATGTAATAAGTCAGATTTAATAACAAATATAGAGGTACTGTCATTGACTAATTTTCCATCTGATCATAGACCAGTGCGAGCAACACTAGATCTTAATCTTCCCAAAAGAAACAGAAAAAACTTCAAATCATTTCCAAGGCATCCTACATCACCAGAGGAATTAGAAATTTATATTAAACAGCTACAAACACAGATACCAGTGTTATAAAGAGAAGTAGAACATACAAATAAAGTACAAAACTATTACAATAGGCTGGAAAAGGCTATATCAGAAGGATTAAAAACAAAATTAAATAAAAGCAAAGGAAACAAAATACTAAGCGAACAAACAAAAATTCTAATCAAAAGAAGATCAGAACTATGTAATTAGAATCAAACCTAAGAATGATGAAACAAAAAAAGAACTCAGCAATATGTTTAAAGAAACGCATAAAGCAATAAAACAGGACTATATAAAACACAGAAAAATAATAATAGAGAAAAATTTAATTAGACATAGAAGTACCAAAAAGGCCAATAAGAAATTATCTACCCATAAAACATGGATACAGAAACTTGAGAAAGGATTAGAAGAAACAAAATCTAGAAATGATATCATAGCACATGCAACATCATTCTACAGAGATCTATACAAAACCAATGACAAAGACATAGAAGATGAAATTAACACAGAATCAAGTAATACAGTCAGTGTTAAACAAATAGACGAATCAGAAGTAAAGACACATATAAAGCAACTTAAGTCTGAAAAAAGCCCAGGACCGGATGGCATTACTAATGAGGCTATAAAATTAGGAGCTCCTATTCTTACAACTTACTTGACCAGATTATTCAACATGATAATTGACACCGAGATTATTCCTATGCAATGGTACAATTCAGACATCATACTGCTTTACAAAAAAGGTAACCCTCTTGATATAAAGAATTATAGACCTATTAGCCTGATGGCAAGTACTTACAAATTTTTTTCATCCATATTATTAAGTAGAATTTCGCATACAATTGATAGTAGACAACCGATAGAACAAGCTGATTTTCGTTCAGGATTTTCGACAACAGCCCATATACATTCCTTAGAACAAATAATTGGAAAATATAAAGAGTTTAATAAAATATTATACATAGCGTTTATTGACTACAGCAAAGCATTCGATAGTATAAGCCACAAAGCAATATGGAAATCATTAAATGCACTCAATATCAACAATAAATACATAAACATAATTGAAAATATTTACAAGAACAGTATAAGTAACTTTAAACTTGAAAAAAGAGGAGACGATATAAAAATAGAAAGAGGTGTTAGACAAGGGGACCCTTTATCTCCTAAATTATTTATCGCCGTGCTAGAGGAAATTTTTAAAGGCCTAAACTGGAAGAATAAGGGCATTAACATTAAAGACAAATTTTTGAGCCATCTCAGATTTGCGGATGATATTGTCATCTTCAACGAAAACCCAAGAGCATTAGAAACTATGCTGAATGAATTAAACCAAGCAAGTATGGAAGTAGGATTAGGAATGAACGCGAATAAGACAAAAATAATGACAAATGGATACAAAAAACAGATAAATATAGATACTCAGAGAATTGACTTCGTAGATGAATACATTTACCTCGGGAAACTAATATATTTCAAAAACACTAGAAACGAAGAAGAAATAAATAGAAGAGTGAATATAGCATGGAAAAAGTTTTGGACGCAGAAAGAAATACTAAAAGGAGACTTCAATTCCGAAATGAAAAAAATAGTAATGGAGACCTGTATTAATCCCAGTTTGTTATATGCATGCCAAATTTGGACTTTTACAAACAAGACAAAAACAGCAATCAGATCATGTCAAAGAGCAATGGAAAGAAGCATGTTAAAATTGCGGATAATACATAAGATTAATAGTGAAACTATTAGAAAAAAGACAAAATTAACAGATGCGCTAAAACAAGCTTTAAAATTAAAGTGGCAATGGGCTGGACACTTATCGCGTTTCACAGATGATAGATGGACTTTACTAACCACGATATGGACGGGACCCAAAGGAAAAAGGAATGTTGGCAGGCCGTACAAAAGGTGGATCGATGATATAATAACAACGGGGGGAATGGACTGGAAAGAAAAGCGCAAAGATAGAACTATATGGAAACTATTGGAGGAGGCCTATACCCAAGAGGGATCCATTTCATGAAAAACATACATATATACATAAAAAAAAAAGAAAGTAAAAATAAGTTTAAATAGTATACATTAATTTAACAAACTACTAATTAAATAAAATACTTATATATTATGCTTACAAAAAAATATTGTAAATGAAATGGAATAATAAAAGGCTTAATTATTAATTATTTATTATTATATTATGAATGTAAAGTAATAATCAAAACGTAATTTTATTTCGTAGAATGTTAGTGAAATTTTTGTGCGAGATGTTAAATATGTCAACGTCATTAAGTTTTGTATTAAAAATATAGCATGATCTATCAATGAAGTCATGTTACACTTAGTGATTTCGAATGTATTATTGGTTCAGGTATTTCGCGGGGAACATGAATATTTATAATTTCTAGTAGATAAGAGCAGTATATCATATTGTTTAAGATTTTATACAAAAAAATTGCGTCGTTGATTGTTCTTCTTATCTCCAGTTGTGGAATTTTTTGATGATTTTGCACATCAGAAATAGAATTTTGGCTTCCGTACGATTTATATATTCTATATTTACAAAATATATTTTAAATTCTATCAATTTTCTGTTTAGAACTCTTTTTATACATAAAAATGGTAGATTTATATGTTTTATTTATTTTTTTAATATTGTTATCTAGAATCTCTAATTGATCTGTCCCTTCATTCCATTCCGTCCTTTCAGTCCCTTCCGTCCCTACAGTCCGTTTCGTCCCTTCAGTCCCTTCCGTCTCATCAGTCACCTCCAAGTGATCAAATGCAAGACCAAGACCGAGGTGGTCTTGGTCTTGAATACAGATGTCGTCTTGTTCTTGATCTTCGTCTTGCATACTAAATCGAGTTTTGGTCTTGGATACCCAGTCCTGGTCTTGCATACTCAATCGAGTCTTAGTCTTGCAACTTATTCAAAGAAACATTTTTTATTTTGCTGTTAAAATTCAGTAATTATAATGAAATATGAGAAAAAAACACCAATTTGTAGTATTATGTCGATAGTATGTAGTAAATATTATTTTAATTAAAAATAAATTAGTTCATAAATTTTTGCGAGACTGCAAGACTCTTGCAAAGCCTGATCTTAGTATTGGTCTTATGCTTGCACCTCCCGATCTTGGTCTTGGTCTTGCGGCGACTCATGCCGTCTTGGTCTTGGAAGTCTCGCAAGACTTTTACTCATCACTAGTCCCTTCCGTCTCTTCTGGCAACGTACATTCAAACATACATAAATACATATGTACATATATACCAACATCAATTTTTATATATATAGATGTTTTGATGTAAAGTCCATACTGAATAGAACTGTTTACTTGAATAACTGCAACAATATTTTTTCGGCCGATCGAATGATTTCAAAATGTTTATTTTGCCCGCGTCTTCGCACGCCGTTTTACACGCGTCAATTTGCCCACAGTTCATTTCTGTGAGTGACCACGAGCGTTTATTGTTAATTTGTATTTATGAGATAATTTTTTGTAATATCAATTATTTGTA
The DNA here is from genome assembly GCA_963576475.1 of Molanna angustata. Classification (NCBI taxonomy): domain Eukaryota; kingdom Metazoa; phylum Arthropoda; class Insecta; order Trichoptera; family Molannidae; genus Molanna; species Molanna angustata. The sequence goes on from OY754973.1 coordinate 24,362,863, forward strand.
AGTAAGTACTAAATAAAAACTAAAACAGAAGAATAAATAATTATGTATTATTTTGAAACCAACCTTAAAGTCATCGCTAGTCTCTCCGTGGAAGGAATACTTTTTCATAAATGCGTGTTTTGCTTCATAATGTCATCTTCAATCATAGAATTAAGTTCGATAAATTTGATTTAAGTCATCCGGTAATAATTAAAAAACTTTTCTTCATCCAATTCATTAAAAAGTCTGAATTCACCATATTTTATATGTATTTTATTTTGTATAAGTTTTTCTTTATATTTCTTCTTGCTTTATTTTCATTATTTATAAATAGGATATGTTTGTTTTTTTATGTATTTTCACACATTATGTACCTACTTTATTTTGTATATTTTGAATACATCATGTAAATGGCAAACACAGTTAATAAATAAAAAAAATTGTTTTGTGATTTTATGTTTGTGTAAGTAATATAAATATGTGAGTTTGCTTCTCCCGACACAGGACATTCCTAGTGGGAGAGGCCAACGTTAATATGAAATGTTTTTTTGTTTTTTTTATAATGATGTTATTATTGCTATATTTCTGTTATGATCAAATAAATAAATAAATATTCCTCTCTACACTTTATATGATTTGATATCCAGTATCTACGCTTATATTTTTACTTAACAGTAAAACACGTAAATCGAATTCTTTATCATCTTCGTCTGATGAACTATCGAGGCTTTTTAGCAAAACAATATCCAATTTTAACTTGACGGACGAGTTGATGTTATGATGCAATGGCGATCGCAACTGAATTGGTTTGGTTAAGACCCTGTTCAATTTTGCGAAAATCACAAGGATGCAAATTTATTGCCCTTACATTAACGCCTTAGTATTCGTTAGTTACTTCGCGGATACCGCAAACGCTCCATGTCTGAACAGGCCCTACAATATGTAGCAAACGCGCCATGTCTGAACAGGCCCTAAATATTATATCTCACAGTGTGAACACCAATTGTGGGACATAAGATATATTAAGGAATATAATATACGTTATATTCGACAGTGAGAAATGAGCTTGATAGTATTATGAACGATGTAAAAATAAAAGTAAGTAGGTACGCGCATGAGAGAGTAACAATAATCAAATCAACATATAGTATGAACTTTGTAAAACTGAAAGTAAGTAGGTACGCGCACGAGAGAGAGTAGGTATCAATACATATATCGACAGTTGTATGAAGTCGTAAAAATAAAAGTAAGTAGGTACGCGCTTTTTCAAGGCAATATTTAAAATGCGTTGAATTGTATTCATTTTATCGCGAAGGTCACAGAGACATGGTAGAACAGTATTGAGTGCAGACGCAAGACGATCGGAGCCATATATATAAATCACCTTCAAAATATACTCCGAACAAATCTCCGTGCGGCCAAGGTCAACATGTAATATTTTGCCGCGGATGCAAAACGATCGGTGGCTTAGTAAAAATATACACCTTCAAAATATACACTGAACAAATCTCCGTGCGGCCAATGGTTGAACTAATAATATTCATTTCAAGATATTTTGATATTTTTTTTGCTTCCATGTAAATTTTTGCCAGTTGATTCTTTATGGTATAAGCAACAGAATGGTAGTTTTTGGCGTGAAAATTATCTTGCGTCCGTATACCGGACGCGAAAAGTTGGTGGACGCAACAACCCTATACGAATTTCACATAGGTGACGCAACAAGTATTGCGGGATATATATATATATATATATATATATATATATATATATATATATATATATATATATATATATATATATATATATATATATATATATATATATATATATATATATATATATATATATATATATATATATATATATATATATATATATATATATATATATATATATATATATATATATATATATATATATATATATATATATATATATATATATATATATATATATATATATATATATATATATATATATATATATATATATATATATATATATATATATATATATATATATTTATTTTTTTTTTTTTTATTTTTTTTTATTCATTTCAATGTGAAAAAAATTTTGAAAAAGGTGCCCTCAATTTTTTTTATTTATTTGTTATTTGAATTTATACACCATATAAATAATGTAGGTAATCCAACTCTCGATTCATTCAAGTGAATTTATTTCTCAATAAATCATGAAAATGTTCCAGGGTCTTTAAAACTTTTTTTCATGACAAATTTATGTGATTATCCAACTGTCGATTTGTTCAGGAGAACTTTGTTCTCTTAACATATCAACAATGTATCAAGCCAGAATACGCGAGAATTGTATGGAGAGGTCTACTTTTTTCACGGCTTTTCCAACTTTGAAGTCAAAAAACACCAACTTAGAGGCTTCGCAGCATATATGTTCCATACACGGATTTACTCAGAATTCGGAGTAGAACATTTCGTGTGTCTGTGTGTGTGTGTGTCTGTGTGTGTGTCTGTGTGTCCGTCCCCCCCTTATAACTTTTGATCCGCTCAATTTACAGAGCCTAAAATTTCAAAATATATAAATAGTTACAGGCCTACAAAACTTTTATACTCGGAATTTTGAATTTTTGTTTCAGTCAGGGGTTATCAACTTTTGAATTTTTATTTTATTTTTCCATATATCTCAGAAACCATAAACGGTAGAACGCTGAAAATTGGTACAAACATAGACAAATACAAAATCTCAAATTAGTTTTTTCAAAAAAATTCCAGGGTTTCTCAAACATTTTTTATTAAGAAAAATATTTTTTTTATGATAAATTTATGAGTTTAACTGCCTATATTTCCAAAACTTTTACAATTATCGAAAAAAGCCGAAACACCCCAACTAGATAATTTAATTTTCTATAAAAAATATTAACATTGTAGCAGAAGATCTCAATTTTTTTTTAACAATTTTTTTAAAAATTGAATTTAGTGACGACATCGCTTCATACATTTTGTATGGCAGTCGCCTATACACAATATGTAAGAAGACTTAATAGTTTGATACTTCATCTCCAAACATACATACATACCATCATGCTATTTGCATATTCTGGGTAGGAAAAAGGATCTTCCTCCATACTATCCTATCTTGACATACATACCTACATATGTTGTATAGAAAACAAAATATCTGAAAATATTCAATAATTTGTATCTATGGGTTTATAGTTTGGTACATATTCTTCAACTATACATACTATCGCTATCGACAGTTGGATCTCATGTGTTACATGCAACTAGTGCCTATTAAATTTATGCCTATGATTCAAAAATTATCGAAATATCGAAGAATGCCAAAACACCCCAACTAGTTATAATAATAATTTTGTAATAATTAATAGTAAATCTCAAACTTTTATTAACAATTTTTGTAAAACTTTGAATTTAGTGACATGGTTTCATACAATTTTTCAGTTATGATATGGCAAAAGGTTATAACTGCGATTTTTTTCATTTTTTACCTTTGTTCCACAAAATGTTTCTAATAATACATTCCATAGTATGGCAAAAGGATAGAGGTGCTACTGCACTATATACTGAGATTTTTCAAGATATATCCTATGCCATAAGAAAAAGTTATCACAAGTTTATATATCACACGTATAAATATCACAAGTTTATTTTGGCTCTCCTGTAAAATTTGGTTCAGAGCAGTTATGGCCTTTTGCCATAACACTACCGTTGTATGGTAAATACACAATATCTACGGGGACTCTTAATAGTTTAATACTTTAATCTTCATACATACCATGCTGTTTACATATTCATGGTTAGAAAAAGGACTGACATCCACATTATCCTATCCTGACACATGTTTTTGTATTGAAAACAAAAACATTTTTTTTTTGTGGTATATAATTACTATGTTAAATAATATTTGATGTATTCTATATTTTCAGCCCATTTTATGGATTTCATACCAAAGTTCATCAGTTTTATAAGATTTTCTTTTATAATCCTTTGTTTATCAAAAGAGTTGCTGACCTATTACAGTATGGTGCAATTTTGGGACTTACGTATCAACCGCATGAAGCCCATGTGAACTTTACAATGCAGTTTTTTTTAGATTTCAATCTCTATGGCATGAGCTTTTTGAATTTAGAACATGTTAAATATAGAAGAAAATTATCTGACTTCTCTAATTCAAATCAAAATATCTCAAATATCGGTGAAGAGTTATATCTTCCAGAATCTATAGAATTTACCAGTTGTTGCGAGTTTGAGGTAGACTGTTTGGCTCAGCACATTTTGAACAGAAAAGATGTCATCCACGGAAATTTGGGAGCTAATCCTGGCCTCCAAGCACTGTGGGAAGATGAAAAACAAAGATTAAAAGATATGAATATGTCAGAAACATTACTGCCTACCCCCACACAAATCAGAGATAACACAACTAACACTGATTCTCATCATCTGTATGTTAGAAAACTATTGATAAAATTGGCATTAAACTCAGAAATACTAAATGAATCATCTGATAATACGACACTCTCAATTTTGAATGATACTCCCAACAAAGTGCCCACTTTGGAATCAACATTGAATGTGACGAAAGAAAAATGTAGTGTTTTACTGAGCAAAATGGTTTATCCAGCTGAAACACCAGAAGACAGTGACACACTCAATGCAACTAATGTAATGTTGCATCATCCATCTTCAATATCAAATGATCTTAAAGAAACTTGTGATAGTAAATCATTTGAGAATGATAGTAGTTTTATTATTGATGAAACTATTATTTTGCAATGTAGTCAAAGGCAACCTTTATCCCAAGTAAAATGTAAGTTCTTGATATTCTTTTGTTAAATTATTTTCTAGTGGGATAAATGCATCTTTTTTCTATGTTAAGATTTAAATACTTTTAGTTCAAGAGCCATTGACAGTCAAATTTACCTCTCTTTAAATTTACGTTTATAATTCAAAGGCTGTTTTCTTTTCTGTAAAAGGATACCACAGTAGGTAACAACGATTGGATAGTATAAACCCCGAGTAGTGGTGGCTTTCAGAGTTAACAGCTTTCTTAGTGTTGAAAATTTCTATTTTAACATGTCAGTTGTAAGAAGCAGTGCAAGCGTAATTTTTTTACTTTTACTACAGAAGACTACTTGAAATCACACCTTCCATTGACAGACACATTGGTTGGTGGAAACACCCTGACAGACACCTTTATAGTTTAATAAATAGTTGTCTCTTTGTAGGTGTCTGTCGCAAGAGTTTCCACCAACCAAATTGTCTGTCAATGGAAGGTGTGATTTCTAATAGTCTTCTGTAGTAAATATAAAAAAAAATCACATTCGATACTATAACACTTCGTACCGTAACTGACGCGGTAAAATAGCTATTTTCAACACTTTAAAGGCTGTAATCTTTGAAAGCCACTACTACTAAGGGTTCATACTATACATTCGTTATTACCTGCTGTGGTATCCTGTTACGGAAAAAAGTCAGCCTTTATACTATGACATATAAATTATGTATAATTTTTTTTGGTATAAAACACCTCACTAGGTTGAGCCTGTTCCGAGGAGGCAGAAAATTACTTGCATTATATATTATGTCTCAGAAAAAAACAATAATATAAAAATATAAATAAATTAATTTTATTGCCTACTTTTTAGTGGATAGTGAAGATATGGATCTAATGGATATGTTAAGGGATATGGAACAACACGTTGAAGATGACAGTATTTTAGGAACACAAATACAAAATAATATACAAGAAGATCCAAATGAAGACGAGAATTTAAATGAACCTGAAAATTTTGATAAGTTACTTTTACAAGATATTGACTCAAGCAAAGATGTGAGTGAAAAGAGGTATAGATATATGAAAATACCTATATTTACGAAAGTTACATCATTATCATTTTAAGATTTTCATTTAATTTATATAAGTAGTCATAGAAATCAAAACACCATACATAATGTGTTCATTCATTCATTCACACCATCACGAAATATTCCACAATGTGGAGTAACCAGCAACAGGTGTGCGGGTGTACATTACCTTATAAAATTAAGTACTACACATTTTTTTTTTAACATGTCCACGTAGGGGACGCCAGCTATTAGGATTTGGGTCCATTTTACTCTTCCGAAGAAGCGCAATACGTAGCGTTGGGAGGGGTTTGCAATCTAGAAAACAGTTTATTAATTCGGATTTTAAAAAGACCCGGGTTGTACGAAGGTGGAAACACAGAATTCGGAAGATCGTTCCACAGTCGGGCTGCTGTATTAATAAAGGAGTTCGAGAAGCGACTTGTTCGTATATGCTGAAGGTCCACTGTGAATGGGTGCTGCGATTGAGTGAAGCGAGTGACTCTGTTGCGAGTGGGTGGAGGAGGAACCAAAGATGCAAGTTCTTCTGAGCAATTCCCGTGGTAGTATCTATAGAATAAACTTAAAATACCGACTCTGCGTCTATGTTCTAGTGATTGCAATCCATCAGTCAGTGATGGATCATCAATCAGACGTATAGCACGCCTTTGGACAGCGTCGAGGGTATTCAGTAGGTATTGGAGGGCGCCACACATACTTGTATCCTCACACACCAGTCTCATCTCACCTATAAAGGCAACATTCAGAATGGGCTGTGGTTCCACTGTGAGACACCATCTTAGAATAGTGCTCCCACTCTTTTTTATTTCATTGTGTTGGGGTGCACCACCAGGTAATCGAAAATATAAGAAGCAAAATAACATTTCACATAGTTCAGCAATGAGGTTCATCACCCATTACTTATATATAATATGTAACTTGAGAAATATATTTATCCAACTATCGATATGTTAAGAGAACTTTGTTCTCTTAAAATATCGACAAAGTATCAAGCCAGGATATGCAAAATTTGTATGTAGGGTCTATATTTTTCACAGTTTTTCCAAATTTGAAGTCAAAAAACACCAACTTAGAAATCGCAGGATATATATTATGTTCTATATACGGATTTACTCAGAATTCGGAGTAGAACATTTAGAGTGTCTGTGTGTCCCCCCCCTTATCATTTTTGATCCTCTCAATTTACAAAGCTCAAAATTTCAGAATATATAAATAGTTAAAGGCCAACAAAACTTTTATACTCAGAATTTTGAATTTTTGTTTCAGTAAGGGGTTATTTACTTTTGAATTTTTACTTCATTTTTCCATATATCTCAAAAACCATAAAAGCCAGAACGCTGAAAATTGTTATAAATATAAACAATACAAATCCTCAAATTTATTTTGCCAAAAAAATTCCAGAGTTTCTCAAACATTTTTTTTTAAGTAAAACAATTTTTTGATAAATTTATGTGTTTAACTGCCTATATTTCCAAAGTTTTTAAAAACATTGAAAAAAGCCGATACACCCCAACTAGATTATTTCATTTTCTATAAAAAATATCAACATTGTAGTATTACATCTCAAAAAATTTCAACAGTTTTTATAAAAATTGAATTTAATGGCGACATCGCTTCATACAATTTGTATGGCAGTCGCCTATGCACAATACCTAAGAATGCTCAATAATTTGATACTTAATCTCCAAACATCATGCTGTTTTCATATTGAGAGTAGGAAAACAGACTGACCTCCATACTATCCTATCCTGAAATATATACCTACATTTTATATATAGAAAACAAAATATTTATTAAGTTGTGTTTAAGTGTTTATAGTTTGGTACATATTCTTCAATTATGCATACTATCGCCATTGACAGTTGGATCTCATGTGTTACATGCAACTAGTTTAAATAAATTTACTTCCTATAATTTAAAAATATCTTTTTTACAGCACAAAAGAAAACACTAACACATTTTCACAATCATTATGGAATGACACATTTTGGGATAATGTGGAGAATATTTCACAATTAGATGGTGCCTGGGATTATGAAGGTAGGTAATTATTGTTGAAAACAAATATCAAAAATCAACTGTTTATTTGATTTACAGATGTAATGTTTACAAGTATTTACATCTTTTCAATTTAAAATCATGTAAAATGAATCCACCAGTTTAATGTCAGTGGCAAATAAACATCACTCTATACTATAATATACATAGGAATGGAGAGTAATGATATCAGGTTCTGAAACAAAACATTTATTAACTAATGTTCATAAAGGAAAGATTTTTATTTTGTTGCAGATGAAAATTCAGGCTCAAAAATGAAATCTAAAAGAAAGTTAAAGGTCGGGTTATCAAAACCTCGCAAAAAACATAAAGCAAATAATATATCACAAAGAGACTCTTCAAATGTTACTCCAGAGAATTCCAGTGTACAATCTCCTAAAAAATGTTCCGATACTGAATCAAAGTTTGATCAACTTTTTAATGAGTTTCCTAGTCATAGAGTTAGTCCTAAAAAATCTCCAAGAAAGACTTCTAGAAATATTATACCTCTAGATGTTTCTTTCCAAGGTTCTCCAAAATCAAATATTGTTAACATAAATATAAGTAATAAACGAGCGTTAAGGAACACACCATGTAATATATTAAAAGAAGAAAAATTATTGAATAGTTCTTCTTCTTATAATAGTAAAAAACTATCACAAAAAATAACACACAGCCAAAGTTTAATTTTGAAAGAGGAACTGAAATCACCAAATCAAAATATTTTGCCTTCACTGTCAAAAAATTTAATGAGTAATAAAATGGAAAAAGGTAATATAATAAACAACAATCATAATGATACAGTTGCTGATAAAATCACATACTCTAAAACAAATGAAGAAATATCTGATCCTAAAAATACTGAAATGACTTTGTTGAATTATAATCTTAGCCCTAAGTTCAATGGATCTAAACAAGTTAAGAAAACCTTGACATCTTCTCAATATGATGCACAGCTCAACTACGTTCCTCAACCGGGTACATCTACAGTTATTAAAGAAGACAAAATCAATTCTAATGATGATATTAATTTATCTTCAAGTTTGTATGACACACAGAATGATGAAAAAGATTTAGGAGTCATTAGTTTCTACAATACCACATTATATCAAGATATGAGCATTACAGATGATATTAACAGTAATCAGAATGATAAATCAAATGCAAATCATAGTGAAATCAGTATAAAATTACACTATGATACATCTTCTGACAGTGATAATGACACATTAAATTTAGAAAATAATAAAATAAACATATTGATGAATGAAAATAGACCAGTAGTATTGATTCCTAAAAATCCAGCCCCATCTTTTGATGATATTTTTAGTACGATGAAAGATTACAATATTCCTTATTGCAGAAACAAAGAGCCATATTATTCAGATTATAATGATGTTGGTCATCAAATAGAACTTTGTCAAGTGATCCTAAAGCTTAAAAGTAAAAACCTACCAGATATTAAACCATTTCATTCAGATGTTACGAATTGTGACAGCATTGAAATATGGCGAGAGAAAGTCTTTGTACAGAATAATATAACGCAAGGTGGTGAAGAAATAAAAGATTTGACACCATTATTGACAAGTAACAGAGATTGTATTTTGACTCCTTTAATTTCACCACCGACAGTTGACTCTGTGAAAAGTTGGCTGAAACAACGAGCTGATAAGAAAATGCAAAGTGAAAAGTCTGAAGAACCTGTGGAGTTAAATATTGACAGAACAATTTATTGTATACCATCCAGTCCAGGTCAGGATCTAAATGCTAGTCAAATAGAAACCTTTAGTTTGTCTCCGTATTCTCCTTTGTCCATTTTAGCAACTTCCAAGATTTGTGATGCTATTCCTTCTCCTGATGTATCAATAAAGAGTGAAGTTGATTCTGAAAAGAAAATAATTATATCAACAGCAAAAAAGAAATGGTCATTGACTCAACCTATTCGTAAATTAAGACCTCGATCATTACGTTTGTCATTACAAACTACCAGGAATAGTATAGACAGTAATAGTGCTCCAGAAGACAAACTATCTCAAAAATCAAGTGATTCTGATGTCATTACATGCGGTCAGTCATCAATTTTGGATTGTTTGACTGTTGCAGAAGATATTGAAACTAATGTAGATCCATGTATCAAGAGTCAAGCTTCACCGGAACATGTAAGCATACAACTTTCTTCCTATACAGTCAAATATATTTGGTAAATAGTTTAATAAATGTAGTCTTTGTGGAATTCTATGGAGGAAATTAAATGAATAAAATATGTTGATATGTATATGCAGCTATGATGGATTTGACTTTAGTGTTACCATAATTTATGAAAAATGATGTATTAATATTGTGCTGCTATATGTTATTCGTTTTTTTTTAGATCAAAGATATAGCAAAAAGTACTGAACCAATACAATGTACAGTGAATCCTAGTACATCTTTCGGTTTTAAATTTTCAGGAGAGAATTATCAAGATATTATGACAACTCATGAGGTAACTATTTATATACCATAAAAAAATCTACATCGAAATATACTTGCTTATTACAATATATTCACTAGTTTTTCAATTGATATGACATCAGTAAGAAATAGTCATCCTATTTTTAAAAAATAAATAATATAGAAGATAACCTGTGGTAAATAAATGTTTTCATTAAATTGTATTTATTTTTTAGTACGAATACCTAACAATAATGGTTTTAGAAATTCTGACATCAGTTCGTGGAGACATGTATCCTGATCCAGAAATAGATCCTATATTAGCCGCATTTTACTACATTAAAAATGATTGTCCCCTTGATCATCATCTTCCTCAGAAAGAAAGTGGATTGATAATCGTTAAGGAAGACCAATTTAATGCTGAACATTCCAAACCATTCTTGGAAGGATTAAACAAGAAGCATAATATCATTTTAGTCGACGATGAAAGAAAACTTTTTAGTGAGGTCATTCAACTCGTTTCCAAATGGGATCCAGATATTTTATGTGGTTATGAAATTGAAATGCTTTCGTGGGGATATCTGCTTCAAAGAGGATTCATTTTGGACATGGACATGTCGTCAAAAATATCCAGAGTTTCTACTTGTGATAAAAGTCAATCTTGGAAGAAAGAGTCTCAAGAAACAAACAGAGAAATCAAATTGATTGGAAGGATAACACTTAATGTTTGGCGACTGTTAAGACATGAAATTGCATTGACAAGTTATACCTTTGAAAATATTATGTATCATGTAATGCACGAGAGAACACCACATTTTTCTTATAAAACTCTTTATTTTTGGTGGAATCATCCTTCCGGTCTTCTAAGGACATTAACTATGGAATATTATTTAACAAGAGTCATAGGAATTGTAAAAATATTGGAATATCTGGATCTTATTGGTTTGCATACTATTTATGTATTATTTTATGAAATAACTTTCAGATTGCCTCGCTGCAGAACTAATTATGTCCAAAATTCATTCATCCAAAGGGCATGTAACATTTATAATGTTTTTTTTTAAGAATGTTGATATTTTTAGATACACTAAAATAAAATTTAAAAATGACATTTCAGAAACCCTTGGAGGTTTACGGTAGCTGATTCCTGCTTTGTTCCGCAAACAAAATTGGTCTATGATATATTGTTTACATTGAATTAGTTGTAATATTTGTTTGAATTACTGTATGTTTGTTAGGCTTAAATAGAAGTATAAAAAATAAAACAATGTTCGAGATTTATCACCATCATACAGTTAAATAATATTTTTTTAATAATAAATAAATTTCCTTTTTAATTCCATACAAAATCTATTTTTATCAAATCAATTTCTGCCTTGGGACGCAGGTTCTATTACTAGTGGGGATGCAGTTTTTCATTGTGTTTTCAGTCTGTATTAGTAAGATAATTAACAGCATAAGTCTCCTAGTTGTGGCAACTTGTTATTGGGTGTGTGTAAAATTAATTAATCTCATTTTGTTGCTTGAAAAATAATATCTAAGAGTTACTAAGTAGGTATATTTTTTTATTTGAAATCAGCAACAATAGAAAATAATCTTTTAATATTTCTTCACTAATTGTAAGAGAGAGCCTTATTTTATGGTGTTTTAGGTAGAACATCAGAACTGGCAAGGTTATTTGGTATTCAATGGTATGAAGTGCTGTCTCGTGGTTCTCAGTTCCGAGTGGAATCCATGATGATTCGTATGACTAGACCTAGAAACTATGTCCTTGTCTCTCCTAGTGTCCAACAAAGGGCTGCTATGAAAGCTCCAGAATGTTTGCCTTTGATAATGGAACCAGGTAATAATTGCACAAAATGTTTTTCTTCAAAATTTCTGTTGCCGCTGGATTTCTCTAATGAAATAATTATTGTTTTTAGAGTCTCGATTCTACAGTGATCCTGTGATAGTCCTAGATTTCCAAAGCTTATATCCTTCAATGATGATTGCCTATAACTATTGCTTTTCAACATGTCTTGGTAAAGTTAACAATATGGGCAGGTACGACATGATGGTCTTATTTTAGAATTATGATTACACACTTTAATAGACAATGAAATAATTTATGCTTTAAGTTGGTAAATAAAAATTAACGATTCTTTTAAACATATTTGCATAAAAATATTCACAGGGACACACCTTATGAATTTGGCTGTAATCAATTGAAGATTTCACCTCGGTTACTAGAGAAATTACAAAATAAAGACCTAATCAACTGGTCTCCGTGTGGTGTTGGATTTGTAAAGCCAGAGGTAAGGAAAGGGGTGCTTCCAACAATGTTACAAAGTATACTTAACACAAGACTCATGATCAAAAAAGCCATGAAGAAACACAAGGACAATAAAACTCTACAAAAAATTTTGCATTCCAGACAACTTGGTGAGTCAAAAAAAAATTGTTAATTTTAATATTTTTACAAATATTGCTGGAATTGGTTTCTTTCACCAATAATTGGTGAACGTTGCGCAAGCGCATAAATTGATCACGTAAACCAGCCGATGACAGGTCGTAAGCCCTGTAGGTGCCTTGATTTCCCGGTTCTCCTACAATAAATATTCCATCTTCGTCTCTATTGAGATAATTAAAAATCTGTTAAAAAATATCTTTGACTCCCGACAGGGAAAAAAATCCAATGTTTGCGCATATGCAATAATAAAAAAAATATTCGATTACTTACACATTGGTACAAGTAGGTAAATAAGACAAAAATGACCTTATAAGTCTGGCGCAATTCAGGGGTGACTTCTATGCGAAAAATGCATTGTCACCTCAGATATAAGAATTGTAGCTTTCATTATTTACAAAAAACCAATTCTCTCAATAGATGGCGTTACAACAAAATAAATAAAAAAATAATAAGATTGTTGTTCATAATTTCACCCATAGATGGCTGTAGTAAAAATTCCTTATTTTCAAGCGAAAAGAATTTCAGTATTACAATATATAGAACTTTCAAAATTGAATTGATAGGGATCTCATTAAAAAGGCATAATTGGTGAACGTTGCGCAAGCGCATAAAGTGATCACGTAAACCAGCCGATGACAGGTCGTAAGCCCTGTAGGTGCCTTGATTTCCCGGTTCTCCTACAATAAATATTCCAACTTCGTCTCTATTGAGATAATTAAAAATCTGTTAAAAAATATCCAGATCAATATAAATAAAAAATACTCAAAGGTTATTTGAACTTCCTATTCAAAGGAGTCAGTCACATGACCCAAATTAATTAAGAGCATATTAAAAGATATTTTTTGGAGTATTAAAAAATTATTATAATAAAAAAAATGTTTCAGGACTAAAATTAATTGCTAATGTGACGTATGGTTACACTGCTGCCAACTTTAGTGGCCGCATGCCATGTATTGAGGTTGGTGATAGTGTAGTTGCCAAAGGACGAGAGACTTTAGAGAGGGCTATTAAAATGGTAGAAAATACCCCAAGATGGGGAGCAAAGGTATGAGCTATCTTATTATATTTTAAAGAATTACCTGAAATTATTCTTATATGGTTATCGAAAATTATTAAATTATTCTTATATGGTTATGGTTATTCTTATCTAAAACTACAGGCATCTTCACCTTTATTTTTCAGGGTATTCATCATACCTTAGATTTTAGGTAATTGTCTCAAAAATATATTTATTAAAAAAAATAATGTCATTGATTGAGTATGAATATTTCATAATCATTCATTTTTAATTAGATATAATTATCTTTATAGGTTGTGTATGGTGATACAGATTCTTTATTTGTTCTTATTCCTGGAAGGAGTCGGGCAGATGCTTTTGATATTGGTGCTGAAATAGCTGAAGCTGTAACAAATGACAATCCTACTCCAGTCAAACTTAAATTGGAAAAGGTAAACATAAGTAAAACATTATATTTATCATCAACCATCAATCTTCCTCTATCCCTATTTATATAATTAGTGACAATATCACCAACCATCATTCGTCCTCTATCCCTATTTATATAATGTTTACATTTAAAAGATTATTTTATTATTTTTTAATGTAATTTTAATGATGTAATGTATATTCCATTTTTATTAAGTTTAATGTTGTTTTCATTATTCCAATTTCATTTTTATAGATTTTTCAACCTTGCATTTTACAAACGAAGAAGCGTTATGTTGGCTACATGTATGAAAGCAAAGATCAAGAAAATCCAGAATATTTAGCTAAAGGTATAGAAACAGTTCGCAGAGATGGCTGCCCTGCTTCGGCAAAGGTAAACAATATTTTTTATTGCAACACATAGCTTTACAGAATATTAATGAATTATTTTTTAATATTTGAATATCAATGATTATGTACATAGTCTTATTTTAACTCATTGAGTGGTTGCCAATACTATCTAATAAATTTGAATTTTCGAATATTTTTTTATTATTGCATATGCGCAAACATTGGATTTTTTTCCCTGTCGGGAGTCAAAGATATTTTTTAACAGATTTTTAATTATCTCAATAGAGACGAAGTTGGAATATTTACTGTAGGAGAACCGGGAAATCAAGGCACCTACAGGGCTTACGACCTGTCATCGGCTGGTTTCCGTGATCACTTTATGCGCTTGCGCAACATTCACCAATTATGCCTTTTTAATGAGATCCCTATCAATTCAATTTTGAAAGTTCTATATATTGTAATACTGAAATTCTTTTCGCTTGAAAATAAGGAATTTTTACTACAGCCATCTATGCGTTAAATTATGAACAACATTCTTATTATTTTTATTTATTTTTGTTGTAACGCCATCTATTGAGAGAATTGGTTTTTTGTAAATAATGAGAGCAACAATTCTTATACCTGAGGTGACAAATGCATTATTCGCATATAAGTCACCCCTGAATTTCGCCAGACTTATAAGGTCATTTTTGTCTTATTTACCTACTTGTACCAATGTGTAAGTAATCGAATATTTTTTTATTATTGCATATGCGCAAACATTGGATTTTTTTCCCTGTCAGGAGTCAAAGATATTTTTTAACAGATTTTTAATTATCTCAATAGAGACGAAGTTGGAATATTTACTGTAGGAGAACCGGGAAATCAAGGCACCTACAGGGCTTACGACCTGTCATCGGCTGGTTTCCGTGATCACTTTATGCGCTTGCGCAACATTCACCAATTATGCCTTTTTAATGAGATCCCTATCATTTCAATTTTGAAAGTTCTATATATTGTAATACTGAAATTCTTTTCGCTTGAAAATAAGGAATTTTTACTACAGCCATCTATGTGTGAAATTATGAACATCATTCTAAGATAATAAGACAAAAATGACCTTATAAGTCTGGCGCAATTCAGGGGTGACTTCTATGCGAAAAATGCATTTGTCACCTCAGGTATAAGAATTGTTGCTCTCATTATTTACAAAAAACCAATTCTCTCAATAGATGGCGTTACAACAAAAATAAATAAAAATAATAAGAATGATGTTCATAATTTCACACATAGATGGCTGTAGTAAAAATTCCTTATTTTCAAGCGAAAAGAATTTCAGTATTACAATATATAGAACTTTCAAAATTGAATTGATAGGGATCTCATTAAAAAGGCATAATTGGTGAACGTTGTGCAAGCGCATAAAGTGATCACGTAAACCAGCCGATGACAGGTCGTAAGCCCTGTAGGTGCCTTGATTTCCCGGTTCTCCTACAGTAAATATTCCAACTTCGTCTCTATTGAGATAATTAAAAATCTGTTAAAAAATAATTTGAATTTTGTTTTGTTATTTTAGATACTGGAAAAGTCATTACGAATTTTATTTGATTCATACGATATGAGCAAGGTGAAATTATTTGTCTGCAGAGAATTTCAGAAAATAATTGAAGGAAAATGTAATATAAAAGATTTCATATTTGCTAAAGAGTTTCGAGGAATGCACAGTTATAAGCCAGGAGCAAGTGTACCAGCTTTGGAAATAGCCAGGTAATCCCCACCATAATATGTTAGTGAGTAATATGTAAGTAGAGCTGAAATAAAACTAACGAGAGTTAGGGGCATACTACAGGAAGGGTGCGAGAGAGCATCTGATAGGACCAGAGCCATTCTGCGGCCTAGGATATTCATATTTCCAGGCAGAAGTAAAGAGAATTATGGATAAAGTAAGATCTAGCTACTGGATTGAACTCCCGGGGCTCAGGCAGGCTAAGGACCTGCTCGGTAATTATGACCGAAAAAGGTCTAGAACATTTTTGAGCCTCGGCAGGAAAGCCCTAAAAACTCTGACAGGGTTCCTCACAGGCCATTGTAGACCATTGTATAATAATAATAAACGCTAAACTATACTGGAACCGTGACATTATAACAGACAAAACTATGCTAAGTAACAAACCAACATTACTCTCACCGTTAAGACTACAAAAACCACCTACCTTATAGACATATCGGTACCCAACACAGAAAACTTACAGAAGAAACATGACGAAAAGATTCAAAAATATATCCCTATTGCACAGTGACAATAGTACCAATAATAATATCCTCAATCGGAATAATCCCAAAATCGTTACACACTTCACTTAAATTACTTAATATCAATAAAAACACATACACCCATCTCCAAAAATCAGTAATACTGGACACATGTTCAATAGTCAGACGGTTTCTAAATCATAATACAATAGAACTTCAATAAATAATCAAAATGCTTGGCGATAGCCCGCATCTTGATGTAACCACCAGCTTCTGCTGAGATATCCCACAGATAATAATAATAGGGGCATACTAATAATACATTGGCACAATAATGTAAACTGTTCCATGTTCTGAAAAAAGGAAACGTTAAATAAATAATAAAGTTTAAATAACAGACGAGAATGTTGTAACGAGATGGAAGTGAAGCGGGGGGGTTCCTCGGGGGTCCCTCGTCCCTTTGTACTTACCTTTACTTATCTCGGAGGTCATCCAGGGCTGGTCAAGGTGAAATGTATGAGTCCTCTCCTTCCACAAAATCAACAATGGATGGTGAAACAAAGATTTTTTTTTAGTATAGGCTACTTATTGATTCATGTTCCAGCGTGATGTTAAATAATACTAGTTGCATGTAACACATGAGATCCAACTGTCGATAGCGATTGTATGTATAGTTGAAGAATATGTACCAAACTATAAACCCATAGATACAAATTATTGAATATTTTTCAGATATTTTGTTTTCTATACAACATATGTAGGTATGTATGTCAAGATAGGATAGTATGGAGGAAGATCCTTTTTCCTACCCAGAATATGCAAATAGCATGATGGTATGTATGTATGTTTGGAGATGAAGTATCAAACTATTAAGTCTTCTTACATATTGTGTATAGGCGACTGCCATACAAAATGTATGAAGCGATGTCGTCACTAAATTCAATTTTTAAAAAAATTGTTAAAAAAAAATTGAGATCTTCTACTACAATGTGAATATTTTTTATAGAAAATTAAATTATCTAGTTGGGGTGTTTCGGCTTTTTTCGATATTTAAAAAAAAAATGGAAATATAGGCAGTTAAACTCATAAATTTATCTTAAAAAAAATAATTTTCTTAATAAAAAATGTTTGAGAAACCCTGGAATTTTTTTGAAAAAACTAATTTGAGATTTTGTATTTGTCTATGTTTATACCAATTTTTAGCATTCTAGCTTTTATGGTTTCTGAGATATAGGGAAAAAAAAAAAATAAAAATTCAAAAGTTGATAACCCCTGACTGAAACAAAAATTCAAAATTCCGAGTATAAAAGTTTTGTAGGCCTGTAACTGTTTATATATTCTGAAATTTTAGGCTCTGTAAATTGAGCGGATCAAAAGTTATAAGGGGGGGACGGACACACAGACACACACACAGACACACACACACACAGACACACACACAGACACACACACACACAGACACACGAAATGTTCTACTCCGAATTCTGAGTAAATCCGTGTATGGAACATATATGCTGCGAAGCCTCTAAGTTGGTGTTTTTTGACTTCAAAGTTGGAAAATCCATGAAAAAAGTAGACCTCTCCATACAATTCTCGCGTATTCTGGCTTGATACATTGTCGATATGTTAAGAGAACAAAGTTCTCCTGAACAAATCGACAGTTGGAAAACTAGTTGCATGTAACACATGAGATCCAACTGTCGATAGCGATAGTATGTATAGTTGAAGAATATGTACCAAACTATAAACCCATAGATACAAATTATTGAATATTTTCAGATATTTTGTTTTCTATACAACATATGTAGGTATGTATGTCAAGATAGGATAGTATGGAAGAAGATCCTTTTTCCTACCCAGAATATGCAAATTGCATGATGGTATGTATGTATGTTTGGAGATGAAGTAACAAACTATTAAGTCTTCTTACATATTGTGTATAGGCGACTGCCATACAAAATGTATGAAGCGATGTCGTCACTAAATTCAATTTTTAAAAAAATTGTTAAAAAAAAATTGAGATCTTCTACTACAATGTTAATATTTTTTATAGAAAATTAAATTATCTAGTTGGGGTGTTTCGGCTTTTTTCGATAATTGTAAAAGTTTTGGAAATATAGGCAGTTAAACTCATAAATTTATCATAAAAAAAATATTTTTCTTAATAAAAAATGTTTGAGAAACCCTGGAATTTTTTTGAAAAAACTAATTTGAGATTTTGTATTTGTCTATGTTTGTACCAATTTTCAGCGTTCTACCGTTTATGGTTTCTGAGATATATGGAAAAATAAAATAAAAATTCAAAAGTTGATAACCCCTGACTGAAACAAAAATTCAAAATTCCGAGTATAAAAGTTTTGTAGGCCTGTAACTGTTTATATATTCTGAAATTTTAGGCTCTGTAAATTGAGCGGATCAAAAGTTATAAGGGGGGGACGGACACACAGACACACACACACACAGACACACACACAGACACACAGACACACACACAGACACACACACACACAGACACACGAAATGTTCTACTCCGAATTCTGAGTAAATCCGTGTATGGAACATATATGCTGCGAAGCCTCTAAGTTGGTGTTTTTTGACTTCAAAGTTGGAAAATCCATGAAAAAAGTAGACCTCTCCATACAATTCTCGCGTATTCTGGCTTGATACATTGTCGATATGTTAAGAGAACAAAGTTCTCCTGAACAAATCGACAGTTGGAAAACTAGTTGCATGTAACACATGAGATCCAACTGTCGATAGCGATAGTATGTATAGTTGAAGAATATGTACCAAACTATAAACCCATAGATACAAATTATTGAATATTTTCAGATATTTTGTTTTCTATACAACATATGTAGGTATGTATGTCAAGATAGGATAGTATGGAAGAAGATCCTTTTTCCTACCCAGAATATGCAAATTGCATGATGGTATGTATGTATGTTTGGAGATGAAGTAACAAACTATTAAGTCTTCTTACATATTGTGTATAGGCGACTGCCATACAAAATGTATGAAGCGATGTCGTCACTAAATTCAATTTTTAAAAAAATTGTTAAAAAAAAATTGAGATCTTCTACTACAATGTTAATATTTTTTATAGAAAATTAAATTATCTAGTTGGGGTGTTTCGGCTTTTTTCGATAATTGTAAAAGTTTTGGAAATATAGGCAGTTAAACTCATAAATTTATCATAAAAAAAATATTTTTCTTAATAAAAAATGTTTGAGAAACCCTGGAATTTTTTTGAAAAAACTAATTTGAGATTTTGTATTTGTCTATGTTTGTACCAATTTTCAGCGTTCTACCGTTTATGGTTTCTGAGATATATGGAAAAATAAAATAAAAATTCAAAAGTTGATAACCCCTGACTGAAACAAAAATTCAAAATTCCGAGTATAAAAGTTTTGTAGGCCTGTAACTGTTTATATATTCTGAAATTTTAGGCTCTGTAAATTGAGCGGATCAAAAGTTATAAGGGGGGGACGGACACACAGACACACACACACACAGACACACACACAGACACACAGACACACACACAGACACACACACACACAGACACACGAAATGTTCTACTCCGAATTCTGAGTAAATCCGTGTATGGAACATATATGCTGCGAAGCCTCTAAGTTGGTGTTTTTTGACTTCAAAGTTGGAAAATCCATGAAAAAAGTAGACCTCTCCATACAATTCTCGCGTATTCTGGCTTGATACATTGTCGATATGTTAAGAGAACAAAGTTCTCCTGAACAAATCGACAGTTGGATAAATTTATCTATGGGATGCCTTTTCCATAGGTTTTCAAGTATAAGTATGTTTAATGGTAATTAGGTATTTTTAGGTATTTTAATAGGTCCCCTTTGGGCACCTGCTCGGCTAGATTGATAGAACAATTTGCTCAGTAATATCTGCAGGGGGTTAATATGTGGGTGTGATTGACATATAAAAGACAGTGTTGAGTTCTAATGGCCCAGTCGCAGGACGTTTAATAACCAAAATTTACAGAAAGAAACAAGATAAAGACATGGCACATATATGAATACAGAAGACATAGGAATTTGTATTAAACAAGAATCAGAAGTTAGTTACATGACGTAACGTACTTTCAAATATAAACTGTAAACAAGTGTCAAGAGACAAGAGACGAAATAGAAAATTACATGGCAAAATGTCCCTATAAAGAATAGACTGCCAAATGGTGTCAAATAAAAAAATCAACTTGCATTACACAATTGTTCAATAAAAGCTGGCGTCAGATCATGAATGAAATAATAAAATTAACTTAGGAGAACAGTACCTTTGATGCGGGGACATTCTAGACTAGCTTCGATCACTTGAATAGACTAAAGGTGGGAGGGCCGAGTAGACGAAGAAATGTGCCTAAGGGGGGACTGGAGGCGAGTAGCATCCTGAGGAGTCTTCGCTACGGTATGGTGAAGGAGCTGTTAAAAGGAAGGCGGGGCTTCTTCTTCCTTTGAAGTAGGCCGAGGACGGAGCTTCACGAGGTTTCACAGGCGGTGAAACAGTATCCTGGAGATCAGCAAGTGACGGTGTGACTGTTTCTGGTTACATGAAGGCGGACAGCATGAAGTGGTCAGTAAAGAACGATCTTTGTTTGAAGATTGAGTCAAAGGATGTTACACAACGAGGATCAATCTCAAAATAAGCGAAGCACTTATTTAGTGATTTGTTACGAAAGTCTGTCACTTCCTATAGTCCTTTGGCTCAGAGAGGCGCACTATTCAATGCTGTGGTCTTAGGCTAGTAAAATGGAGGTATATGCGAGAACGCTAGTTAAAAATTGGTTATGGTATGTCGGGACGGGACGCAGTGAATCCAATATTTTTAGAAAATTAGGGTTCCCCGGAGAGATTATTGTAGCAACCAAGAGAATTTAGCCGCAGATCGATCAATCAGAATGATCGCAAATTTTGGTGCAATATTTGAATAAAAATTCAAAGGACGGTGAAGGAATCGAAATGTTTCTTATTAGAGTCGTTGCCATGAAATATTATGATTAAAAATAAACTAACATCTGTGCGAGGCGTTATTTTATCAGAATTGGTTAATTAAGATTTTAGAATGCGAGATAAAATGGACATAGGAACGACATCTAGCGATCTACCTATGAATATAATGGTCGCCTGACATCTGGAGTGATAGATATCTCAAATCTATAGTTGGGAGTAAAAAATATCGTACCGCGACGAGAGATGGCGTTAGTCCTGAAATATTTTGGATATCAAATATAATTTAATGTTTCGTATATAATTTTATTTTGTAATGATAATTGATTAAAAATTACTGTGTATAAAAAAGTGCATAGTTTATGGAGACGCAATTGAATGGCTCTCGGTTGATAAGGGCCTAGTCAGCCGAAACGGTCATCCTATTATAAGGAAAATGTACATGTTTGATTAAAAAATACCAAGCTATCTGTTATTTGTTGTCGCTAATGCAATCAATCACAAAAGGACTAACTGTTATTTTTCTTGCACATAAATATGTTGGAGAGATTTTTCTTAACTGTCAGAACTTTGACATGATGCATTTCTATTTATTGGTGGTGTTGTTGCATGAGATAATATAGATTCTACTATTTTATTCTAATATTCTAAAGTAAATACTGTTTGAATAATATTATTGATCCCACCACTGCTTAAAAAGGGTGACTCGTTGTTGCTCAAAAGAATCTTATTTTGTCATAATGCATAAATAAAAATATTTCAGACAACTACGAGACCAAGATCCTAGGAAGGAACCTCGTGAGAGTGAACGTGTACCATATGTGATAGTATCAGGTGCCCCGGGGGAAACGTTGCTACGCTTGGCTCGTCATCCTCGAGCTCTCCTGCAGGACACCAGACTGCGCCTCAATTCATTCTACTACATCTCCAAAGCTATTATCCCTCCTCTCAACAGATGTCTCACCCTATTGGGGGTGGATGTAAATCTCTGGTATGTCATTACATAAAATTCCCAAATTGTCGGCCTTCATGATACAGAAGTCTGATTTCCAAGTCAAGGGTTCAGGCTTCGATTCTCAGTGGAAGCACAGTATTTAATTGAATTTTAAGTCTGAATCTGTGAGACAACAAACATATCAAGTCTCCAAAATGTGGCAACTTGTTACTGGGTGCATATTAAATTCATAATTTACATAGTACCTGTTAGTTGCCCGAGAGGTAATAAAAAATAAAATAAAATTAGTCTTTAAAAAAGGAAACACAACACATACTTGTATCCACACACACACACACACACACACACTAGTATTGCCTCACCTAAAAAGGCACTGCATTCAAAATCAGAGTTGAACCTCATAGCTGAACTATTTACTCAATGATACACATTTTAAAGGGTAACATTTTCAATGATGATATAATTATTACAATTAATCAATATCAATCAATTATTCAGTCTTACTAATAAACGTGTTGTAAAAGTTACACGACCGTTTAACACCCGTGTAGGCAAAAACGTTACCAATAAACGCTGTGTAGCAGATCAGTTGGTCAACGACTGTGTATCTCTCATACAAATTTTACACATCGCTTGCCCACCTGTTCTAGGTAAGTTTAGCGGTGTTTTAAGACAAATTTCATCTATCAAAAACCAAATTTGATTTTGATATGCGTGTTTATATTATTATATCTTGGAATAGTATAACAAAACCTCAACAAATCATTATATTCTCGATAGTTGTGCATTTTAGGAGGGAAAAGTTGTCAAATAATTTGCTCTTTTATAATTTCTACAATGGTGTTCGCTTGGGTATTTGTATGATGAAATTATTCGTTATATTTTCCATATTCCTATTTTGAAATGTGAAAAACATATGAAAATATTAACTACGACAAATGTCAAAATTATAATGGCGGCTGGCAGCTCTGCGCATGCGCGAGTGCGAAATTACAACTTTGTCGGATTATTTTTTGTTGTATGCTTGTTGCAACTACACCGTCGTTATACAGCGTTTATTAGAAGGTTTTCAAATAATCACTGCACAAGCTTTACACCATGGTGGTATTTACACGGTGTGTAACTAAAACACTGGTCAACGGGTGTGCAGTAGATTTTTATTAGTAAGACTGATTATGTGTAACTAAAGCTCCTACAGAATGTTGCTTTGCATATAAGATGCACGGTCTAGGACACTTGGCTGTGGCCACTTGGCTGTGGGACACTTGGGTGCGGGACACTTGGCTGCGAGACACTTGGCTGCGGCGGACATTTGGCTGCGGGACACTTGGGTGCGACGGACACTTGGGTGCGAGCCCACTTGGTTGCGAGTCCATTTGGTCGCGACGGACACTTGGGTGTGAGCCCACTTGGTCGCGAATTCAAAAATATTTTTTTCTGCCTAGGGCTGAAGTTTTTCGTGCTGATTTTTGTAATGCTCTTTATCATATAAGTAGTTGATATACAAGTAGGTATATACAGACATTAAAAATATAAAAAAATATATTTATTTTATTTATTTATTTGATCTTCTTGAAATTATAATTAGTACACTGGCGGGCTTATTGCCTAGTGGCAATTTCTTCCGATTTCTACTTATGTTTGAAATTGTAAAGTAAAAACAAGGTAAAAACAAGTTTACACTATAAAAATATGAGAATTTTTCATACACACTAGTTGCATGTAACACATGAGATCCAACTGTCGATAGCGATAGTATGTATAGTTGAAGAATAAGTAAGTACCAAACTATAAACCAATAAATCGATATTATTGATTTTTTTATGATATTTTGTTTTCTACACAAAACATGTAGGTATGTATGCCGACCGCCGTGGCACTGTTGGTAAGCCGTTCGGTTTCTGTGCGGGCGTCCTGGGTTCGATTCCCAGTAGAGGAGAAATATATTTAAATTCATTTCTCACGCAAATATTGCTTCTCTGGGCTGGAAACACTGGTTAGTTGGAAGAAATTGCCATACGGCAATAAACTCGCCACTTGCGCATGGTGCAAGGAAGTGTTTATTATTATTATGTATGTCAAGATAGGATAGTATGGAGGTTAGTCCTTTTTTCCTACCCGGAATATGAAAACAGCATGATAGTATGTATGTATGTTTAGAGATTAAGTATCAAACTATTAAGTCTTCTTACATATTGTGTATAGGCGACAAAACAAAAAATATAACGAATTAGAAAGATAACTTATCTAGTTAAACATCAATTCATACATACCATCACGCCGTATCCCTAATTTATGTGATCTAAACAGTTTTTACTCTCCACACTATGGAATAGTGGAGTCATGATTTCACAATTTTTAAGTGTAATTTTTTTCCATCAATTTCTCAACGAGTATCATGTAGAGAGTGCACACTGTGAGTTTCGTCGTGATGTGTTTGTATGTATGGCGTATGGCGTTCGGCGTAAGGAATTATTTTAATGTATCCTCTCTACAGCCCAAACTATAAGTCCCATCGACTTCATATTTACATCATAGGTATGTGTAAAGTGCATATACCTAGAGGTGATTAGTTATCCATAGATATACGTTAATTTCTTCTCTATGATTTCATCTGTCCAAATTTTCAAAATGCTCTCACGTTATGGAAATTCGAGTTTTTTGTAAACTGATAAAATTTTGATTAAACAAAAATACACTCATTAAAAATGCGTTCAAGGACTGTCAAAATTTAAAGAAAAAAATCTATGGTTTGCCATATCGATGTGAAACAAATTTCATATTTGTATGAAAAATGTATATAACAGTAAAATAGTAAAATAACTTCTGTAAGGGAAAATTAAGTGATCAACTGGCACTTGTAATTGGCTGCCCAGTTTTGTAGTAGCTTGCCCTTATTTGATGGAACAACGATGTATAGTAACTTTTTAGCTGTAAGTGGTTCTTTAAATAAAAATAAATAAATAAATATAAAGAGCATTACAAAAATCAGTACGAAATATTTCATTCCTAAGCAGAAAAAAATATTTTTGATTTCGCAACCAAGTGGGCTCGCACCCAAGTGTCCGTCGCACCCAAGTGTCCCGCAGCCAAATGTCCCCCGCAGCCAAGTGTCCCGCACCCAAGTGTCCCGCACCCAAGTGGCCGCAGTCAAGTGTCCCATTCCGTAAGATGCATACTTAACTAATATTTCAAAGAATTGATTTTCATTTCAAAACCACTTTTCTTTCGTTGAAACACTGCATTTTTGACCCTTTTTATTACCTAATGGTGCATCTTATGTTTTAAATTATAATCAAAATAAATTGCGAATGATTGATCTCATATTATTATATATCATTTACATGAACAATACTAAAGTATTAGATTTTGTTCAGGTTTGCAGACTTACCGAGGAAACAAGTTCAATTATATCCTATTATAGATGAATGTGGCAAGGAAACCGAGAGTAAAAAGAGTACAATATCACAGTATTTTGCGAAGATCAACTGTCCAGGCTGTGAAGTTCAGACAACTCAAGGAGTGTGTGAGAACTGTACACAGAATCCACAAAAAACCATGTTAGTTTTACAAAATAAAATAAACAACTGGCAAAGAAGGCATAATACACTGAAAAAGGTATTTAAATTTTCTTTTAACTAGTTTGGATTTCATTTTTATTATGTATTTTACAATTGTTTCTTCTTCTTCTTCGGTTTCAATCTTGGGGATTGGTTGGCATCATAGGGATGCGGTCAGCAACTCCATTCAACTCTGTGTAGGAGGTACACTTGAGCATTTGAATACACAAAAACAAAATCTAGATAAACTAACCGATTCAGAATCTCTATGATTATAATGAGACAAGAATTGTCATAAGTATCTGAGTATAAACTTTTTATTTTATTTTTAGATTTGTCAGTCATGTTGTGGAAGAGGAACTAATATAGAATGCACATCAATAGACTGTCCCGTTTTGTTTTCAATGTCATCTGCTCAGCAAGACGTTGAACAAGTTCCATTTTTAAATAAGATGAAACTTAAAATAATAGATTTTTAATTAGAATACATATATTATGAAACTACATAGGTTATCAACAGAACAAATATTACATTATTTTCAACTTGCCAGATTCAAAAAATACTTCATCAGATAATGTTGCATATTGATAATATTGAATAAATTTCTCCTTTAATTTATGCTATAAATTAAACCAAGGATTAGCCTGTTGTTGATAAATTGTGAAATAGGAGTAAATTTTTTATATATATTTTGTCTTTCGGATAAAACATGTACTGATTGAGAAAAATATTTTGTACCTGCATATTTATTTTATAAAAGTACTGTTTACATTATGTATAAGAAGTTTTATACCATGAAATATTTTTTACTTAAAATGTAAATGATTTATAATTGTAAAGAATGAATTTGAATGAACCTTTACATTTCATTAGAAATAACAAGTGTGAGCAATCAATCAAATCTTAAATCTAAAGTAATAAATTATGAGTATTGTATTCTGAATTAGAAAATATTATTTTACTATTTAATTGCATACAGACTTTTTTATGTATTTATTTGAAGAAAAAATATTCATGTGATATCAGTTGTAGCTGTATATTGTATTTATAATATGATGTATTATACTTTACTTTAATGTGATATTTTTGAAGACTTTCAGTGCCTTTTTTACTGTTGTTTAAAACTGAAAAAAAATATATTTATACAAAACTTTAAAATATTATTTTTTTCTATACCAATCATCTCAGAATGTTACAAAAAAGTAACTGAATTTTAAAGGGCAACATATCGATAATGGCAATTTCTTTTTCCTTCTAATAATTACTATGTTTTTTCCTTTCAATAATTAAGAAAGTTATTTTATCCATTGGGATTAAAAGGAAAAATCATTCTTCTCATCATTCTCTAAGGATGTTTCCTTTTGTTAATCATACAATATTATTCACAGATAATATAGAAGTAAACTTGTGGTATTATTTTTTTTATTTCCATGGCAATTAACTCAAATTTATTTTCGGACTTGTTACCTTTTAAAACTCCGGTATCAATTAGATTTATTTTCTCATGCGACAAATATGGACTACTAAAGAACTATGACAAACATCACAGACATTTTTTTCTTGGTACCCATGAAGACAAATATTTCGGATGTTGAAATAACATGGCTTTTTCATTATAATTAATTATTATAAAAAAATGTCATTAGAAAAAAATAATTTCATTCATTCAGTCTATTTATATGTATGAATATTTGACTATTAGGAATTTAATAGCAAATTCGGCAATAAATATAATCTTGTGAATTTTTTGTTTTTAATAAAAAAATAATATGTCCTTGTTAAACAAGTACATGTACATCTTCCTACATTCCCAAAATTAAGCATAAATGCTTGTACTATAGGTGAACGAAATCAGTCGAGGCGGGATTCGAACATGCGACCACTGGATTATGGCGCGCTATCTGCTCTGCCATCGACCCATCTAAATATAATCTCTAATAAAAATATCTTATTATTATTATTTATTAGGAGTGGGTCTTAACACGCCCCTGCACCGCGACCATAGGTTGATCTATTGTGCCTCCCTTAGGGGAATGTCACTTCAACAGCAATCCGGTTTCTTGAATAAAGTCCCATATTTTGCAGATTGAAATGCCTCCCAGATCTTGGGGTCTTAGTATAAAGACTCCCAGGTGTCTCTGTCTGGATTCCATTAGGGCTGGACACTCGCAGATCCCATGAGAGGCTGTTTCTTCCTCTTGTTGACACTTTCTACAATTTGGTTCATCAGCGATCCCCATTATGTAATGGTGTCTTTTTAGATGACAATGCCTAGTAAATAGACCAGTCATCGTTCTTAGTTGCTCTCTGCTGAGACTCAGCAGCTTTCTTGTCCTCTTTTTGGAGGGCCCTTCTATGAATTCTTTCGCCTGCCGTTGTCCACAACTAGCTCCCAGAACTCTCTGTGTTTGACTGTTATCCAGTCTTTGACCGATCTTTTAATCGTTGCTGCAGATAAGCCAACCGCTGGTTCAGGTCCTATGAAAGGCATCCCTGTTCATTTCTTTGGCAGCTTATCTGCTCTTTCGTTTCCTTCTATACTTTTATGTCCAGGTACCCACACCAAATGTATTTTGTTGTTTTCCCCTAGCCTATCAAGGTACTTTAGACAGTCCCATACCAGTTTTGAAGTGACTTGGTATGATTCTAGCGCCAAAGATTAAATGGGCTATAAAAATACCTTAAATCATGGTTCATTTGAACCTGGTTCAGTCTTATTCCACGTTCATATTGCACTTTTTTACATTCGATTTATTTGCTTGAATTCAACGATAATCGTAAAATCTAATGGATTATTTCGTTTCTTTTTATGTTTTTGTCATAGCTTATGGTCATCATTATAGTAGATGTAAGAAAATGCATTTATTTTTTACATCTAAATAAAATATACATACATACTTCAAAATTGTGAAAAACTAATATAACTAAACTAATCCAGTCGCCGGTTCAATTTGACATTTGAGTTGAATCACGGTTCAACTCTTGATCCATATTTTTATAAATAAGAAAAGTGATCAAATTGGAATTCATTATTTTAGCTACGTTTATATATTTATAATACACTCCGGTTTCCCTTCAATACGAACGAATATAAATAATGTACTGTAAATGTATATTTTTTACCAGTCAGACTGTCAAATTCTATCTTCCGAATCCATTGTTGAATGCTATTTTGAACCGAAGATTCTCTATAAACACATTAATTGACTCAAGTTTTCTGTGTCTGTTCAGTTTGCACTTCCACCCTGTATAACAAAAAACATCTAACTATTCTAATATGAAGGCTATTTATTTTATTGTCTTCATATTCGGGTGAAATATGAAGACTAAGTAATGGACTGGTCCATACAATTTTTTTTTAAATACACATATACAGTCCCATACTAAGAATGTGTAGACAGTATAACTATATGACAAGGGAGTGTCCTGATCTTGAAGTGTTTGCGGATTCGCTCTCTGCTTTTAAGAAAAAAGTTAACTAGCGTGTGTTGTTTTAAGAAAGTCTCAGTGCTATTTACATATGCTATTTGATTGTAATCTGTCTGAAACTGTCTTTTCATATATAACTTTTTTTAACTTCTTATGCACTTCGACTTATGTAACTTCTATAACTTGTTTTTTTTTCTTTTCTTAAATTATGTTAGTATTTTTTTCTTCTTTTTTTTACTTAACTTTTGTAACCAAA
Organism: Molanna angustata; assembly: GCA_963576475.1. NCBI lineage: Eukaryota > Metazoa > Arthropoda > Insecta > Trichoptera > Molannidae > Molanna > Molanna angustata. The sequence goes on from OY754973.1 coordinate 24,392,802, forward strand.
TTTTATCTAATTTATGTAACTCTTCCTTGTATGACTTACGTGTGTGATTGAATAAAAGCTCATGTAATTTTGTGTGCATCCATAAATAATTGGACGTCCATCACTTATATAACCAATATTATTTTCTTTTTATGGAAATTGTAAGCTGGATGTCTGTCGATGTACCCTTTTAATAAAATAAATATGAAAGGTGTCTTAAAAGTTGCTTATTTGGATACTTAAAAAAATATTCTATACTAGTTTTTGCTCTCTACCAGAGGTCAAATTTTTCAAAATAATATTTTTTTTTATTTTTCTATTTCAAGTTTAACAATATGAAAATAACTATTTATGGCCGTTGCAATGCGTGGAATGCATTAGTATGTGTTGTACTAGTGTGTCGCGCGCCAATCCTTAATTTGAAAGGGAGTAAAAGTTGGTCAATTTTGGGAGACCTTGAGGGAGATCGCGATCCACTTCCACGCCGGCGACACTATAGAGCCCATTGGCCCTGTTCGCCACCGGACGCAGCCGCAACATCGGACAAACACAAAATATCCACCATCCATCGGGTTCAACCACTGCCCCCGAGAATCCAACCACACACGTCAGGGCCTCCGATTGGTCTCGAAATCGGCCGCTAAGAACACTCCGTTTCAAGTCGGAGGGGCTTGTACCCCGACCCCTCGGTCCTCGTGTTGGCGTCCGAAGGTTCCGCGGGCTAACACCGGGGGCATCCGACGCAATCATCACCTGTCAGATTTGACGTCTAGTTGTCAACACAGGATGTCTGACCCGACGTCTGCGCCGGCGGTGTGCCCGAACCACACAACAACATTCGCCACAGTTTGACGAGTAACTGCCAAGCGATACTAGAGGCGTCCGTCATGCTCTTCTCTAAGTACAGAATTGACGAGGGCACAACAGTGTCGGCCGCCCACCCCCGCCTTTACTGCCTAGGCCCTTTGGGAGACCTGTCAGCCGTGCTATAATAGTTCATTTGATTGCATGTAGGTATGTTGTTTGATTTGAATTCATATTTTCCAAAAAATATCCTTCGAGCCCCTTTAATCATGATTTCATGATCTTTCACTGAATGTAGATTGCTCCTTCTCTGATAATTCAATTTCACTGTATTAAATTACTACTGACTAGAGCTAGGCTCCAGCTTAAATAAAAAATCGATAAAGAAAACTTCATTCAATTTATACTAAGGTAATTCAATGAAACAAGGTATCCAATATATTGTTTATTTATTACGAAATAAAATTTACAAATATCTTGAGAATCGCTTCATTAAAAAAATTATATCAATTCAATAATTTACAATAAGTCAAATGAAGTATATTGTAAAATAACATACACGAGTATAAGAATACAAAATAATTATCCTTTTTTTCTTATAAACATTATTCTACATTATACACAGTAGGTATACTGAATAAAATAAAACTAAAAATAAAACTGTAGATTCAAGAAATAGTTTAAAATAAATATATATAATAATATATTAGCGGAATCAATTAAGAACTGGTAAAATAAATTCAAATAAAAGGATGAACAAATGTGTTTGTAAAATGATTTCATTATTGGTATTGATTACCAATAAAAATCACATATGTTCATGTCAATGTGCTTTCAAATCTTGCAAGATTGTACATTTTTCATCTTGAGTGATCAAACTATTTTCACATAACGGAAAAACATATAACGCATAATTAAAGCTCTATAGAAGCACTGAAAACCTAAGAAACCTATTACTTATTGTGTAATATGACAAATAAAGGAAAAATAAATTGAAACATTGATGATCAGATGTAATAAATCCACAAAGTTTCAATTTCCAATATAATACAAGAAAAAATAGCTGGCAAAACATGATTAGCATGCATGTATAATAACTTAATGAATATGAAAAATGATCATAAGAAAAATACATTTAATAATTAATTGCATTGTTTTTCATTGCCGTATATACAAAATGTTAAATGAATGAGGAAAGTGATGTTACATAAACGTGTATAAATAAAATAATTATCATTGATCAAATAATACAATAACTACACATAATATATGTAGTAAGTAAAATGTTCAATAAAAGAGATTATTTTTATAACATTTGACTACACAATGTCAAAATATGGATCAATTAACAAACATAAGATTTTTGAAAACAGTGAAATCCTAAAATGCATTACTATCAAATATTTATTAGAATAAAATAATTTCAAATCTAATAAAAATGTTCACGAGTTGAAAAACATCTTTGTTTTTTGCTTGTTATTATAATACTAAAATTTTATTTCGATAAAGCACTAATAATAAATTTAAAAATACCGGAATGTAATATACCCATAGAAAAAGAATATGTACTAACAAGTTTGTAACAATTAGAATAATTTTGATAAAAACAAGTTTTGACAAAGGGTAAAGCAACAACAACAACGACTTATGTATACAATATATTGAATTTTTAATTTTATTAAAAATCTTTCACCTGAACATGATTACAGACGGGTCATGGCATTTTTTTTTCAAAAACTTATGAAATAATTATTTTTATATTTTAATATTAGAGAATTTATAAAAAACTTCATAGAATTCATTTATTAGCAGCCTTACACTATAGTAAAATATTTATGTATCTATTTACAAAATCATTATAATTTACCATAATATATTCAATAAATAATTTATAATGTGCATTAAATGCAGGATACTCTTAGTTATTTAAATAATTCTGACAAATAAGGCAAAATATGTAGAAAAAATAAACTTATGCCTTAACTCATGTGGGTTTGACAAAATAAAAAGAATTGGAATCTGTAATTAAATTTATTTATTAACGGTATTTTGTTGTCTGTTTCATTTCTTGATGTTTTCTATATTAATTTGAAATACAATACCAATTTATTAACCAGACAAACTTGACAATAGGTATTAGAAGGGTATGTTTTTTGTAGAATTCACAAGAATACTGATGATTTCACTCAATTTTATTCTTATATTCAAAAACAAATTTAATCTCATACAAATACTCCAGATTTTATAGAATCAATTGCGTTATAATATAATGATGTTTATCTTAAATACAGACAGTCAGTTTGTAAAATCTGACAATATGCTTTGCAAAAATCATATACCCTTTAAATGAAACATTGACTAAGGAATTTTTATAAATAAATATATTTGAATTATTTTATTTGCAAAATAATCTCTGTTTTTATGCTATGGTGTTACATCAAAATAAAAAAAATCTGAATTTCCTTGAACATTTGAATAATTAAAAGTAAACTGCATCAATGACTAATAAGAATATTAATTTCAGTTACATCACTAATGTTTTAAAATGTACTAACATTACTTAACTTTACACCATATTTCATACAGTCAATGATATTTACATTTTTTTGTAATAGGTTGTATAAATAATACATTTTGTATGATTACATTGTATTAAATGATTTGTGATTAATTTAGTTTGTCATTCATTTTCAATATAAGTAGCGGAATATTATCAATGACAAATGAAAATTTGCAATTGAGTTTTAGGCAAAAACCAAAAAATTAATATAATGGTAAATACCTCTATGCACATTATCGTATATTTTTGGGACACAAATTAATATTATATATTATGACTAATTTGTATATTTTAATATGCCTATCTAAGGGGTATCATTTAAAACGCGGGCGTCAAGCTAGAAGGGCGTACAAACGAAATGACTACTTTACAGGAGAGACAAAAAACTATTTATTTCTGTAACGGTTCAATTTATCCATGTAGTTTTTTTTGGAAAATTTAGCAAAATGAAGCCTCATCGAGGAGTATTACCTAAATTTCAATAACTAGTGAATTTCTTATATATTTTCCACATACGCCCCTCTGGCTCGCTAATGTTTCTAGATGTGGACTCGATTTTTGCATAGAAAATTCATAATTATTGTGTGGTGTAAAAACAAATTTTCTAAAAAGTTACAAATCATAGAGAAAAAAATATGTAGCTTAATTATGATACGTATTTAAATGTTTTGATAGCGAAATTGAGACACATTCTAAAGCTTCTGACATTTTTAATGTTTGTAGGTACGCCCTTCTGGCTTGGCAGGTTTCTATGACATCATCAAATTTTTTGAAAGGTCGTATCATATTTTCTTTTTCAATTATTTTTTTTTCAGACATTTTTCTTTAAAAATATCTGTACGACGTATGCAGATTCGCCTATCTGGTTCGATAATATTTCACAAAGATATCGGCCAAGTCTTTGGCATATGTTCATATGCCCTTCTGGCTCGACAAATTCACATATGCATACGCCCAATATTATTTTATAAAATATCTAGAAAAATACGCAACGGAAAGCTGTGATTTTTTTTACAGATGGTGGAGGTTATAATAAAGTATCGTTTGGCATAAAAAACGAAAAACTGCATTTTTGCATATACACCCTTCTGGCTCGACGCCCGCGATATATATGTAGGTATATATATGTAAATAATACTCATATATATACATGTATTATTTTCTTTGAGGATAACCCGCGTCAAGATCTAATCCTCGGAAGGATCTTTCGTCAACCAAAGTTTCGCCTGAATCTCACTAGGCATCCTCAGGGTCTTGTTGATAGATTTACCTCTCGTGTGCTAGTGCAAGCACGTCCGTTTGAGCCGGAAACCTAGCACCAAATGAATATTGAAAAGTTAACGCTTAAGTTTCGTCGGTTGACAAAAGATCTTTCCGAGGGTCAGATCTTGACGCAGGTTATCACCAAAGAAAATATTACTAACATATTTTCAAAAACTCGTGAAAACCTTTCTAGTAACATATATACTTAGGATTAATATTAAAATCCACAATACACATATTCATGATTACAAATTAAAATATCTTAAATAATGAAAATATCTTAATAAGTTTGAAAAACAAGAGATAAATAATTAGAATTAAAATGATTATTTTCAATAGTCTAAAAATTTCAAAATATTATAAACCATGAAATATTTTGCAATTGTATGTTAAGCTGAAAATATCTGAATAATGTATAAGCTGCCCTCGATTCTCGTATATAAATGGATTCTGAAAACATGTATAAGCCTTGAAAGTGAAGCAATGTATAAAAAATATGTATTTTATTAAATTTATCAAAGGGTATAATTTATATTATTTGAAAAATTGACTAGAGATGATATATTGTAATCAAAAGATATAAATACTTTTTCGAAACAGTATTTATGATTTTTGCCATAGATATGAAGTTCAAACCTACAGATCAGTTTTTACATTATTTACAATTTTAAATGTACATAATAGTGAACTGTATGAAAATCAAGGTTTACCTGTAATAAACGTAGAAACTTCTTCAATTCCGACTTAGTTTAAATGTGACGTGTTTACAAGCATTTATGTTTACCATATTCTTCATTGGAATAAAATAATTAATCATGTAGAAGTCCTTGAAGATGTCTCTCGATAAATTGAGTGACAAACAAAAAGAATAATCTTATAAATTAATGAGGTATCATTAGCTATTTTGTCTATGAATAAAATATGGTTACAAGTGCATAGTCAAAATATTAGTTCAAATAATTTAAATTCGGATTTACCTTATTCCATAATTTTGAAAAGTATTTTCGGATTCTAAACAATAATTACAGAAACTAAGAGTTACAGCCCACATAAGGATGCAGCGCTTTAGAGAGATTTTAGTATTATACATAGGAATTCATGCCTGCGTATCGGATCATCTTTGGTAGGAGACGAAAATCCGATCCGTCCACCGCACATCTGTGGACGCTAAGCTTAAACATCCAATAGAAGATGGGGCAAGAATATGAATCTTGGACATATTACTATTTGAACTGAAACAATGACATACATATTGTTGTTTTTTTTTTTTGGAGGGTTAAAAATCACATATCTAAGATGTCTTTACGTATGTAAGAAGTAGATTTCACAAGTATTGCAGAGGATCAGTATGAGGCAGTTCGTAAATTATAATCAAGTTTTCTTCGCTCATTATAGGTAAGTTCTCTAATAAACCTTTGTAGTCTTTATATTAGCTCACTTGCATATTTTTTTTCCTAATTCTGGTATAATCAGTTACATACTTCAATTCACTTCCATGACTTTAAGCTACATAAAAAAATCATTAAATTAATAAAGAAAATTACAAATTATTAAGTGAATGACAACCACTATAATTTATTATAATCTTTGTAGATTATACATTATGTCAATATAAATGTTTGGGTGATACCTTAAAGTACCTATATATAGTGATCATGCTGAAAATCAGCTGCTGGGGACTTGTCCTGCAACATAGCTGAGCATTGGTCCTTATAAGATGGAATAGTTGTTTATTTTTTATGATTTCTCTCTTGTAAATTGTTATTTGTATGCAAACTCTTTTTCTCAATAAATGATTATTAAAGGCATATATCATAGACATCAATTTAATTTAATAATAAATAAATTTATCTTTATACTTTATTTTTCAATTTGAATACATCTATAGTATATAATATTTGTGGTACAAAACACAAAAACTTATAGACCCCAAAGGTATAAATGAGTTCATTCAATGCACTATAAATATATATTATTTAGATGGTTAAACAAAAAAAATACTATACTAAAAAACATTGTAAGATAGATTTTATTATAAAACAATTATGTATCGTATAGTTGATTAAATGTAGGTATAAAAATATATTGGTTTTTCATGTTTGTATTTTGTTATTTTAAAAAGAATTATTCAAATGAATAACAAATAATATGCAGAGTTGTGAAACTATTGATAGTAAGTTTCAAGTAATAAACAATAAAGTTTTAAGATACCCACATTATGATTTTTTTTTAATTAAAACAACCACTATGATTTTTTTATTTCAGAATTTATAATAATAAGAATACATATTATTCTAATTGCATTGCGTCATTTGTTTACATTAAAAATAAAATTTATGCTAATATTTTTTAATAAAAGAAAGAAAAAGTGATGATTTATATTTAAAACACAAGAAACATTTTGTAAATAAATTTACTGAAAGAGATACTTCTCATTATAAAATCTTAAAAAATAATTTTAGAAAAAATGATTTTAAAATACACTGATTCATTCTTTTGGCGTTCAAATATATCACTTATTCCACATTGAAATATCTGACGGTACAATTAAATATGCATCACATGCGTCACTTAAAAATATATACATATTTCTTTGTAATCATTAAATCTAATTATTTCCACAATTAATAGTTATTATACAAATTATTTTAATACACAATCACATAGGCGAAGGAAGAAAAGTAAATGCACTTATATAATGTAATTCAAGAGTCATTATTTTTATATTAATTCATTAATAAGCATAGATTAAAATGATGAAATTCATTCAAACCAGACACAACCCATCGTTCGATTTCATTTATAAACAAGGCAGATGGTTTACACTAAAAACAGGAAAACTTATTCTCTTTTAGCTATAACATTAGTTTAATATGGACTGTTTTATAGTACATATAATAAGATTGTTTATGAAATTAAGGTAATATGAATGCACTTTATCAACTTTGTTCAGTTCGCGAGAATACCTTAATAATAATATTCATAGAATCTCCATAGATGTTAGCAGCCAAACTTACAAAAAGTGAACTCACATTTGTTTTTTAAATTTTACCTATCAATTATTTAGTCTATCCGAGATATTATCCATACAGAATGTAATACCACATTAACAGGTATAACATTATACCAGATTAATCTTCACCTGACAAAACCAATTGAATTAAAATAATCTCATTTCTAGTTGAATTGATAAATATATGTGAATGTTTGAAAAAATTATGTTTATAAACACAAAATACAAAAATATACATGGATGATTTAATAACAAAGAACATAATATGTCACTTTGAAAATATATTATTCATATCAGTCAGCAATATTAAGGTTATCATTAATTATATACAATTGTGTAATTGATAAACAATATGTACATACATATTTAAAAAAAAAATATTATTCTACATGAACCTTTTGCATATTAATACAAAATTTAAAGTTTACTGAATCCAACTCAGGTATGAACAATTTTAGCGAGATCATATTGTTTTTAAGAAAATGACCAAAACTATTCATAAAACTCATATGGTCAGTATAATTCAGTGGGAAAAAAAGACTGATCAATTATTTTATATTGATTTCGTAAAATTTAACATGACAATGTATATTCACAAATAAGGGTTCAAATGATTTAGAGTATGACCTAAATCTGTCTCTAAAATTAATAAGTATAAAATATGTGTGTTGAATTAAAATGAAAACAAAGTCAGGATTTTATTTTAATTTTACAAGATGATCTTAACTGCAAAATAAAATCCAACGTGGATTATTTCTTTTGATGCCTTCAAATACTAATTTGACACTTTAATACATAAATCATCCCTTTATCTAATTCGATAAGGATTTACAATCACACAATATGAAATTTATATGAAAAGGTATAATTTTAACGAAGATGAAAATGGACGTATATATTAAATAGCCAAAATATATCTACATATCACACATGGAATAACTACCAATTTATTATTACTTTACATTTACCAAATATTTCAAATGAAGGAATTCAATTTATACATTTTTATATTAATGAGTTATTGAATACCATCTCAACCATATTCTCGCTTTACTATTTTGGCTTATATATATGAATTCATGGTTACCATATATTGGACCACAGAATAATAATAGTATGTTACTTTTATTTATTTGTTCACCAACAAAATATTTGGAACCTGAATCAAACATCATCGAAGAAAATTCAAGTAGTGAAAATTAAAAAGATGACTTCAGTCTCGACTAAGGGGATAAATGATATTTTGAGGTGTATAATAAATACATAGAAAGTTTGAAGTGAGAATATTTATAGGTGATAATTCAACTCAATGTATAGTTAGGGCAAATTTGTGTTTTTTTTACTTGGTTGGTATATGCGCAAACCGCTCCACCATATATCTAAGAAAATATTTAAGGCAAATGTAGAAACCACAGAAAAAACTCAAAGATGAACATATTTCTGTAAATTTGTTCCCATCAACAGAGACAAAATTGAAGTTTACAACTATGATGATTACCAATCTCCAATTGGAGTAGAGAACACATTAATAGTATGATACTTTTTCAAATAATCAAAAACAAATAACATAAATCATATAATTAAAAAAATGATTTCTTAAGACAAATTTGTCCTTGTCATAAAATTGATTTTGAATAAGATTTCTTTCAACAATGCCAGATATTTAAAATCTACTTAAGATTATGGTGTTGCAATGTAATTGTGAAACGCGTATAGAAAGTGAAACATATAGTCTCAAGTATTATATTCCAATTGTTAAATTGGCGGAATGTATTATGAATGTATTGTATATGGTACGGATTAAAAAAATATAGTAAAAATAACAATGGAATAACAACAGACAAGTGACCTGTAACAATATTTATAATTTTTTTAGTAAAATTGTTTAATATTGTGCCTATTATTATTAAAATATAATGTTATTATTGTTATAAAATAAATTGAAAATGAATAATAATATATAAGAGATAAACTAAACTAAGAAACTGATTTATTTATTGATTGCATAATAAAATTTTGAGATTACTCTTTTGAGTAAGAACAAAATAAAATTAACAGGAAATTATTGCTAGAATAGGATTACTGAATCAATTAGAATTAGACAGATATGATCAAATTCAAAATTAACATGTTAAAATACACAACTGTAATATTAAAGAACACACATCAATATAATATTGCCTTTTTATTTGAATTCCACCATTAATGCCAAAATGTGGAATGTATAGTTGTTTGAAATATTATCAATTTCTGAAATAAACAGAGTACATCATATTCATTTTATTGCTGTAATTAACTGGGTTAGTTATATTTTCAATTTAAAAGCTTATATACAAATATGATTGCATTCCATTATATTTGTAACAAATTTAGAATTAAAAAAGTCTTTTTGATTCACTGATTATACAAACACAGAGTATAAATTTTACATTCAGTTGGTGTGTTTAGTGTAAATATAAAAATAATATATGTACTGTGTATCAATAGATACCTCTGTAATATTGTTTTTAGCTAAAACTGTTTTCACTCACAAAAACCACAGTGAAACTACACACACAGTAGTCACAGCAAGTTGTCAACACAATTTAAGAATATTTTTGTTAATAAACACAGATTTAAGTATATAAATTTCAACAAAATTATGCTTGTATGTGTAAAAAAACATTGTCATTTATCAGAAAATAAAAGCAGGATGTAGGATAATTGTAATAGTTTATTGAAAACAAAACTGTGGATCTCGTAAACAATAGAAATATTACTCAAATAAAGTAAGCAGATTAAAAATAAAGACCATATCCTTGAATCTTGTTGCAGTTGATTATTATTTTTTATTTTGTATTTTTTTTTTTTTTAATTACACGTTGATAAATCTTGTGAATCTTCAGTGCTATAGTTGTGTCATAATCAATTAATGGTAGAATCTCATATATTGTGTGTTTATAAAAAAAAATTACTGAATATAATTTAACTAAGTTTAGTTTGTCGATCGACAATTCTTGATAGAACTCCATTGTACGTTGATATGTTATAAAAAATATAAAAATACTTGGTAATTGTTCTATTGTGTTTATTTGATTATTGACGCGTTTCGTGCAAAGCACATCGTCAGAATAATGCTCTACAAGACTGAGACTAGTGGTTATATACAAAATTTACATGGCAGGTGTATAAAAATGTTGGTTTTTGAACGGTTGAAAAGAAGTTATATAATGCAAATGAATCTATACAAATCGATTACATGAAAATTCTTCGAAACACAATTGTTCGAATGCGCAATTGTTCGAATAACAATTTTTCGAAAATCAGTTATCAGAATGACCATTGTCCGAAAGCAAATTATTCGAACTAACATTTGTTGGAAAACCAATTAACCGAATTTAATATATTTTTGTGTCATTATGTTGCCTCCTTTGACATATTTGTTGCCAGTAAAATATATTCGATGAAGACTATTATTACTTGTTGTATTATTATTGGGTACGTATGTTTGCACATTTTTAATAACTGATATTTGACAGCGCGGGATAGCCTAGTTTGTACACCAGTTTGTGTTTATCTAGTATTCACACCAATTTAGTTATTTTACTTTAATATTATAGTTACTTTTTTCAATATATAATACAACTGGCTCACGACAGTCGCAATTATAACTACAAACAAACCTAACCAACCTATGTTCACCAAAGTTTTGTAGGTTTAGGTTTAAAAAATAGGTGTACATCCTAGGATATCTGACAGCGCGGTGCGTCGCCATGTTGTTTATCCCATAGATTTTTATTATACATAATATACTATGTAGATGTAGTACTCCGTGCAAAAAGTGAGTCATTTGTTTTCGATTCATACAAAATTTGCTAACTACGACATCTAGTATATTACAATAAAAATCTATGGTTTATTTCTCTCACAATACTACCAACATGACGTCATAAAAATTCGAACAATTGTAAATTCTGAGAATTGTGTGTTCGGAAAATTGTTTTTCGAAAAAATGTGATTCGAATAATTGCCATTCGTAAAATTGATTTTCGTAAAATTGAGCATTCGAATAATTGTTTTTCGAATAATTTTCCTGTCACCATACAAATCTACGTTTTAATACAATGAATGTAGTTGGGTCACTGGTTGTAGTCCCCTGTGTCCATTAGGCCTGTAACAAAAGGAAACGACAGCAGTAAAATTCGAAAGGTAAATAATATTGTATTTATTGGTTTATTGTTATCTTTTAAGTGTGGTTAAAACCAATGTATTTCATAGATATTTGGTAGTTATAATTACAAACAGCTTAATTTTAATCTTAATGTATTTAACAACAAGATTGTTGTTAAATACATTAAGATTAAAATTAAGCTGTTTGTAATTATAACTACCAAATATCTATGAAATACATTGGTTTTAACCACACTTAAAAGATAACAATAAACCAATAAATACAATATTATTTACCTTTCGAATTTTACTGCTGTCGTTTCCTTTTGTTACAGGCCTAATGGACACAGGGGACTACAACCAGTGACCCAACTACATTCATTGTATTAAAACGTAGATTTGTATAGATTCATTTGCATTATATAACTTCTTTTCAACCGTTCAAAAACCAACATTTTTATACACCTGCCATGTAAATTTTGTATATAACCACTAGTCTCAGTCTTGTAGAGCATTATTCTGACGATGTGCTTTGCACGAAACGCGTCAATAATCAAATAAACACAATAGAACAATTACCAAGTATTTTTATATTTTTTATAACATATCAACGTGAATATAATTTGTTTATGACTTGAAAGTTTGAAAACCCAACAATATGGGGACTAGAGTATTCCGTTTGTCATGTATTGAAAGCGGTCGTATAACCTGGTGGAGATAGAGGTAAGAGCCGCATGAACGAGAGAATCAATCAAACCGGCCAATTGAGCTTCTGTTCGGCCCGTGTGTAGTCTGGCACTCAGCCCTCGTACGGCACCCGTTCCACGAAGACAGGCTAGTTGCCCACCTGAAATGATAAACAGTGAAGAATTCAATGTGAACTTATTTAAAGATATAATCATATTTTTAATACTATACATATAGGAGATAATGACAGAGAAGATACATCATGAGATGTAATATTTTGATATGTTTAAACCTAACCTATAAGAATGGCCGTACATGGTAAAATAATCCAAAAAAAAACAAGGTTCCTCAATTTTTTAACAAAGTTATAATGAATAACCTGTGTATTAAGTTTTTATTTATTTAGGTCATTGTTTGCATTACATTTGTACATTTTTACATGAAGCTCGTAAATAAGACACATTCTTGCTAAAATAATAATTACAATTTCCTAGCACCCTGTGCAAGTGGCGATATTTCTGCCAAAATGGCAATTTGTTACAACTAACCATTGTTTTCACCCCAGAGAAGCCGGAATTCCATGAGAAATATTTTTGATTAACTTCTTTTCTGATGGAATTAGAACCCAGAATGACGACACAGAAGTCAAATGGCTCGATAAACTTATTACCTACTCTACAAGAATGTATAAAAAAGAGCCTATCTAACCTGGTCTCATGACTTCTACAATATGTAAGAGTCTATCTTGATGTTTTCTAGCAGCAACCAATCCTTGAAGCATCAGAATCTTGAAGTAAGAGAACATGTCTGATTCTTCTCCATCCATCACTTCTACTATTTCGGGTGTTAGCTATAACCAAAATAATAAATCAGTTTCATTATTATTCCATTTTTTAAAATAAAAATGAATAAGATAAAACAGCAAGAATAATTTTAAAGTATGTATATTAGTAAAAATACTCACCTTAAATGGAGAAGTTTCAAAACCAAGATTTTTCGGTGAAATTGAGAGAATGAAAGCGAAATCAATGTGAATTAAGTGTCCTTCAACATCTAACAATATATTTCCATTATGCCTGAAAAACAATGAACATGTCAATTATACAGTAGTGTGCGAATTAATGTGAACATGACTAAATTAAAGCATTTTTTGTGTTTGCATAAATACATAACTGCGACATGATGGCTATTTTAATTGTCACTGTGTCTCTCAGTTGTGTAGAGTATTAACTGTCATTTGGTTGTGAGTTTTGTGTGGTTAAAGACATTTTGATGTTTTTTTAAGCAATCGCTGGCTGCGGTCTGTTTTGTTAAGATTTTGTTAGCAAATTTTTTAAAGTTTGTGCAATGGATATCACTCCATGAAAACGGGAAAAGATTATAACTTTATGTGAGCATACGTTAAGGAGTCGTAGCACGCGCATTACTGCTAGGAGGCAAAAATCTAATCCATCCGCTGCACCTGTATGGACGCTAGCCTTAAATTACTTCTATTAGATCCGAATGCAGAGTCCTACCTAAATATTAACCATGTTTTCATTGCACAGTCGCACACATATGTTAGAAGATCACGTGGCTTCCTAACTGGAGGATGCTACAAAGTTTTTGTATGAAAATTGCATTGTAGAGACATATCTAAATACTTAGCACATGCACGTCGACATAAACTAACATTTGCAAATTGTCAAAAAGTAAGTTTGATCGCGAGGAACCTTAAGAGTGGTTTAATACTAAAATACGAGATGTTTTCGATGGATGATGGTTTTAGCGACTTTAAAAATTCGCTGGAATTTCAGAAAAATCGTGACATCGAGCTGCTAGTATGAATTTGGTTACATATGTTTGTGTTGTTATACCAAAAAAGATTTTAAAAGTCAGTCTAAGCCCATAGAAAGCTATCTATCTGTATTCTTCATAAACATTAATGTGAAATTCTACGCCATCGACTTTAAGTTTGGCGTAGTATTTAGTATTTAGTTAGTGATGTCTCTGCAACGCAATTGCTTACATAAGAATACTAAATACTCCAGTGAGGTTAGGAGTTAGTATTTAAGTACCTAGGACTGTGCATTCGGGTCCTGGTGTTGCCAATAATATCAAAAGTAGGTTGTCTGTAGTAGTTTTATAAGTTTAGTCACTCATGATATAAATCAATGTCAAAATTATAGGTCAAATAAGACCTTTTTAAAAATGGAATAAATTTCAATAATAAAATTCATAGCCAAAATATACTATAAATTTAAATACTTCACCCAAATACCTAATTACCTTTGTGGAAGAAAGAAACATCTCCCACAATACAATGAACCAGTGGGGCAACTTAGGTCAACAAGCAGAAACAAAACCATCCATGTTTGGGTAAACATGGAGTTCTATAATATCTTAAGATATATACAGAATTTCATAAGATAATTATATCTTTGATATGGGTAAACGTGGATGGTTTTGATTTCGCCGGTTGACCAGACTTGCCCCCTAGGACAACCTATTTGATACCAAAGATGTATCCATTGTGAAGATATCACAAATAAACAAACTCATCTAATTAAATCTCACCTATCTTTCAGTTGTAGTAGATATGAAGCGAGGGCATATGCCGCGTTGGATCTGACAAAACAAGTCTGTGCTCTGAGGAACCTCTCACCGGTCAGGGCTCCGTGCTCCCTCAACAGATATCCTCGCAGGGACAGTCCGGACTGTCTTCTTATCTGGTGCAGAGACACCGTGTTCACCAGAGGAGATATCAGACCGGAACCGTCTGATAGACAAACCACCCTGCAGGAAAAAACCAATTGCATTATTATAGACATATATGTTAAAATACATGCATAAGAGAGTTAAAGGAAGACCAGAAAATGTAATAAAAAGGATAATACTCAGCAAAAACAAACTAAGAGTGATTGGAGCAGTGGTGCTTGTTTTGTGAGTGTAGCCTCCTATGATATTACATAGAATTATGATGAAAAAAATTATATATAATTCTATTTAATATAGTTCACAAACGCGACTATCATTCAATGAGCGATACCGGTGAATGGGTGTTTCTTTTGTGAACCAAATTAAGGAGAACGAAAAATTATGTATTATGTTTTTCATCATAAATCTATAGAGTTATCGAGTTCTATCATGACAGTTTCAAACATTGGAAAAAAAATCCTAAGATATTATTTAAGCTAAACTTATAAAACAAAAATTAATTATTGTTTAAATATTAAAAGTAACAAACATGGCAAAAGATGCATTAACAAATAAGATCACTAAGATGAATTTGATGTCAAAATGAAATCACTACAACAAAATAATTGGTTGTAAAACATCACATATTTCCTTTCTTATCCATAGTTTTGTTTTACTGGGAAATATTTAAACTCGTTAGTTTTATTATAATATGATGTAATCGTTAAATTGATTATAATTAGGTACTTAGTAAATATCTTATTGAAATGTATATCATTATTTTGCTAACAAAATTTCCTGTACACAGATTTATGATCCTCTAATATTTCAACAAATATGCAATGAAATCAAATTTCTTTCATCATAATTATAAGTTCAACAGCCCTGTCCAGCAGTCTACTCCTACCTTTCTGAAGCTATTGTTTTCTAGAATGGATATACCCATATAGCCATTTTCGGTCACAAAATTTTCAAAGTAGTCACAAGTAGTCGCAGTGTCTGAAAGTGTGGTAACAGTTACCACACTTTGTGACCGAAAAAATTCTGTAACAAAGTGTGGACTTTGTGTCGACATCGTGTCGACACAAAGTGTGCACATTGTGTAGACTTTCATTCTATACACTTTGCGACTAGTTTGCGACTAGTGTACACTTTGGGAAAAAGTGTAGTAACGTGTGGTAACAGTGTGGAAACATTGTTACCAGAATATTTATATCTACACACAATGTGTGGTAACGTTACCACACTGTTACCACACTTCTAGTCGCGATCATTACAATGCTAAATGTAAAGAAAATGTCATAACTTCTCAAACTGTTTCGATAGAGTGCCACGTATTGTCATCAAAATTGCATTCATTATGAGCAAACAACCAAAACGATTCCGTCAGTCATCGACTTTCTACAGAAAAGTGAAAAAGTTAATTAATTTATAAAACCTAACTCCAAGTAAATATTTTTATTTACCTATTTAAATATTTCATTTCCAAATATATGAGCGAAATGTGCTCTTAGTTTATGAAACCTTTCTAACTATGTTTAATTAGTTCATCTAAAGCCGTATTCGTATTTATCTGATGTGAATAAATAGTAATGTGTATTGATTGTCTACCTAAACAGGAATTTTTCCTACTTAGTTTGACAAATAGAATTTTTTTTTGAACACTTAACATGATACCTCGAATACCTACATCATTATATTTTCATACTTTATTATTACATCTGTATTTTTTTTTAAATTATTTATAATCAGAGATACCTATTTGTTTTCCTTTAGGTCTTTTTGTAAAGAAAATAAATATATTATTATTAATCATTTAGTCGTAGCTCTCGGAGTGTTCATATGTTCGCAATGTAAAAACAACTGAATTGTATATTATACTAGGGGCTTCGCCCCTTCTGCTCCCGCGGCCCAGGCCTTTTTGCCGCTCCGCGGCTTTTAATTGGGCCGCTTCGCGCCTCTATTTTTAAAATCCCAAATGCCTCTATTTAAAAAAAAAATTGCCCAAATTCCTCTATTTTTAAAATCACTGTAATGACAATCGTTATAGAAAAATGTGGCGTTTGGTTCTCGCTGCCTAAATTGTCAGCCATATCTGTATCATTATTAAATTAATAATGAATATTTTTGAACGCGAACATTATTTGAGGTAAAATTGTTTTACTTTTAATTGTTTGTTCGGACAAACCAAAAAAGATGGCGTATCGTATTATTATTATAGATAGAAAAAATACTAGCGATTCTGATTCGTAACAACACAGCACTGGAGCGTGCAGCGTGCACACTAGTTGATGTGCTATGTTCATGAGTCATGACTAGAGACCTGAATTTATCGGTGTTTTTTTTTTTTTAAAAGCGGTGTTATTTTTATAGAAAAGCGGTGTTATTTTTAAGAAGTCGGTCTTATTTTTTGTGAAAGCGGTGTTATTTTTTAAGAAAAGTGATGTTTAGAATTGTTTAAAATTTAGAATTGCAAGTTCTGTTTGCATTATAAAAGATAATATGCTTAAATAATTTATATAATTAAAATTAAAATTGTTTGAAAAATTACAAACAAATAGAACTTTATCATCCTAAATAACAATTTTTTGCATCAAATTTAAATTGCTTCAAAATTGAAAATATACATTGCAGCCAAATTGTTTTCTTTAAGATTGGTTATTCTGTCAAACTTCATACAAAACAGTTTGTATGAAGATAAAAATCTTTCTGAATCGACATTATTTTATTTAAAAATACTCCAAACACAACGTAAAACAACAAATAAAATTACTAGAAATGTCTCAACTGTAAATAATCAAAACAATTTGTTATTTTTTTGCGAAAATGACGGTAAAAATGACAAAAAATCGGTGATATTTTCCAAAAACGTCAAAATTCGCGTTATTCGCGAAAAATTTAAATAAATTTTCTATGTAGTTAGTAATAAAATTATGTTAGTAGTTTAAAAAAATGTTTCTACTAACTTATTACCTAGTATGAAATAAGTTTGATATTAGTCCTCGTTTTGTACGAAAAGTAGTTTTAATTTTTCTATAGGACGTGTCATTTATCCATAATCCAATTTGAAAGATTGAAGAAATCTTAAATATTTTAAATTTTATAAAAAAGGGTTCATTTATATAAAAAAATCAATTCTTAATAAATTTAATTTTTATTAAAAAAATGTTATAGTGATATTGTTTAAAAAGAACGAAAAAAAAACAGTTTTTTGACAGCCAATTTGCACATATTTTTGAAATTTGCAAATCTGGATTTGTAATCCCAATAATAGTTCTCTAATCATCCTTCTAAAAATCAATAATACTCAGGTAGGTGTGCATTTTTTAATTGGGTTATTACGTTTTTTTCATATATTATGTTCATGCATCCAAAATAAACCTATTAGAATGATTCTTGTGTATTTAAGTCTTTCTTCGTCTAAAAAAATCGTTCATAATATTTTTTGCTATATATTTGTTTGTAAATGCTTTTGTTAGCGTATTATTAAACAAATAAATAAATAATGTTGTGAAGTTTCTAAAACTTTGAGAATAACTGGTAGCAAAAAGGACGTGAAGCCATTTTGTAAATTCGGTAACTTTGTTACTACTTCTGGAAACATGTCGACACATGTCGACTTTGTGTGGTAACTTTGTGACTAGATTGCGACCACATTATGCTAAATGTCAAATATAATTTTGTTTTATTATTCACCACAATTTTATGCTTTTTGTTGATTATATAACTAATTTTTAGTATTATAATTTGTTATTTATTGAAACAAAAGCTTCAGAGCTTTCTAAATGCATGATTTTTTTA
Organism: Molanna angustata; assembly: GCA_963576475.1. Classification (NCBI taxonomy): domain Eukaryota; kingdom Metazoa; phylum Arthropoda; class Insecta; order Trichoptera; family Molannidae; genus Molanna; species Molanna angustata. Next base: position 24,411,734 of record OY754973.1, read on the forward strand.
GTGAAAATATAATAAATATTTCGCTATTATTGTTTAAATTACGATTACATGGTGTCCCGTTGGACAATTTCAACCTATTTTAACAAATTACACAATGAATTTCTTTTCCCATTAAAAATGTAGCCTTATAAAGGGCGGTGTTGTAATGTTTTTTTTTATCTATCATTCTCGCATAAATGTCAAACAGTTGAAAGCAAGTGAGCGAATGATGAACTAAATGCGGTCGCAAACTGGTAACAATGTTACCACACGGCGTCGGAACATTGTGACCGAATGTTACTGTGTCCACTCCTCCCCATTTCTAGTCGCCGTTACGACACAGTGTGCACACGGCGACTGAAATATGTTACTAGAATACAATGTTTCGACACAAACTGTGTCGACACGGCGACTGGAATTGGCTATATGGGTACATATATCAGCCCCGATAGAATCTATTTGAATCAGTTTGAGCCTTTTTGGTCTTATTCGTCACTTCAAACTGATCACATCAAATTATCCATATGTCACATAGCTCTGCTGTATCAACAACGTCAACCATCAGTACCTATCTCTCACAGTTCTAAGGATCCTTCTCTCAAATGCTGCAATGGATCCCTCTGGAGCCTTCGTTAATACCCAGGTCTCAAAAGCAAACGTCAGGACTGGCTTTACCAGTTTTATAAAATAAAATTTTGGGTTTCCTTCTGACTAACATTGATCGTAACTGCTTCTGAAGACCATAGAGACAACATTTTGCAGCCATTATCCACCTCCTGATATCTTCTCTTTTCATTGTCATTAGTGACCGTAGAGCCAAGGTAAGTGAATACTTTGAGTTATCAAATTTCCTTGGGAATTCAATTATTTTTTAATGAATGTGAAAATTTGATACATAAAATAATAACCTGCATGGATGAAGCCTGAGTGGCACATGTTCAAGATCCCATATGGCCTGCAGAGCCTGTAGAAGTTGTGAAGCAAGTAACTCCTGTCTAAGATCATCTCCGCACTTTACAATGGCTCCCAACAACTTCCAGCCAGATATTTGTCCATATGGAGAACTAGCACGTACACGAGCTTCTTTTTCACTCCACAATTCCTAGATAGTAAAATGCACAAAATCAGCCACATGATATTAACATATTCACATACCATCAAGTATTTATTATTAATCATTTTTAATAGATCTAGATCTGATAGATCTGACTCTTGAGCCACAGATCCTGGGTGCAATTATGTTTATCGAAAAAATACTACACTAGTTGAAAAAGTATTATAACATGTTTAACCTTTTTAAGACGAGCGTCATGTATAGATGCCCACCGGCAGCGTGCCTAAACGCCGAGTGTCATCTATACATGCCCTCATGGCTATACACAATTGTGAACCTTCATATCTCAGTAAATTCATACTTGATTGAGACGAAAATTGGATGAATATTACTCCCATATATTTGACTTCAAGACATCTGTCGGTGAATCAACAAAACAATTGTTAAATTATTTAAAAAAATTAAAAACTCTAAACACTGAAATTCATCGATCATCGCCGGCGAAATTCACACTCTCCCGCGCTTTGTAAGGATCTAATACGCATGCGCGTAGGAGAGAGGGATACTGCGTCAGTTCATATTGTTGTTTCGCGCTCAACATTCTGCTTTGAATTCGATCCTTAACAATACAAAATCGGCGCATATTCCTTATCTACATCGAATGCCGGATGAATCACGTGACATATCAATGACGCCATGTACTTTTTTGTATGGAGATAACCACGATGGAGATTAATCTTCATTTATCTTATGTTTATATTATGAAGTGTTCAATTTCATTGAGTTTATGTGATCTTTTGTTTATCTTTGATCTTTTTATCATATATCTACATCGTTAGATTTTTTTTTACCGTTATTATATTCAATTAAAACGAGATTGAAAAAAAAACTGTGTACGACGCGAAATACTGTCCGTCCGTACGGAATGCAAGTACTTGTACCTACCCGTCTTGATTGGGTTAATAAGGTGTCTGTAAAAAACAAAGTAAAAAATAAATAATTTGAGAATAATAAAGAAATGCGAATGAGAAAGGTTGAAGAATAAAAGTAAAATAGCAAATAAACCCACCATATTTAATAAACACAGTAAAATCTTTTCAGATTCTAAATTTATCCACAACCACGGAAATAAATTGATTGGCCTAAAAAATATATTAATTTCAATAAGAATACTGTCTTCACATACCTTTAAGGCCTGCGCACTGGGGTCCTTGGCATTCCTAAATGCGTGTGCTCCGTCATGTTCCTCTGCAGCGGCTAACCTTCTCCTCACATCAGCGGCAGCCAATAGAACACTCTCACGAGATGATGCTGATGAGCCAGACAATTGGGATAGACTGTCTGGGGCTTTGCATCGATACTAAAGAAACAACAATATTATACATCAAAAATGGATTGCATTTTACTATGCATAAAATTAAACAACTTCAAATTACAAGTCTAGTGTAATAGAACAAGAATTGCACACATCTTAGTATAAGTTTGAAATTTTTTTTTTTTTTTTATTTTATTAAGTTTACAATAACATATACAAAATATAAAACAAACAAACTATATAGAAAAGATTCACAGTAAGACAAAACATATTTACCCTTTACTAGAGTGCAAGCACTCGTGTGTAAAGGAGACAATTTAATACAGAATACACAAAATATTATACATACATAATTATTATCTATACAAAAAGAAGTTAATATAATTTACATATCAGTCAAATAATAAGTTTGATTTATTCTTTATTATTTTTTTTAAATCATTATGTTCAATTGCCAGTCTCAAATCTGTTTCAAGTTGGTTGAACCACACCACCCCATTGTACGTGTAGTAGTGCTGTGTTGTGTATGTATGTGTTAATGGGGTACACAGTTGACCCACTATATTATGTCTATCACTCGCCACACGTACAAAGGCATGGTGCGACCTTCCAATGTCCTTATGTATTTGAAATAGCACATTTTTTTTATAGATATTTTTAAAAGATGGCACTTGAAAATCACGAAATAGTTGCAAAGTTGGGTAGTCAGATGGTTTTTTATTTATAATTTTTATTATCAACCTTTGCGTAATTTCTAGAGGCAAAATGGATGTTTTATACGCCCCCCCCATGCAACAATGCCATATTGCATTATTGAATGGGCGAAAGCGTAATACACATTTTTAAGTAATTTTAAATTGAGAATGTTTCTAAGGTTGATAAATATGTAAATAAGCTTTCTTAATCTGTTTATAGTATTATTTATTTGAGTTTTCCATTTAAGGTTACTGTCAATTATTACTCCTAAATATTTAATTTCATTTTTATTTGTTATACATAGACAATCATTATTTTTACATGTCAATACTTTTGTAGAACAATTTTTTGAGTGGATTTTAATATTTAATGCAATGGGAGGTATTTTCTTGTTTATGGTAAAAGGTATATAGTAAGTTTTCTCAATATTCAGGGTCAATATATTATTGTCAAACCATTCTTTTAATAAATTATATATTTATATTATTGATTGACTAAATATCAAGTAACAGAGGATGCCACTTGCATTACTAAACATAATTTATAAAAAATAAATAAGACAACTCACTTGCAAAGTCAAATCATCGTCCTCTTGACTCCAGCAACCTTCAGTTTCCGGGTTGTCATATGGTGAGTAAACGGAAAATGTTCGCCATTCTTAAAAAACAAAGAAAATACAAGTCCTTTTTAGCTTCAATAAAAATCAGTCAATCTTAATAGGGAAAAAAACAGAAAAACAAAGAACAACTAAAAGTTATGTAAATAAAAAAATCAAATATGAATTATAAGATTCAAGTAAAATAAATGTACAGAATTGACAAATTTACTTAAACCTGACTTACCTGTAGGTAAAGCTTCTTCACTACGAGCATGTCGTATAGGTGTCGGTTGTTGAATTACTCTAGTGGGAAGTGTGGCAGTTTCTCCAACTTCTAATACTTCAACATACAGCAAGTATGGTGTCTGAAAATTGAAAGATTTTTATATAAATTAGCGGAGCACTTATCCATTCTGAAATAATGAAAAAAAAATCAAAATATTTGTTTTCTTTTTAACTTCTTAGTTTAGATACAAACTTCAAATTATGATGTTGACCGGCATAACCAATTGAAGAGGACGAATGTCCAATCTGATTTGGAGGTGGTGCAAAAATTTGTTAATCTCGGCTCTTTACTCGCGGACAACGGTGAGTGTGTAGATAAAATAAAACATTGTGTTGCAATGGCCAAAACTCCCTTGACTAAATTGGACAAGGTATAAAGAAGCATTACCAAACACACAAATATTTGCATAATAAGGGCACATATTTTACTCATTTTTCTCTACGCTGGAGAATCATGGACAATCAAAGCCCCGAAAGGCAATAAATTGACGCCTTTGCAATGTGGTGCTGGAGACATATGCTTCAATTTCCTGGATAGGAGCTGAAAATAGAGGTCAGATTATCCACCATATGTCTCAAGTACATCCTCCAGTTTTTTTGACACACCATTAGATACGATGAGAATAGCCTTGAAAAACTGGTTGTCATTGGTAGGATTGAAGGGGAAGAGGGAGATCCCCCGTAAGATGCAAGGACCAGATTGGGCTGCCACTGGTACATCGGTTGTTGGAGCAAAGAGGACGGCGGAGTGTCGGGAGAAATGGAGGACTACAATGTACAATATCATGATGACGAGGAGAGAGGCTGGTCATGACCCTTAGCAATGAGGAAGACGACACTGATGATGATGATGAGTATAGTTACATATGTAGGTAGAAAATGACTGGATTATTAAATTGAATAAAATCTAGTAAGACAAAATTGATTTAATGTTTTGATTGTTGAGTTTCTATATAAATTATTTATGCAGGTATTCATTACTTTTTGTGCAAAATACATATAAATATTGTACACTAGCGGGTAATCAACCAGGTAACAAATACACACAGAAAAGTACATGTGTGTACAACAGCAAAAAATATTATGAAAACAAATAAATAGAAAAAAATATATGCATTAAATATGTAAATAAAAATGTGCATTATATTTGTTTATACTATGTACAAAAAGATATTTATATAAAAAATTTAATTCATAGCAATATAAGGAAAGGAAATTGTAATCAGGGGAGCAAGTCTGGTTCGACCGGCGAAATCAAAACCCCAGTGATTACCCATATCATGGATATAATTATCGTATGGAGTTCTATGATATCTAAAGATATTGTAGAACTCCATATAATAATTAGGCAAGGGATATTCTTACGACTCAACCATAGATAAATTCTTATCATTCTTTCCATACCCATAGAAAGTGTGAGCAATAGACGAACATGTATGAGGCGATGCATGAATGTGAACGAGGCAAGGGATGCGTGCCAGGATAGAAAAATGTGGCGTGCGGTTCTCTCTGCCTACCCCGCAAGTGACATGGAGTGATGGTATGTATATATTTAATCGTAAAAAATATAATTACCTTATCCTTGGAATTGAGGACAGCCGCTGTTTGTGGTGGTATCCTAAGTATGTAATGTGGATGAGGATGCAAAGGAAGCCACACTCTGGCAGGAAGGTTCAAGTTCAGGCTGACCAGCTCAGCTCTCAGTCTGGTGTTTCTTAGTTCTTGAGATGTGATGGGTGTCAGCTTCTTGCCGATATTCACCAGCGCGTCTGCAAACAATATTTACTCATATAGCAAACATCAATAATTTATGATTCAAGTTTAATATTTTCCTCTCCATTTCACTAAAATAGTCTTCCTGCCAATCAAACCCACTGTACACAAGACATGCCCCTAATTACTAGTGTTCGACCGAACATTCGGCTTCAGCCACCTTCGGTTAAAAATAAGCCAAAGTTTTGGACAAAGCCGAAGTTATCTTTCAGCCGCTAAAAACAATTAAAAATGAATAACTTACGAGAACGCACGCAAATTTGGCTAATTTCAGTGTTTAGACAGTTAAACCTGGTCATATTGTTACATATCATAATTATTTTATTTCATTTCAATTAAAAATAATGTTGATAAAAAAAATAGTAAAAAGGCTGTATTTCTCGAATAAATTATTAAAGCAAAATTATAGTTAAAATACTTTGATTTCATAAAATTGTTCAATACTTTTGGTAGTTTCATTGAAATCTAATGCCGTCAAACAACTCAATTCTGAACAATTTTATGAAATTAAAGTATGTTTGCATTGATATTTTTTATGATTTTTTAAAAGGAATCATTTTTAAATTTCTTAGGTAAGTCAATTCTTCGGCTTTGGCCGAATTTAGATTTCCCGAGCCGATTTCTGCTTCGCCCAAATTCTGACATTCGGTCACTATCGGATACAACTAATTACCTCCTAAGAACTTTTAACCCCATAATCTTCATATTGCATCAACAGCATCTGTCCTTTTAGTTGTGAATTATCCAGACAAGTGCATATTACAATAAATGTTTAAACTAAGTTATAAAAATAAATGAAATAGGTAAATTTTATTATAATGCACCACAAACATAATAATTTCAGATTGTATAATATATATATATAATTCTTCCGTACGTGTGTATGTCACTGAACTCCTCCTTAACGGCTGAACCGATTTTGATGAAAATTTTTGTGTGTTTATGTGAGTCCCTGTATGGATTAGATTCACAAAAAGGAATTAAATAAAAGAATAATATAAATGGGAATCGTTATAAATATTTTCGGAATACGCATTTTGTATAGTGGGAACATTGGCTTCCAATATGTCATAATATTATGCAATGTTGGTTATGACATTAAAACTTGATGTTTTTCTCATTTGATGTATTTGTTTTCATATTTTTAATATTTTATGAAATTATTAAGTAGTTTTTATATTTTCTTATTATTATTGTATAAAGCTATTTAGCTTTTTTTACAAGTATATTCTGTTTTATTAAGTGGTATATCAAAGTTATATCTATGTAATGTTTCGTAATATTTCCGTTTAAATATTTAAAGTAATTTATGAATATTATATTAAATTATTTAGTTTTATGTATATTATTATCATTATATTATCGTGTGATATTATTATATTGTGATATAATATTCTGTTCTTGATAGCCAAATTTTAAAAACATTCGTAAAGTGAGGTTATAAATTAAAGGTATATTTTGTGATTGAAACCTCAAGATCAAACAACAAACGTAGGTATATTAGAGAGAATTTTCTATAGTGAAATAATGTACTCCTTCGTACTATAAAATTAGGTTATAAATATATATTTTACTATAAAATAAGGTTATAAATATATATTTTGTTTGAATGAATATATAGATAGGTACTCTTATGGCATTTTTAAAATGATTACTTGACAAAATTCAAAATGGACCAAGATTATTCAGAATATCCAACACAAATAATAGAATCAATTATTAGGGGATTCTGTGAGAGAGAGAGAGAGAGAGAGAGAGAGAGAGAGAGAGAGAGAGAGAGAGAGAGAGAGGACAACGTCTGTCGGGTCCGCTAGTATAATATAAAATCGGTGGGTCGATGACAGTGCGGTTAGCGTGCTGGGTTAGTAATCCAGTGGTTGCGAGTTCGAATCCTGCCTCGACCGATTTCATTCACCTATAGCACTAGCATTTATGCTTATTTTAGGGAATGTAGGAAGATGTATATGTACTTGTTTAACAAGGACATATTCATTTTTATTTAAAAAAAAAAATACAAAAAATCACAGAGATTTCGAAACAATTTTTTGGTGCAATAACTATTTTATAATCTCAAGGAATTCAAAATTATTGCTAAAAAAATTAAGTGAAATTACTGATATCAATTGGCACTTACTCCTGAATGAGTGTAAAAACAAACGAGTCCCCAAATGAAGATATTCATCTATTGACCAATACCAGTCAATGTCAAAAATTATAACGGTAAAATTTAAAACTATTTGTTATATTAACTAATTCCTAAAAAAAAGTATTTCATTTAATGCTTGAGTATTTCATATTCGAAAACATTAATCAGCTCTAATATACAATAAAGCAAATGACAGTCCATTTTAAAATAGTTATGTGAATATATTACCATAAAAAATAAAATAAAAATAAATACCTATAAAGTGCAACTGTGGTTGTATGCAGTTACAGTGTGAAGATGATGTTGAGGGTGGTGGGCAGCCACAGTCAAAGGCTCTCCCACTAAGTAGGTCCCCAAGGGCAGGGGCAAGAGGAGGAGGTGGGGGCAGGGGTAGAGGGGGAGCTCGTAATGCAGACGCATCAGATCTCGACCTAAAACATAAATAATACAATCATAATTTAAAACAGAAAATAAAATATTAACGTAAGAATAGAAATAATATTTTGGCAGACACAAAATTACAAACTTTAATGGAAATAATACTTTACTAATAATATAAGATAATACTGAAACATACATTTCAAATGCATAGTCAGGATATGAATTTTGGCTCAAAAATATTATGTATAGTCCCTAGCATATTGGAAAGCACTCATTGTATTTATTTGCCTTGTCCTGCCATCTTAAAAACCATTTCAGATAATATCATGAAATATTTTAGAAAGAGAAATGGTTTGCACAGATACCAACCAAGTAAAAAGAAAAAAACAAATTTGGGCTCTTCGCAGCCCATGTGCAAGCAATAACAAGTTATTTGCTTATAACTATACATGTGTACAATTACTTAATATCATATCGTCATTTTTTATGATTTGTGTGCAATTTATTTGTGAAATAAAAATAAGATTATCCAACTGTCAATTTGTTCATGAGAATTTATTTCTCCTAACATATCGACAAAGTATCAAGCCAGGATACGTGAGATTTTTATGCCAGGTCTACATTTTTCACGTTTTTTTTAAGAGACTTCGCAGCATATATTTACCCAGAATTCAGAGTAGAATAGTGTCTGTGTCTCCCCCCCCCTTATAACTTTTGATCCGCTCAATTAACACAGACCAAAATTTCATTATATAAAGGTAATTATAGGCCTACAAAACTTTTATACTCAGAATTATGAATTTTTGTTTCAGTCAGGGGTTATCAACTTTGGAATTTTTACTTTATTTTTCCCTATATCTTAAAAACCATAAAAGCTAGAATGCTAAAAATACAAAATCTCGCATGTTTTTTTTTTGAAAAAATTGCAATTATTTCAAACAATTTTAATTTTGGAAAAAAAATAATTGATAAATTTATATGTTTAACTGCTTAGGCGACAGTTACACGTAAGTATTTACTGTGATCCGCCAATAAATACTGATGTATCGTGGTATTTACTGAACGTGTAGTCTAGTGTATTGATGGATGTCAATATTACATACATACATACCATCACGCCATGTCCCTCACGGGGTAGGCAGAGAGAACCGAACGCCACATTTTTCTATCTTGACACGCCTTATCAACATTCATACATCGTCTTATACACGTTCGTCTGTTGTTCACGCTTCTTACATTTCCATCTTTCAGGATATTGTTTACATGGTCGTACCATCCTTTTCTTGGGCGCCCCCGACCTCTTATTCCATTCCTGTCAGCTTTGTATATTTTCTTCGTCAGGCGTTCTTCATTCATTCTCTCCAAGTGGCCAAACCATCTCAATGTGTTAACTTTCACTCTGTTAATTACACCTTTCTTCATCTTACATTCTTTCCTTGTATCTTCATTTCGAACTCTGTCATACATCATTCTGTTACAAATTCTTCTAAGTGATCTCATTTCAACTGCATTTATTCTGCTTTCGTGCGACTTCTGCCATGTCCAGGTCTCACTTGCATACGTCAGGGTTGGCACTACGATTGCGTTATGAATGGCAACTTTAGCATCTTTGGATATGCTGCGATCATTCATATCTGGTCTAAGTGCTCCATTCACTCTGTTTCCTGCCATAACTCTTCTTTCAATATCCTTATCAGGCCGTCCATTCCGTTGGAACATACTACCCAGATAGACGTACTCGTCGACTTGTTCAAGCCATTCACTCTCTACTTTTATTCGACACACTGTTCTGCTTTCACTCTTTTCAAAGACCATTACCTTCGATTTGCTGGCATTCATTCTAAGTCCATTTTCTATGCATCCTTCATATACCATACTTACAAGATACTCTAACTCTTCCATACTTTCTGCTAACAGTACTTTGTCGTCTGCATACATCAGATCACGTACTGATACAGTACTCAGTTTCAGACCCTTACTATCATGCCTAAGGGCTCTTATGCAGAAATCAATGTAGAGATTAAAGAGCCATGGGGACAACACGCACCCCTGTCTAACGCCATTATTTATAGAGAACCATGTTGTTGTTATGTCGTTAACACGAACACATGCTTTGCTGTTCTCATATAATGAAGCGATTGCACGTATCAGCTTACTCTTCACTCCGTACATCGATAGTATATTCCATAGTTTTTCTCTATATTATTATTATTATTATTAGAGGGTGTTCTTATGCACTGCGACCCTTAGGATCTTTTGCGCTCCCCCCTACTTGCTTACCGGGTTTCCTGTTACAGCATCCCCTCGAGTCCTAGCCCTCTTAGGAAGTTTAGGACCCGCAGGGGATTCAATGAGTGTATGGATCCAATGTCCATTTGGGGCCTGCCCAAGGTCCTCATTCTAACTTGTGTCACTGCAACACACTGCATGAGAAGGTGGTGTGGCGTTTCCGCCCCCTCCCTACAGAATCTGCATGTTCCGTCTTCTTCTAGTCCTATTTTCCGCAGATGTTCCCCAAGTCTACAATGGCCTGTGAGGAACCCTGTCAGACTTTTTAGGGCTTTCCTGCCGAGGCTCAAACATGTTCTGGACCTTTTTCGGTCATAATTACCGAGCAGGTCCTTAGCCTGCCTGAGCCCCGGGAGTTCAATCCAGTAGCTAGATCTCACTTTCTCCGTAATTCTCTTTACTTCTGCCTGAAAATATGAATTTCCTAGGCCGCAGAATGGCTCTGGACCTATCAGATGCTCTCTCGCACCCTTCCTGGCGAGTCTATCAGCTCGCTCATTTCCTTCGACGCCCATATGCCCTGGTACCCAGAGCAGGGAGACTTTATTATTCTTGCCTAGTTCATTAAGTTTTGTTAAGCATTCCCAAACCATTTTTGAGTCAATGTTTGGGGAATTCAATGCCATGATGGCTGCTTGACTGTCAGATAGAATAGCAATATCCTGCCTATTGTATCTTCTGTCGAGGTTGAACTGAGCGCATCTCTCAATTGCGTGAACTTCCGCTTGAAAGACACTAGGGAGTTTGCCCATTGCTTCAGAATATTCTGTCCTTGGTCCATATACTCCTGCTCCAGTTCCCTCTTCTGTTTTGGATCCATCGGTATACCATTTAATAGTATTGGATGATTGGATTGGATGGTGTGGTTGTTCCAATCATTTCTCGTGTTCAGCTTGATATCAAAGTTCTTTTCGAGACTGAACTTCTTGACCATTTTGTCTCCTGGTAGGTCGATTAGGTGTGTGCAATTAGGCAAAGCTAGCTCAGCATGCCCACCCTTTATTGACCCTTCTTTGTACAGTCTGAGGTAGGCCTTTGTTGCGACTTCCTCTACTACTATGTGGAGTGGAGTGAGGTCTAGGATGACCTCCATTGCCGCACTCGGACATGTCCTCATACCACCTGTTATACATAAGCAGGCTAGCCTTTGCAACTTCTCGAGTGATTTCCTCGTTGTTTCAAGCTTGGTTCTGCTTGACCATACTATTGCACCATAGGTGATGATAGGTCTTACTATTGCAGTGTACATCCATAGTAGGATCTTTGGGTGACATCCCCATATTTTTCCTGCAATTCTTCTACATATCATTATAGCTGATTTCGCTTTGCTGATTTTTTCTTCAACATGCTTGTTCCACAGCAACTTTTTATCTAGTATCACTCCTAGATATTTTGTGTGGTCTCTCCATTCAATATCTTCTCCATTTATCTGGATATTCTTTATATTGTGGAGATTTCTTTTGTTGGTAAATGGTATTAGTGTGGTTTTCCCTGAATTTAGATTCAGGCCCACAGATAAACACCATTCTTTGGTGATTTTGAGGGCATCCTGCATTAGGAGACACAGTGTTTCCTCAAATTTACCTCTGATTAGGATGACGATGTCGTCGGCATAACCGTTTACGTGATATCCACACTCGGTCAGCCGCCTCAACAGCTCGTCAACGACCAGACTCCAGATCAGTGGTGACAGTACTCCTCCCTGTGGGCATCCCCTTGTGGTGCTAACCTGGATGGTTTTTCCACTAGTGTTTGCCGCCACTGTTCTTGTTGTTAGCATATTGTTAATCCATCTGGACAGTGTGCTGTCCACTTCTTTTCTAGCTAGAGCGTCCTCAACTGCCTTGTGTGAGGTGTTGTCGAAGGCGCCCTCTATATCCAGAAAGGAGCATAGAGCTATCTCTTTTTCATCAAGTGATTTCTGTATTACCTCTGTAAGCTCAAATAGAGCGGTGTCGGTTGAATTGCCCGCTCTATATGCATGTTGGTTCTTATGCAGAGGTGCCTTGTCCAGAATTTCACTACGTATATAGTTGTCCACCATCTTTTCTAAGGTTTTTAGTAAGAACGATGTGAGGCAGATGGGTCTGTAGGACTTCGGTAGGGTCGTGTCCTTCTTACCATTCTTTGGTATAAAGATGACTCTTGCGATCCGCCAGGCTTGGGGAATATGTCCCAATGCTAGGCTACATCTATATATCCTTAGTAGGTGAGCGTGCATTTCCTGTGGCCCTCTTTGTAGTAGGGCAGGAAATACACCATCTGTACCGGGTGATTTATACGGCTGAAAGGTGTCAATTGCCCATTTCAGTCGCTGTGGTGTACAGATAATTTTACTCACCTCCCAATTTCTTTTGTTCGATCTACAGTGCATTGCCTGTAGTTCCTCTGCCTTGACAGGCTCACTTCCAGGGAAGTGGGTTTCCAGAAGTAGAAGGGCCCTTTGCTCTTCATCTTCTGTGTAGCTGCCATCTGGTTTCTTAAGAGTCATGGGACCTTGTATTCTTCCCCTTGCCATTGCTTTGTGTAGCCTGGCTGCTATAGGAGTTTCTGTGATGTTTTCACAAAACTCTCGAAAGCTCTTCCTTTTAGCTTTTCTTATTTCTTTGTTGTAGTTGGTTAATGCCTCCCTGTAAGCCTGCCACTCTCCGTTATTTTTGGCTCTGTGAAAGAGTCGACGTACTGTGAGGGTTAAAGTCATGGTGGCAGAGGCCTAGGGCCTCGCCCCACCCGGACTTGCACCCGCACCACCGGCCAGCCAGCCGTTTACACATGAAACTATCAAAAAAATCGAATTCTCGGGGTCGCAACCTGCCCTAAAGGAATTTAACTCCAATTCAAAGAAAATTTTTTAAGGGAAGTCTATCAAAAGACTCCCATTATACCAAAAATAAATATAATTTAAGATTATCAATATTTGATCATTTCTTGTCATAACATTAGAAGGTCAAAAGGAGGAGAGATAAATACAAAACCTGAATAATGATAACAATTTATATTTCATCTTGCTTAATCAGTCTTTTTCGTTTTGATAAAAAAAATTATCCATATAATACAATTAAATTATTACAACCTCATTACATTTTTATTTCTATTATATTTTACCATCCCAGTATTAACCCTTTAAGAAAAAAATCTATCTTAATGTAATTATGACCCAATAAAACATTATTTATAAACAAAAATCTTCTTATTAACTATTTGGCCAAATTTACATACTGGTGTTAATACATTATACAAAATTTCATTAATACAAAAAAAAATGGTTGTCGTTAATTTACATTTTACAAAATTAAATTAAAAAAAACTGTTCATATTGAAAGTCACTAAATTCGAATTTTCTATTTTTAAAACTGCACGAAGTTAAATAAGATTCGATCATCCGCCATCGTTGTTCACAGAAAATGTCGGTCTTTTGAGGTTACACGACTCATCGCCATCTTGATTCAATTTCATATCATATTTTGCTGTTTCCAGCAAAACAACTTGTCTTCAAAATGATGGATAGTCGGTGCAATGATATTGTTTAATCTTAGTCTACATAATACTTTGGATTCCATTACATATTAAATATATAAAAAAAAACTAGTAGGAAGGAATATTTGGGGGACTCGTTAACCCTGGAATATGTTATAAAATTATTGTGTGTCGGTGGACGTCAAACTAATTATGTTCAAAAAAATAGACATGGAGACTTACCCATTTTCCCACTAGTCCTTTCTTATGGTTATTTATAATGTTTTAAACGCCACAGCGTTTTCTCTGTCTATTTAAGTGACGTCCATTTTATTGACTTTTTCGCGTCACCTCTCGTTAAAAGAATATCGGCCAAAGCAATGCAATCCGGTGTTTCCGCTCGGCGACTAACTAACCGGGTTGCCCGCAGACAAAAAAACTCTGCCTATTAGCATAATTTTAACATTTTTTCCAAAGTGGATTATCCTTTTTTTTCAATTTTCCTCTGAGAGGAGGTAAGTCATGCTATTCAATAAAATAACATGACAGTACGGATGTTCTCAATTGTGACAGGTAGTTGTTCCACCAGGGAGTGTCCCTACAGTTAACTTTTTCTTTAATAGGGCAGCTGGATTCATATGCATCTATTATTGCTTCAGTTAATGAGTCCACTGCTCTTTCTAATCCTAAATGATTCCTTGCCCTTGAATCTACCGTTACAAGGTTATACTTTAGATTGGTGTCATATTTATCCCAATCTGTTTTCTTTGGGTTCCTTATGTAGGTTACTGTGGTTGACAGTCCCTCCACATCGAACCTTATGATTCTATGATCAGAGAGCGAGGGCTCGTTTGATACTCGCCATCTCTTCATGGTAGGACTTATGCTCGTACTTGCAAGTGTTATGTCCAGTACCTCCTGTCTTGCCCTTGTCACAAAGGTGGGGGTGTTTCCCACGTTGAGGATTTCAAGGTTTTCTTTCAGGATAAATTCTAATAGTTCATCTCCTCTTTTGTTTGTGTCACTACTTCCCCATATGGTGTTATGTGCATTGGCATCACATCCGAGGAGGAGTGGCAAGTTATTTTTGCCACAAAAGTCAGCCAGTTTCTGCACTTCCATTGGTGGCATCAGCCTTTCTCCTGCAAGGTAGGCTGATGCAATTACTATATCACGATGTAAGTCGCCAATTTCGATGCAAGCTCGAATTGGCACCAAGTCTCGTGATATAAACTCTGACAGTGTAATATATTTAACCTTATCCCTTATCAGGATGCATGCTCTGGGGCGATCCTCTCGGGTGTCCCATATTGCTTTTGCATCTTTACTTGGAAGACCTCTGATTTGCCCTTTAAAGAACCAGGGTTCTTGTATTAATACAATGCTTAGTTCAGCTTTGGTGAACATATCTGCAATGACCGCCGATGCTCCTCTCGCGTGGTGCAGATTCACCTGACCTATCTTGGTGTTCGAGGTCACTACTGGGTGTGTCATATCTAGGTGAGTTGAAGGATTCCTCACTCAGAGAGTCGAGACTTCTATTCCTCTTCTGAGGACAGGGTACAATTGGCCCCCAGGGGTACACGCCCCCTACGATCAGCCAATAGGAGAGCAACAGATGTATCCATTGGAGACATCCCTCGCTCCCCCCCTGCTGTGAGCAGCGAGCCATCCCCCCAAGATGTGGAGGGACGGGCGTAGTCAGCGCCGTCATTGGAGGTGGATGGGCGAGTGAGACAGTCCTCGACATCCATCACATTAGAGCTTGCCTCCCCAGGGATGGCAGGATGGGTACCATCCATACCCTCCCCGGAAGTGGAGGGATAGACTCTTTCCTCCAGGGTCTCATCTATTGGATGGACCACTAAAGTCCCAGCCTCCGCTGGGGCGGAAGAAGGGGGAAGCGGATTCTTCCCCTTGCCTTCTACCTTCTTACGTAGGCCCTGGACAGGGATTCTCCCGAACCTGTAGAAGATGGTATAGCCCATCCCCTTTATGATGTTGCAGGAGTCCTCGTCCATTCCCACGAGGAGTACTCGGCCAGTGCCCTCGACTCTACTGCTGTGCACCTTCCAAGCAGTGGCATTTAGCCCTCCATTCTGCCTGCTGATCATGCTCAGCAGGCATTGAGTGTCCATCGTAGAGCACTTGGGGATGAATATTGTGGCACTGTGCGCCCTGGGAATTTCATCCCCAGGACACACCGCCAGTTCTACTCCTTCCCAATTTCTCAGCTTAGTGACTGTGTTTTCCAGCCACTCTGCTGTTCCCTTGTTGAGGCACTCTAGGACGAGCATACTAGGGCGGAACTTTATGCTCTTAAACTGCAGCATAGCGGTCGGCAAAACCGGTGGCTGAGCCAGTTCCCCCGCAATGATGTCCTCTAATAATGTGAGGTCATTGCTACTTAGTTGGGCCCTTGGGTACTCTTTAGGGAGTACAGCCACTCTTATTATACTGGCAGCACCAGCATAATTGATGGCTGGCCCAACTAGCTCAGTTCTTGCCTGAGCTTGTACAGGAGCCTTTCTCCTCTTAGGGTCTGACCCCTTTGGAGGAGTGATGACTCTTTTTGCACCTCGAGTAGGCTGGGGATTTCCCAGCTTCCTCTCAAGTGCCTTCTTCCTTGCTTCACTAGGTGTTAGACCTTCAGCAAGGAAGCGGAGATACCACTTTGTCCCTGCTCCACTGAGGCCTTTTCTCAGTGGATCATCCATGCCTCCGGGCATTCCCGGAGGTGGCAGATTTGTGGCCTTCCGTACAACACCTTGCTTCTGGGGTATTCCCAGAGGGCGGGTGGATGTCTTGGGCTTCTGGAGACTGTGCTCCATTGGTCCAGACAGCATGGTTACCTGCTTCTGGGGTATTCCCAGAGAGCAGGTAAATGCCTCGGGCTTCTGGAGGCTGTGCTCCATCGACCCAGACTGCATGGTCACCTGCCTCTGGGGTTCTCCCAGAGAGCAGGTGAATGCCTCGGGTTTCTGGAGGCTATGCTCCATTGACCTAGACTGCAGGTTTACCTGCTTCTGGGGTATTCCCAGAGAGCAGGTAGGCATCCCAGGTTTCTGGAGGCTGTGCTCCATTGACCCAGATTGCCTTGTTGCCTGCATCTGAGGATTTCTCAGAAAGCAGGCAGGCACTCCAGGCTTCTGAAGACCAGCTTGTTTTGTTGCGGTGTTGACCCGCTGTTGGTGGTATGGTTTTTGTTGGTTTTTTTTGTTTTTTCTACTCATTTTGATTCCCACGAGCATCTAGGGAAATAGGGATCGACTGCATCAGAGCCCCGAATGATGCAGTAAGGCTAGTTATTCCAGGAGGTCGCCCGGTATCCTGGAAGCTCCGTTAGCGATACCATAAAGCCCTGGTATCATTCAGCCCTCGGCACGGGTCGCCTAACACCTTGGCTTGGGCTGGGATTGTGTGGATATAGGAGGTTGTGGAGATGTGGGAGATCTGGTATAGGAGAGCATTCTCCGTGACGTGGAAGATGGATAGGATAAAAATGCTCAGCTCAGGTACCCCGGGTTCGCCATACCCGTGACTTACCGGTAAGGCAAGTCCCCTGGGGGATAGTTTTTCTCTAACAACTTTATCATAGGCCTTTTCTAGGTCTATAAAGGCGCAGAAAAGTTTCTGATTTTTACCCAAAACCTTTTCTGTGACCATACGTAAAGAAAAAATTTGGTCTATACATCCTCTGCAGCCCACAAAAGCCCCTTGAGCATCCCAAATCTTGCTCTCTGTAACCTTTCGTACTCTTTGATCCAGGATCCTTGCATACATTTTACCAACTGAGCTTAGCAAACTTATGGCTCTATAGTTTTGCCAGTCGAGCTTCGATCCTTTACCTTTATACAAAGGTACCACGACTGCATTTCTCACGTCTGAGGGAGTGTGTCCTTCTTCAAGCACTTCTTCTTGCGTTATTTCATCCTTATCACTTTCGCTTACTTGCCATGTTCTCTGACTCACGTCCCCACTTACTCCGCTATCATACAGTTCCTTGAAATATTCTTTCCATCGTTCTTTCACGCCGTCTTCGTCCATAATCCATCTTTATCATTTATTCCTTTCGAAGCTTTCACAGTTCCATTTTTTCTTTTCGCTACGCCTTTCCAGAACATTTTCATGTTTCCAGGAAAGTCGTTGGCTATTTTCAGGCTTTCTTTCTCTTTTATACCATCTTTTTCCCTTTTTACTGTGTCTTTGACTACCTTCTTGCATACTTTATAATTCTCTTTTGCTCTTTCTTCATTATTCGATCCTTTCGCAGCTAATAATGCCATCCATGCTTTCTTCTTTTCACCCACAACTATCTTAACTCTCTCATTCCACCATGCATCACCTTTCTTTCCACCTCTTTTATTCATGGATGTCAATATTTATTCATGGATTTCTAGATTTCTTAATTCCGTATTGATGACCCTTCGGATTGTGATAAATATTGATCGTGTAATCTTGCGTCAATATTTATCACATCAGTACGCATTACGCTAGCGATGGAGGCGGACGGTTTTTGAATCTCACAGAGGTAGAGGCACCCTCGTTGTGCCCGTCTCGTGCCCTCTTGACCATGGAAGTTTTCAGAGAGTTAATCCTAAATTTAGAAGTACTACCGGAGGTATGTGATAGTTCCTCAAAATATTACAAAAATGTTATAAAAAAAGGAGAAGCACTGCAAAAATTACTGAAAATTTTCCAAAAAATGAAAAGTGATGCCACGATTGATGGATGTTAAGAAAAAGATTAACATTTTACGCTCGAACTACCGGGAGGAACTCAAAAAAATACTAAACTCAAAATGCTCAGGAGCAGCATGTCTTTAAAGTTTCTTCCTGTTGCCAAATAATACAAAGTTAATGCTTATTTTTCTCTCGGGGAAATATATTTTCTAATCATTGTATCTTGTTTTGTTAAAAATGGGGTTACTATTGTTAGATTTTCTTAAAAGCAGATTTCGGGCATTCGAAAATAATTTTCGTAATCATCCATTTCGCCATGTAGTTTAATTTCAGTCATTAAATTCAAAAGGGTGAACCTTTCTCTTTGTTGTTACCAATTTTTTGATCATCGATTTCTTTTAACTTTTTTTTTTAAACCAATTACTAAAATAATAGCCACACAGGCTTTTATTTTTAGCTCTGTGTCCATTTTAATGTGTATTCAGCAAGAAACCGGACACAATACTGACATAATAAATACTTTGTGTGTAAGCTGGTGTATTAATCCATCAATAAATACTGACGTCCATCAGTAAATACTGAATTGATGGTTCACAGTAAATACTTTACGTGTAACTGTCGCCTTATATTTTCAAAGTTTTTCAAAATATTGAAAAAAGCCTATTCACCCCAACTAGACAGTTAAATTTTCTATAAAAAATATGAACATTGTAGAAGTACATCTCAATCTTTTATTAAAAATTCTTATAAAAATTGAATTTAGTGACGACATCGTTTCATACAATTTATAAGGCAGTATACACTACACAATATCTACGAGGACTCAATAGTTTGATACTTAATCTCCAAATATACAAACATACCATCATGCTGTTTTCATATTCTGGATAGCAAAACAGACTGACCTCCGTACTATACTATTCTGACATTACATACCTACATGTTTTATACAGAAAACCAAATATCTTAAAATATTTATTAATTTGTGTTTATGTGTTTATAGTTAGGTATGTATTCTACAATTATACATACTATCGCCATCAACAGTTGGATCTTATGTGTTACATGCAACTAGTATAAAATAAAAGTAATGCTTCATATGTTGCGTTGGTTCGCAGGAAGAGATTGTCTATGGCCATAAAATGTATAAGATTTGAATAAGTAATTTTATTTTTATCTAAATCTGTATTTTTTTATAAGGATAATAAAGAGAATTTATTGGGATACAACAATTTAAAAAGGTATGTATTTTTATACTTCTAGCCTTCGAGTCATTTTTCAACAAATTTCAAAAGTTATATCTTAAAAAGATATCAAAATGATATTTTGAATTGTTAAATAAAGGTGTTAAAAGGAACAAATATAAAAATATATCAAATAAATCAGAGACCATAATAATAAAAATAATCATAGGGAATTTTTATAGTGCCATTTAATGATTCAAGATCATTCCAAGGGCGCATATTGTTTAGTTTTGTGCTGCTCTAGGAAACAAAGACCATATGTGACATGGTTGGATGTTTTGACGTGGACCGACCCGATGGTGAATATTGGGGTTAATGGAGAATATCTATACCTAGTATGGTGATGTGGAGGAGCTGCAGGTTTAGGATGGGGTCTTTCTCTCGGTGGTGCGAGGAGTTGAGTCCTCAGTCTCGCTCCCCGACCTCTGGCACCTCTCCCTCCCCCTGCAACAGTACCGTCCCCAGCACCATATGCTCCAAGCAGCCATGCTAATCTCAGAGAGAAGTCTGCACTGGATCTACATCGCTGGACCAGATAAGGATGTAACACCTACAACAATGGATAGTACATTATTAACAATGTGGTTTGATTTTGTAGAATCCACGTTTGTACTTACAACAAAAATACCCACAAGATACACAACACAACTGATAAAAGTAATTATCAAGTTTCCATTAAAGATAATCACGACAGTAAATAATTACAGCCGACCATCTTGGTATAGTGATAATTTGTATTCTATGCTGGTGTCCTGGGTTGGATTCTCAGGAGAGGGAAAAATTATTTGTATTTTTAGATTTTGTATTGGTTAATCCTCCATAGGCTCCCAAGCAGAGCACTCGGAGTCGTCATTTATTATAATTTAACAAATTATTATTAATAAACAAAGAAAAAAAACTCCATGCTAATTGAAATCTCTTTCATTTAACATTTCGTCAGTTGTATAAAATGATTTATTGACGAGATAATTCTTCGTCTCTCTCTCAAAAATACCTTCTTTCAAAGACCGTATGTGAGGTGGCAGTTCATTATACAGCTTAATACTCTGCCCCACAAAGCTGTTTGCAACTTTTGCCAGTCTGCACTTTGCAGGTCTGATGTTGTTTGCACCTCACGTATTATACCGATGATATTCTGAGATAAGAGGAGTGTTTTTCATATTGTGTCGAGCATAGGTAAGGAATTCCTGAATATAGACGCCAGCCAATGTGAGCATATTGAAATGAGTTCTCACCAACTAACCAAGATTTGCACTAGAAATCAATTTCTCCTCTGCAACTGGAAACCGAACCCAAGACGCCGACACAGAAGCCAAAAGGACTTTGTTGTTAGTAGTTGCCTAATATATTAGAGGTTAAGGCTGGTTTTCTTCTCTACACCGACCATTGATGCTGATATGTCAATATGTAGTGTTACTACGAAGCGTTCTTGAATAGCATTGAGCTATGTGTGGCCGTACGTGCCTCCACAGCCAATGAATGTTTTCATTTTGTAACGAGAGCATTGATTGCGCTGTACTTCACGGTGAAATCAGCAAAATACCCAAAAATAATCTGAAATGACTAGCTATGCACCGACCTTCAGGGCCAAAGATTGGCGTGAGAAGAAAACTAGTTTTAACGATTCTTCATTTAAATATTTTGTAAGTATAAGTAGTAAGATTAACCTCTGCAACGTCATCTATCTCGATGTACATGGACGCCAACTGAGGCATGTAGAAGTCCACATCCTCGTTTGGAAAACTGAAGAGCTTGTTGGCGAGGTAGCTCTGAACACCGGGCTCCTTGGAGTTGAACAAGTAACCAATAGCCATGTGCATGTCAAACAATTTGCTCTCAAACAGCCGCAGAAGGAAGTCTTTGGACCTCGCAGATTCTCTCTCCGATGATGTTGCCGCACCCTAAAAAATAGACAAAAATAAATCATGTGATTTTTGCCCAAATTGATAAATGGAATGATTTCCTGGAAGAGGATATAATGTTTTATGTAATCAAAGAATTGAAAAACATACAGGAATTTTAAAATGATTGAATAAATTTAAAAAATTAGGGATCAATTTAGGCAGTGTATGAGGATCTATATATACTTTTCACAATTATTCATTCTTTTAAAAAATATAATTGAAAAAAATCTTAGTAATAAACATGGAATTTTTTTAAATCAGTACCCACAACTATAATTTATACAAGTATTGATTATCATATTGAAAAATTACCATACACGTGTATACAATCATTGGCAAATATGCATAAATCCTACATAAAACGAGTGGGTTGTAGTCAACACTAAACTCTCCACACCATAGTAAGTGTTCATTTTTTTTTCTTGAAAGGTTGATCGGACTTATAGTTTAAGCTATAGAGAGGATACAAAAAAAACAACGTAAATGATGAATTCATAGAGAAGAAATGTAAATGCACTTTACACATAATATGATATAAATATGAAGTCAATCGGACTTATAGTTTGGGCTGTAGAGAGGACACATAATATGATGTAAATATGAAGTCAATCGGACTTATAGTTTGGGCTGTAGAGAGGACACATAATATGATGTAAATATGAAGTCAATCGGACTTATAGTTTGGGCTGTAGAGAGGACACATAATATGATGTAAATATGAAGTCAATCGGACTTATAGTTTGGGCTGTAGAGAGGACACATAATATGATGTAAATATGAAGTCAATCGGACTTATAGTTTGGGCTGTAGAGAGGACACATAATATGATGTAAATATGAAGTCAATCGGACTTATAGTTTGGGCTGTAGAGAGGACACATAATATGATGTAAATATGAAGTCAATCGGACTTATAGTTTGGGCTGTAGAGAGGACACATAATATGATGTAAATATGAAGTCAATCGGACTTATAGTTTGGGCTGTAGAGAGGACACATAATATGATGTAAATATGAAGTCAATCGGACTTATAGTTTGGGCTGTAGAGAGGACACATAATATGATGTAAATATGAAGTCAATCGGACTTATAGTTTGGGCTGTAGAGAGGACACATAATATGATGTAAATATGAAGTCAATCGGACTTATAGTTTGGGCTGTAGAGAGGACACATAATATGATGTAAATATGAAGTCAATCGGACTTATAGTTTGGGCTGTAGAGAGGACACATAATATGATGTAAATATGAAGTCAATCGGACTTATAGTTTGGGCTGTAGAGAGGACACATAATATGATGTAAATATGAAGTCAATCGGACTTATAGTTTGGGCTGTAGAGAGGACACATAATATGATGTAAATATGAAGTCAATCGGACTTATAGTTTGGGCTGTAGAGAGGACACATAATATGATGTAAATATGAAGTCAATCGGACTTATAGTTTGGGCTGTAGAGAGGACACATAATATGATGTAAATATGAAGTCAATCGGACTTATAGTTTGGGCTGTAGAGAGGACACATAATATGATGTAAATATGAAGTCAATCGGACTTATAGTTTGGGCTGTAGAGAGGACACATAATATGATGTAAATATGAAGTCAATCGGACTTATAGTTTGGGCTGTAGAGAGGACACATAATATGATGTAAATATGAAGTCAATCGGACTTATAGTTTGGGCTGTAGAGAGGACACATAATATGATGTAAATATGAAGTCAATCGGACTTATAGTTTGGGCTGTAGAGAGGACACATAATATGATGTAAATATGAAGTCAATCGGACTTATAGTTTGGGCTGTAGAGAGGACACATAATATGATGTAAATATGAAGTCAATCGGACTTATAGTTTGGGCTGTAGAGAGGACACATAATATGATGTAAATATGAAGTCAATCGGACTTATAGTTTGGGCTGTAGAGAGGACACATAATATGATGTAAATATGAAGTCAATCGGACTTATAGTTTGGGCTGTAGAGAGGACACATAATATGATGTAAATATGAAGTCAATCGGACTTATAGTTTGGGCTGTAGAGAGGACACATAATATGATGTAAATATGAAGTCAATCGGACTTATAGTTTGGGCTGTAGAGAGGACACATAATATGATGTAAATATGAAGTCAATCGGACTTATAGTTTGGGCTGTAGAGAGGACACATAATATGATGTAAATATGAAGTCAATCGGACTTATAGTTTGGGCTGTAGAGAGGACACATAATATGATGTAAATATGAAGTCAATCGGACTTATAGTTTGGGCTGTAGAGAGGACACAAAAAAAATTGTTCCGTACGCCATACATACAAACACATCACGACGAAACTCACAGTGTGCACTCTCTACATGATACCTGTTAAAAAATTGATGTAAAAAAATATGCTTAAAAATTGTGAAATCATGACTCTCCACTATTCCATAGTGTGGAAAGTAAAAATACATAAGTAAATATACTTAAACGGTTATATTCATATTGAGGTGACAAATTTAAATAAGATATCCCATACAATCATCTTGAACGAGCTTTCAATGCGCAGAGTGCAAATTTGTGTATTTTTGCTTCGTTGGTTTACGTACAAATTGCCCCCCTTCTCGGCTAAAAGTTCAAGATGTTTGGCTACAACTATACCACAAAATCAGATATGGATATTTTATATCGAAATAATGACTCACTCAGTCAAATAAATAAACATTGTCAATATGATAACCTTCCTAACCACAATGTGTCATGTTAGATAACAAGTAGTATAAAACTTGGAAAATGAACACAGACAATTATTTTGTTATTTTTTTCACAACTTGTAGGTTGTGAAGTGATGCGTGACATTGCAATGTAGCCTATAGCCTACAGACCTCAATTACACAACAATACAAACTTCCTAACATACCAACACAGAACAGCAATGACCATCTAATATTATACATAGAAACCATCACATAGTGTACTTAATAAATTAGGCAAAGAAAAACATGTATGGCTTCATTGTTTCGCAAATTTTCTTCCTTCAAAATATCATTGATATTGTGGGACCACCCTTAGCTAAATATCCATACAAGATATAAATACTTACCTATACTATGACGAGTTATTTACAAAAACTATATACAAAAATCTATTCTTAGGAAGAATCCGTCAGCCATTTTAATATTGTATTTTTATTGTTCCTATTGTAAACTTCTATTAAGGGGCCATATAAACCTAAACACCTCAATTTCAAAACAAATCCCTCAAATATGTTAAACAGTGTGTTTCTAGAAAAAATAATATAAGATTTTTCAACATTTCTCTAGTGAATGTTCGTCACACAATTTTAAAATTCAGCCTAAATTCCCATAAATAAATTATTAAATATATCCTTTTTAACAGCATTTTTGTTAAATTACTCCATAACCATGTGTCGTAAAGAAATAAATCTTTTATACTCTTAAAGAGTGCATAAAATCAAAGTGAATGACCGATAAAGTTTTCTCATTTCAACTTAGGTTTGTTCTTAAAATGCAAAAATCAACAAATTTGCCGTTTCCGATACTTAAAATCACGTATAAACCTTTTTTAACGCACGCCATAGTTACCCTTACTAACG
Organism: Molanna angustata; assembly: GCA_963576475.1. Lineage (NCBI taxonomy): Eukaryota > Metazoa > Arthropoda > Insecta > Trichoptera > Molannidae > Molanna > Molanna angustata. The sequence goes on from OY754973.1 coordinate 24,437,137, forward strand.
CGTAACTTCATAGTGCATTGGGCGGTTTTAATATATCATGTTTGCAGTCACTAATTTTAGCGTTATATGTCCTTTTAAGAGGTTTCAATTCTAAAAAATCAAAACTGTTTTGTAAAACCAAAGAGTAAGCGATTATGCATATAACTGTTTAAATACTACCAATTGGAGGTAAAGGCCTACTCCGTATGCACCAATACACCACACTTCTCAAGTTGCCCACACTGCGTAGTCAGGCATTCAACCGGTAATACTTATCAAAAAAAAAAAAAAAAATTACGGGAAAATAATCACTGTCTTTTTTGTAAAAATAATAAACAAATTCTGTATTATATTCATTTTTAGGTCCAATAACTATGTATTCATCTTGTCTTTGTAGTGATTTCACTGTAACTTCTTAGGAATGTCTAAATACCTAAATGCCTTGTCAGTAAATCTTCGTTTATGTGTGTCTCCTTTATATTCGTTCCTCCAAGATTGACACAGTCAAACAATCCTTTTTTTCTCTTTGTATTTTTATATTTGTTGAGCCAGTCATTCATTATTCAATACATATTGTATGAGAATATGCATTTATCATAATGGACACATTTGTATGGACAACAATAAACGATTACATAAACTCACATATTTAATTACTCCAATAAACGAAACATCTGTGAAAGGTACTTATATAGTTCATAATACATTATATGTGAGAATAATTTATTGACGTGTTACAATCCTGGGGAAGATTTGTGAAGAAGACTTTAACACCAAAAGCAAAAAATTAAATAAATAGAAAATGAAGACCACATAGAAATAATAAGAAGGATCACAACTACATGGTAACAAAACATTCTTTTCTCTGCTCCCGGTGCTGAAATCAAAAAGTGTTCACAGAAAAACAAAAATCACCCTCTATAAGACTATAATACGAACAGTGGTGACATACGGGAGCAAAGCGTGGACGATGACAGCAAGATCCGCAGAGATGCTGGATACATTTGAGAGAAGAGTGCTACGGAAAATACTGGGACCCATGAATGATGGAGAAGCGTAGAGCTTAAAGTATAATGATGAAATATACAACATCTATAAGAGTCCTAGGCTCTCTGTACATGCTAGACTGAGCAGGCTGAGATGGGCTGGGCATGTACAGAGAATGCCGTCATCATGGGCATCCAAGAGGATCCTTAAGGGACATCCAGGTGGAAGAAGGAAGGTCGGTAGACCCTGACTGCGATGGGAGGATGTGGTGAAAAAGGATGCAGAACAATTACTGCAAGTAGCAGACTGGAGGACAGCAGCAGGAGACAGGAGGAGTTGGAGGCGAGGATTGATGGAGGCCAAGGCTCGATATGGGCTGTAGAGCCATCGGAAGAAGAAGAATATTTGATTTTTAACTATCATAAACATTGTGTTTCGAATAGAAAATAAATGAAACGATTGATGCAAAAGTTCATTAACTTATATACATATCTCAATGATCATTGTTATATAAATATTTCTTGTAAGTATACAATAATGCAAAAAACAATGTTTGTGTTTTATGAACACAATTAGATATAAACTTGTTAACCTTGTATATAAGAGAATAATATATTTATAAAGACAACCATAATTACCATGCATTAATGAAAACTTATAAAAATTATAGTGATATTAAAAAATATCTAAAGACATTGAGGTCGACCGCTATGGCATAGTGGTAAATAAAACTTCTATGTCAATAATTTCTTTAGCAATTCTTACTTTTCTGGGCTGGAATTACTGGAGAGAAGTTGGGTTGTACGAGGACACATAATTTTATATTTTGACCTATATCTTATACCATACATTCAAAACCATTATGATGAAAATTATGGTATACACTCTCCACATGAGACGTAAATATGTTTCCAAAACTCTAAATCTACACTTTTACATGGAGATTAAAAATACACTGATATAAAAGACAATCAGTTCTAAGTTAGAGTAATATTCATAAAACATATTAATGTGCAGCGTTTGGGATGTACAGAAGATACAATTTATCAGAATACACGTTATGTATAAAATCAAGCCTGAAACACACTCTTTACATGACACCAATGTAGAATTGGATATTCCACAACTAACTGCCTTGCGAAGAGTAAACTTTTTTAAACCGATCGTATTAAATAACTCATTTGCTGTGTAAAAAAACCGAGATGTAATAAATAAAATTGTTTGAATTGTTTCACAAAGTTAACTCTGAAACTGTTTCAAATATACGAATGACAAAAACCATTCAAAAACAGAATTTACCACAGTATAATGTCAAGGCATTTCTTTTATTTTTTTTTTTTTTTTAAATTAATATGTCCTTGTTAAACAAGTACATATACATCTTCCTACGTTCCCTAAAATAAGCATCAATTAATGGTTGTGCTATAGGTGAACGAAATCGGTCGAGGATTTGAACTCGCGACCACTGGATTACTAGCCCAGCGCGCTAACCACTCTGCCATCGACAGATATTTTATTTATTTAAGATTTGGTACACGGTTAATATACATTACCTACACATTTACATAATATCAAAACAAAGAAACCATGCACACAAAAATCCCACAAGGCAAAGCCTGTCTGTGGGTATATGTACCTACCTATTAAAATATAGACAAAATTATTTCACAAGAGTATTGTATAGGAGTAAAACAAAAAAGGGCTTACCTCTGATTTGGATTCTTCTTTGATTGTCTTATTCTCTGAAGTCTTTTTACTGATCTGTGTGGAGGATTCTTCTTCATTGATTGAAGACTTCTCCTGTCCTTGGTCACTTTTGGAGCAGTCTGTCTCATCGGCAATCTCCTCGTCGTTGATCTCAGGCGCTCCAGAGTCGAGACTCTCCCTGGAGCGGGCGGCGATGGGAGGAGCACTGGGCTCCGAACCGCCATTGTACTTGCTACTGACCGGGCAGATTATGCCCGAATCATCTGAACCTGAAGAAAAAATACATCATAATATTAATATCTCACTGGCTTTCAAAAGAAGACATCTAAAAAAAGATGAAAAATCAGCAAGCATATAAAGACGATGCAGCAAATGAGAGGAGAGGTTGGACGAAGAAGTTGGTGGAGAGGCCAAGGCTTGATATGGGCTGTAGTGTAGAGCCATCGAAGAAGAAGTATAAAAAGATGTTTGAATGTAATGTGTTTCTCTCTGCTTCTACTCCGACTGGCAAACATCTTGAATAATGGCGTCGGCTATGCAGAACAAAAATTTTGGGAGTTTACTTGGTTGGTAGATTCATGAATGTTGACAAAGCAATGGATGTGTGTCGAGATAGAACAATGTGGCGTTCGGTTCTCTCTGCCTACCTTGTGAGGGACATGACCTCATGGTATGTATATATAGTAGACGCGCAAAATCTTCCCCCACTATAATGAAAATTGTCATGATGTTTGTCAATACCTATATGTATGTATTGAAGAAGAAGCATTTAGTTTAATCGTAAAAAAAAATACTGTCCAATAATTGCTTTAAATACAGAAAAATGGCAATTTGTTGTACTTTTTTATAATGTACCTACCACAAAGTGAAAATTTTAATATTTACTAAAAATACTATGAACCACTATATATGTTAGTAGTATGTTATATGACAAAACACATACTTAATTTCTGGTGCATTGAAAGATATTCCAAGACTAACATCCCAATTATTAGAAGCTGTGTCCACCAGGATTGAACACAGGACCTTTTGTTCAGGAGTCGATCGACAGAGCCACGAGGGCCGAAATTATCATTAAAATGAAATCATTCATTGAAGAGAATTGAAGAGTTTAATTCTATATTTCTTTCGGTCGTTTCAGTCGTAAATCTAAATTTAACGAAAATAAAATATTGACCTAGAAACAGATGGGAACAATGTGATTTAAAATGGCAAAACAACTTGTGTGAAAAGCTGTATGAATTTACAATCAGCAATTAAATTTTGTTAAGTTCTACAATCACTGTCAAAGACAAAATAATATTATGTACCTAATGGCTACAGGTATGATTTAAAAATACTGGATACGTTGAATATATTATTTATATCAATAATGATTTGCTTTATATGACCATATGAGGAACTTTAAAATATTATTTTAATGCATGAATTTATTATAGAATGACTTTTTAATAAATAGGATCCGGACACTCGGCCTTGACGCCCACAATCAATTTATAAACTTTAGTGAACCAACAGTTTAATTGGTTCAATGAAATCATTAAAAATATTATGATTCAATTAAAAAATGCATCGCTGTATATAAAACAACTGTGATGGATGAATTTAAACAGATGATCATAGGTATAATAATAAAGGTAATGGGCTTGATTCCAAGTGGAGACACAGTTTTTAATATTGTGTTTTCAGTTGATATCTGTGAGACAATATGCAGAATGTAGCAACTTGTTATTAGGTGCATGTTAAAGTAATATTTGACACGGTACCTGTTAGTTGCCCGAGAAACAATACAAAATAAAATTATATCATTTTATTTTGAAATTATGTAATGTGACATATTAAGTTTAATTCTGAAATATCATTTTTTTGGGTAATTTCTAGAGGCACACAACAATGCCACATTGTATTAATAAATGAGCGAAAGTGTAATATATATTTTTAAGTAATATTAGGTTCAGAATGTTTCTTTTGAAACATTTAAAAGATATTTTAAATGGATTTTTAAATGCAGCCCAATTATTCCTATGTAAATATTATATACAGCTGTTTATTTTTATGATTTATTTTTTATCTTTGTGTATTTTTTTGTTAATGTAGGTACATTATAATTTATTTGCAAATTCTATATATAACTATTTTTCTGTGTATATATAACATTTTAATTGCATGGCAATTATTTATTTTTATGATTTGTAATGAATATTTTTTCTTGTAAAAGGCTATTAAAGCCATAAATACATTGGAACAGATAATCTTCTGATGACAAGAGCTATCAGTGCTTTTGGAATGATCCTGAATTATGAACACCATAACATTTTATACTAATGTAACCTTTTTTCTTGGTAAAAAAATATAGTGCGAAATATAATAGAAGCATAATCTTTATTACATCAAACTATTGTAAAGATAACAATATCATGAAACAGATAAATTAAAGACACCATTAACATATCATTAAGCCCTTTCCTTCATTCTCCTTTCAACCGTCATTTATGCATTGAATTGTGTTGCTTCTCTGGTAACTAACAGGTCAGAGAGCAGGCAACGACTGAACTGGTTAAAGACCCATCACCGAAGAGATTCCCATGTTCTTTCCCTGTTCTACCAAATCCTTAATAACCCTCTTACACCCACGTACCTCAAAGAATAGCAAACTTACAAAATCAATACACCACACATCTACTTATACTTACTGGTTCACAGTACATGCAGCTAGGATGTGGAATCTATCCAGCAGCCGGAGAGTATCAGAGATGCCCCTAGTTTGATAGCATTCAAATAGCATCTGAAGTCACACTTTTATCCACATAAACACAAATTCACGTCTTTTTCCCTTTATCTCTCTTATCTTTTCTCCTCTCTTATCCCCCATCCAATAAACATAGTGTCTCTATCTGGTGTATTTTTTATTGTTATTCTTGTTTTTATGTTTATTTTGTATTTTTAATTTCTCATTAATTTTTTATTTGTATTCACTTGTTAATTATTCCTGTAAATGATTGAATATACTATGGTGGTTGACTGGTAGAAATTGCCTGCGGGCAATTAGTCCACCACATTGTTTTTCACAATAAAAGTTTTTAATTATAATAATTATGTCAAATATTTCAAACATAACACGCACACGCACCCAATAACTAATTGCCGCATTCTGGAGACTAGTGATATTTTTGGTTTCACAGATTCAAATTAAAAACACAATTACTATTATTTCGTATGGCATATGGCATATTAAGAAAAGAAAAATAGCACTAGGCACGTCAAAAGTAAAAATATATATATGATAGGTCACACGCAGGGTGCTCGTCACAGGTATATATCCAAGTCATCAAGCCAGGCAGCATCCGATGCAGTGGCCGTGATAAAGTCACTAGCAAATCTAGCTCGCCTCCCCATGGTGCACCCTGGATAACGCTAAAGAGTTAGAACTTCAGGAAGCCGAACCATCAACTTGATCTCCCGGCTTATTAAGACGTATTAAAAGGAAAAGAAAAATATAAAAACACAATTAAACCTGTGTGCAGGGGTCGGATATCCAACCTACCGGGAATCAAACTTAGATCTCTTGATGCAGGAATCGGATATCCAACCAACCGGGAAACAAACCTAGATCTCTTGACGCAGGGGTCGGATATCCAACCAACCGGGAATCAAACCTAGATCTCTTGACGCAGGGGTCGGATATCCAACCAATTGAGCCAGGAATGCTGACACTTTCTAATTTCACTCTTTTTTATTCCGCTTTCATGTATCTTTTGCCATCATAACATCTCACTTGCAAACCTCATAGTTGGATCTTTAACATTTGCTGTATTATCTACCTTGATTCAAATTGTATACATAAAAATTTTAAAAATAATATTACAATTAATATTGCTGTTTGCGTCACAAATGTCCTGGGTAAATCTCTGCCAACGTACAACACCTTTATTAACTACACAGTTAACGCACATTTTCAAATAAAAAACAATATAATATATCGTCTGCTGACAGGAAAAAGTCACTAACTGCAACAAACATGTTTTCGAGATAATGGCTTTCAAAGTTTTTCGGCAATATTAACTCTCATAACTTCTTTAATTGTTTATAGATTGTCATGAATTTTTCAACATATATAAAAAGTAGCCTAATCTAATTATATTTGATGTTCAAATTTGACAAAAACTCATAGGGAATGAAAAAAACACAAAATTGCATATAATGAGATTTTCCTGACGGCTCATCTGCCATATTGCGTGAGATTGTATGTAATATTTCTATGTGGCAAAACTCATTATAATGCTTTCATTAAAAATTTCAAATTTTAATCACTTCTTTGCAATCTGCACAAGTGGCGAGTTTATTGCCATTTTGCAATTTCTTCCAAACTTTTTGTATTCTTCTAATATTCTAATTTTATTAGTACCTATCATGAATATTTCAGATGTTTCAAATGAAAGGTACATACATATTGTGCCCAGGACCTCTAAATTTTTTTCTTGACTCTAAAATTAATAGAAATTTAGGTATTTACTCACATTTTCAGAAGATATTCAGATCAACTTCTATTTTCTGTCTTATATATTTTTTTTATGAATTAACCAATATTAAACCTGGGTTTGTTCTAAATCATATTATGAATTCTAAACCTTAAATACCATCAACATCAACAATACATGTAAAAATATAGTTTTTTTATGTTCGTTTAACAAGTAGGGTACATTTATGCATCCTCATAATACCCAAATTTAAGCATAAACTTGTGCTGTAAATGAACAGTGTCAGGCAAACACTCTCTCCTGTATTTACTGATACCTAAGAGATATTGTACCAGAAATGCAGTTTTTCTGGTAGGTATATCACTACAATATAAATATTATTTATGCTGGTTCGACCATACGAACGAAATTCTGAAAGAAAGAAATCTAAGAAACTTGAAAAAATATGAACATGTAATAATGATGCATAATATTGATGAGGCGATGTATGTATGTGTTCCAGGATATAAAAATATAGTGTTTGGTTCTCTCTGCCTACCCCGTTAGGGACATGCATGGGTTGATGTATGAGAATAACAGACTAAAATGTTGAGATGTATCAATATAAATAAGGCGATTAATGCAATCCGGGATAGAAAACAATGGCGTTCTTTTCTCTCTGCCTACCCAGTTAGGATGTGATGCTATGTATTTATCGAAAAGTAATTTTTTTAGTTAATGTGTTAAAATTTTCGAATGTTGGTAGTTAAATACAAAAATATGTAAAAAAAGACTTCATTACAACGATAATGACTTTTTCCAGACATCATAATTGAAAAAAATGCAGATAATGAATATTTTTCCGAAAAATCTCCGCAACGGGACCTGATATGAAGATAATTTTTTTTCCAGATGTAAAGTGTGTTTTGGTGAATATGATAGAATAGTTAACTCAATTTTGCCAAAATAGGCAGTTAGTGACTTTTTCCTGTCAGTAGACGATATTACACTCAGATTAACTGAGTGTAATAATTATGATGTGAGTGAGCAGGTATAAATACATACGTCACAAAAAGATCCAATATTTAATGAAATTCCATATGTTATTAAACAAACATATATTAAAAGTCAACAATACGCAAGTTGTTGCATATAACAATTGAGTTAAGTTAAAAACACTCAACTCACAAATTTAAAAAATATATGATTAATTTCTTCTTCTTTCTGTGCCATGTCAGATCCCCCCAATGTCAGCTACTACTTTGGCATAGATATATCCTTGGAGGATATATCTGTTTTGAGCTAATCGGAACAGCTCTTCCACTCTGCAGAATCCGGACCATTCATTAATGTTTCTTAGCCAAGACATCTGTCTCCTACTCGCGTATTCAATTAAACTAATAATTCAATTTTATTTTATTCATTTACCAAATACATGTTAAAAATAAAATTAATCCACTCTTTAAATCATTAAGAGAAACGCACAGCGCCTTAATCGTAGTATAGTTGTCGCCAAATATATCGAGCCATTTCTCTGAGAAGGGGGGCGATTTGCACGTATACCAATGAAGCAAAAAGACACAAATTTGAGCTCTGCACTTCTGGAAGGCTGGTTCAAGATATTTATACAAAATGTATTTCATTAATTGTAGTAATAGCTTTATAATGACATTGTCACTTTTCATGCGCATATGTTTTTATTTTATAAAAGCTGTTGAATAAGAAATGGCAATGTTAAAAATGTGTCTGTTACACATGTGAATTTAAAGAAATAAATCTAAATTATATTATATCTTGTCAAGTAGACATAGACGTTATTTTACTATTTGAGATTTAAGTTTGATCCAATGCTTTCCCAATTTTTCATATTGCCAAAACTGCCTAAGCGTCGGATTAGATTCATGTTGCTAATAGTAAGTAAGGCTGAGATAATTAAAAAAAGAAGAGATAATAAAATTCATTTAACATTGATTTTTAATATTAGCTAATGTTTCTGATGTCCCTCTCAAATGTATCTGTGCAGAATAGATATAAATATAACATATGTATACAACACTTATCAGTGAAACATCTAATGTATTAAGGTTAGCTGAGGTAAGTTCTCCAATGTCCTCTCACATTTTAATATTAGCTAATGTTTCTGATGTCCCTCTCAAATGCATCTGTGCAGAATAGATATAAATATAACATATGTATACAACACTTATCAGTGAAACATCTAATGTATTAAGGTTAGCTGAGGTAAGTTCTCCAATGTCCTCTCACATTTTAATATTAGCTAATGTTTCTGATGTCCCTCTCAAATGCATCTGTGCAGAATAGATATAAATATAACATATACAACACTTATCAGTGAAACATCTAATGTATTAAGGTTAGCTGAGGTAAGTTCTCCAATGTCCTCTCACATTTTAATATTAGCTAATGTTTCTGATGTCCCTCTCAAATGCATCTGTGCATAATAGATATTATAAATATAACATATGTATACAACACTTATCAGTGAAACATCTAATGTATTAAGGTTAGCTGAGGTAAGTTCTCCAATGTCCTCTCACATTATTCCCCTTAAACTTTTCCTGCATTCATTTGATAAACAAATGTAAACTAGTAAAGTACTTAATTTTCCTATGGTAAAGATTGAATAAATAATAATAACAACTAAAGGCTTACCAAGTGGAGGAACAGCTGTGATGCTGGCGGAAGATGGTGTAGTAGGAGCTTCAGGAATTCTCTGTAAAACACTGTCCAAGGATCGGTTCCTTTGGTGACCAGTGCTCCCCACTACCTGACCTCCGCATCTGTAAAGTCATCATTTAAGTATTTATTAAAAACACCAACAAAACACTGCACTGCCATATACACACAAGTTAAAACCAGAAATGCTCCAATTACAGGCATCTGTCACATGGTCAATATTCCAACTGTTGATTATTTGATCAAGAGAATTTATTTCTCTTAACAGATCGACAAAGTTTCAAGCCAGGATCAGCGAGACTTTGTATGGCCAAGTCTACATTTTTCATGATTTTTCAACTATAAAGTCAAAACACACCAACTTAGAGGCTTCGCAGAATTCGGAGTAGAAAATCTAGTGTGTCTCTGTGTGTGTGTCCCTTATTACATTTGATCTGCTTAATTCACAGAACATTAAATTACACAAAGTATATAAATGTTAGGCCTACAAAACTTTTATACTGAGTATTTTGTATTTTTATTCCAGTCATGGGTTACCATATATATATCTCAAAAACCATAAAAGATAGAGTACTGAAAATTTGTATAAATATACATAAATACAATATCTCAAATTTATTTTTATAAAAAAGTTCCGGGGTTTGTCAAACTTTTTTTAGTAAAAAAACTTTTTTTTTATGACAAATTTATGTGTTTAACTTCCTATAGGTATATCCAATTTTTCAAAAAATATCGAAAAATGCCAGAACACCCCAACTAAATAATTATATTTTCTATAAAAAAACATACAAATTATAGCAGTGCACCTCAAACTATTCATAACAATATTTTAAAAATTGAATTTAGTGACGACATCGTTTCATACAAATTGTATGGCAGTATACACTACACAATATCTACAGGGACTCTCAATAGTTTGATACTTAATATCCATACATACATACATACATACATACATACATACCATCGAGCTGTTTACATATTTGGGATAGGAAAAAAAGACTGACCTCCACACTATCATCTTAATATAAGTACATGTTTTGTATAGATAACGAAATATCATAAAATATTGAATAATTTGGATTTAAGGGTTTAAAGTTTGGTATGTATTCTTCAATTATACATACTATCGTCATCGACAGTTGGATTTCATGCAACTAGTAAATATAGATAGTAAGTATGGTTGGCATAGTTTCTGGGAAATAACTTAAGAATTATCGTTGTGAAGGGGAGCAGTTTGTACCTATACCAGCCAAATAAATGAACACAAATTTGCACTCTGCGCATCCACATGACATACTCAATTTATTTGCTGCTATTTGTACAATCATCAACTGAAACATAATTTATACCGACCGTCGTGACACAGTTGGTAAGCCGTTTGGCTTCTGTGCGGGCGTCCTGGGTACGAAACCCAGCAAAGGAGAAATTTAATTTGAAAAAAATTCATTTCTCATGCAAATATTACTTCTCTGGGCTGGAAACACTGGTTAGTTGGAAGATATCACGATTTGGCAATAAACTCGGCACTTGCGCAGGGTACAAGGAAGTGTTTGGCAATGACAATATATCAATTCGTATGCTCAAACTTACTCTCCCATACAACTTAGACGTAATTACTAAAATTGTCAATAGATCACTCTCTGACTCTGTATTCCCCGCCACCTGGAAAAGGTCTTTAGTTTGCCCCATTCCTAAGTCCAGTAAGGTTTCCAGTCTTAAAGACTTGCGACCCATCAGTATTCTCCCTGCTTTTTCTAAAATCCTTGAAAAAGTTGTTCATCAACAGGTGGTCGAGTATGCAAACAAGTTTAATATAATTCCTACCCTACAATCAGGTTTCCGTCCCCAACACAGTACATCTACAGCCCTACAATTAGTAACTGATGACATAATGAACTCAATCAGACAAAGGTCAATCAGCGCTGGTCCTCTTGGATTTTTCTCGTGCGTTCGATTGCTTGAATAGAAAATTACTTGTTTCGAAGCCTAAGTATTACGGGTTCGATGCTGAAGCTTGCAAATGGTTTAACGACTACCTTGCTAACCGCACACAGAGAACTAACTGTACTCAATTGGACGGCTCTATAATAACATCTGACACTAAAAATATATACCGTGGTGTTCCGCAAGGTTCCATTTTAGGACCCCTGTTATTTATTATCTATACTGCTGACATATCCAATACAATTAAATTCTGTAATTTTCACTTATATGCCGATGACACGCAGTTGTATATTTCATTTCCTCCAAATGATGCTGCTGACGCTGCCCAAAAAGTAAATTATGACCTTGAAAACATTTACAATTGGTCAAAAAAACATTCTTTGGTGTTAAACGCTGCAAAGTCACAGTACTCTATATTTGGCACTAAGCAGCGGATCAAAAGTTTCAATAATTTCTATGCAAGATCTTTCAAACTTCTTATCAATGACACTGTATTAGAGAGACAAATGAATGTCAGGAATCTCGGTCTAATTTTTGATGCCAACCTTCGTTTTGAAGATCATATTCGTTTGAAGGCCAAATACTGCTATTACAGACTTAAAATTTTATATAGAATACGCAACTTCCTTGACGTGAATCTGAGGAAGTTGTTGACTGAAGCCATTATTCTGCCGATTCTTGATTACTGTGATACAGTGTATGGACCATGTTTGTTGACCAAACATCAACAGATAATCCAAAGAGTCCAAAACGCTTGCGCCAGATTTTGTTTCTCTATTCCTCGCAGGGCACATGTCTCACCATATATTGAACATGGCAAACCGGCGGAAACTTCACCTTTCTTGTCAGATATATAAAGTCGTCCAAAATAAGAAACCTGAATACTTGTTCGAACGATTGGAATGGTCTGAAAGTGTTCACAACTATGGTACGAGAGCCAGAACCTTCTTATTGCTCATTCCTAGGCATGGAGGGGCAGCGTTTGAAGGTTGCTTCAAATACGCTGCAACTAAATGCTGGAATGACTTGCCTCCACCACTAAAAGCAGTGGAAAAAATCCACATTTTTAAGAAGAAATGTCGAGCGATGCTTCTGGCCTCGCAATCATAGTGTGAAGTATGTAAGAATTTTTTGTGAATGTGTGTGTATGTGTGTGGGTTTATATGTATCAATGTTTGTATGTATTATGTATTATATGAGTGCGTTTTTGATTTATGTAAGTATTTTGTTTCGTTATAGTTTTGGGGCATTTTTGAAATTTTAATTCAAATATGTAAGCATTAGGATCATGCTGAAAATCAGCTGCAGGGGGCTTGTCCTCCTGCAACATAGCTGAGCATGGCCCTTTTGATTTGGAGAGGTTGTTTTCATTTATTTTATTTTATTGTTTATATCTTGTATTTGTATGTACCTTAACTTCTTCTGCTCAATAAATGTATTATTATTATTATTATGCATAGGTATTTATAGTTATGAACATAAAATCCTAAATCTACAATAAAAAAAAATCATATGCATTAAGTGTAAATAATAATAATCTCACAATCATGCACAGAGCGAACACACTCTTTGTTAGTAAACCGTCCTTTATTTAATTAACTGATAAAAAGTTATGTTATAATATGAAAATGACTGGAACAAAACTGAAAAAATAATATTCAAAGAGATGAAATAAAAAAAATTGGGCTGTATGACTAGTGCACTTTAAATTGGGCTGTATGACTAGTGCACTTTAAATTGGGCTGTATGACTAGTGCACTTTAAATTGGGCTGTATGACTAGTGCACTTTAAATTGGGGTGTATGACTAGTGCACTTTAAATTGGGCTGTATGACTAGTGCTTTTAAATTGGGCTGTATGACTAGTGCACTTTAAATTGGGCTGTATGACTAGTGCATTTTAAATTGGTCTGTATGACTAGTGAACTTTAAATTGGGCTGTATGACTAGTGCACTTTAAATTGGGCTGAATGACTAGTGAAATTAAATTGGGCTGTATGGCTAGTGCACTTTAAATTGGGCTGTATGACTAGTGTAACCGACAACGTTGTAATTTCACATTTTTACAATATCAGAATTAATAACATAGAAATCGCTAGAGGTGATTGTATTTTACATATAAATACTTACACAATTTGTTATAAAATGTTGTAAGTATCTTTAAATCACTTTATATTATCTTGTATCATTCAAATTATTCTTAAGTTTTGTTTAATATAGTGGAAATCATTTTTTAAATTATCAGATAAAATTAAAAAAGTGTTTATCCACAGATTTGATCTGTTACGGCCAAACATTTTTACGGAGACTACTCGACATTATCAAGGTTTAAAAGAAACTAAATTTAAAAGACTAATACAATACTACATCAAATATTTTATTTTATTTTATATTATTTCATTTTCGGGAAATTTACAGTATAATAACATTTATTATATAGATGCATTAGTATAATACTAAAACCAATAACAAATTTCCACATTATTAACAATAAATTTTGACTGCTGTGCTTACATACTTAAAGCTACATATGAAAAATATTTAAATCTGAATGCTAGTGCATGAGTGTATGTATGTGTGTACGTATGAGTGTAAGGATGTGTATATGTGTGTGAATGTGTCTATATAAGTGAAAGAGAGAATATATAGGTACCCGCAAGCTCACATAGTTTACTCCGTTCAATCTTGATTTTTCAATCATCCAGTGAAATTCAATCATTATAACTTGAACTGATGGCAGCAGAAAATGAATTAGGTCCCAAAAGAAAAATATCGACATCCAGATGTTCGTGATTATAAATGTTCATCATACGTATGAGGGGTGCGTTTTTCGTGTAAGTATTATTACGGTGCGGTATGTGAAACAAAAGTACGACGCGATGGGACGTGTGTTGAAGGAGAGAAGCTCCGTAATTTCAGGACAGTCAATTGCATTGTGTATGATGTTATACAATGTTTTCATATCAACCAAGGATCGTCTCTGTTCCAACGTAAGGATTTTGTGATACAATGTTGCATCCCTATAAGTGGAAAATTCTGTATGTTCTCTGTAATTCAAGTGTTTTATAAATATATGTTGGATTCTCTCTATGCGTGCTTTGTGTACTTGAAACACGGGTGACCAGATGGGAGATGCAAATTCCAAGATACTACGCACATATGTAAAATAAAGAATTTTTATGATTTTAGTGTTGAATGGTTTTGAGATGCGGAGAATAAAACCGAGGGTTTTATAGGCTTTGTCAATTACTGTGTCAATATGTTTTTCGAGAGTGAACATGCTGTCCAAAACAACTCCGAGGTCTCGAACCGATGATACAGTCTCAAGAATACCGTTGTGTATGGTATAAGGGAAATTGATGATATGTTTTTAACAATCGTCTTTTAAATTTAGTTTCTTTTAGACCTTGACTTGCTGAGTATAGTTATCGCAGACAGAAGACAAATTTGATTTTTCTTGGTTAGTTTGATAACTTGTGTGTGCAAACCGCCCCCCCTACATGTAGATAAACACATAGTCAAAACAGAACATTTCTTTCAGTGACAGTTGCCAGTCACATGACAACTGTCACTTCCATACATTGAGCTATCTTTTCTTGAGCTAAATGGCACATTGTCTAGGGGGGCTGATTAGACTTTAACGATTTGTCCGGTCACCATCGGTGACATATGTTTGATGTACACCCTATGCTAGTAGTAAATTTATTTTCGGTAATTATTTACAAGTGGTATAAGTCTTCAATTTTGCTGAATTTTTTTCTATAGATAGATAAAAATATACAGATTACGGGAAAAATAGTAATTTTCCCGGGAAACGCCTAGAAAAATTTAAAAAAAATAAAATTACATTACGGAAAATCTATAGAGATTCCCAAGCAAATAGTTGCTTTTCTGACATCTATGGGCGAATATTCAAACTAATTGTTAGTATAGAAACACGCCGCGAAATTAGAAACATGCCGCGAAAATCTGAAGTAAATGAAAATTGTATGAAATATCGAAAATTAATAAAGTTTAAAAAAAAAACAAGGTTATATACATACAAACCTAACCTAACCAATTTTTACCAAAAGTTTGCTTAGAATAGGTTGGTTAGGTTTGTATTTAGTTATTATTGCGACTCGCGTGAGCGAGTTGCATTATACATTGAGTGACAGTATGTAATGCAACTCGCTCACGCGAGTCGCAATAATGAATACATACAAACCTAACCTAACCAATTTTTACCAATAGTTTGCTTAGAATAGGTTGGTTAGGTTTGTATTTAGTTATTATTGCGACTCGCGTGAGCGAGTTGCATTATACATTGAGTGACAGTATGTAATGCAACTCGCTCACGCGAGTCGCAATAATAAATACATACAAACCTAACCTAACCAATTTTTACCAAAAGTTTGCTTAAAATAGGTTGGTTAGGTTTGTATTAACCAACCTATTATTATAATTTTGATGATGTATTCGCATTTGTTTATAATTTACAAATAAATTATATTTAATAACAAATTTAGGTAGTTGTATGGTACCTACCAGTTTTAATATTTTTTATGTGATATTTTTTCGCAAATATTGTCTGTCATATATTTTGTAGTGTGCATTTATCTATGGTTTAGTTTTCAGTTTTATGTCGCAGTTGTCGTATTAGCTCGCGTATTTAATCGTATTTAATAAACGTTAAAAATAAGAAATTAGTAATGATTTTTCTGGTTTTTTATCGTGAAAATCGAATGTTTATAGATAATTTGCGTGTTAATAATGTGTACATTGTGATTTAATAAAAGTATTGTTGGTTATTTGACTTCAAATGAGAAAATAGTCACGTGCAATCTCGGCGATAGGTGTCGTTAAATCGTACAAGGTTTCATACATTGCAATTTTATTTTTTTTAATTTTTCTAGACGTTTCCCGGGAAAATTACTATTTTTCCCGTAATCTGTATATTTTTATCTATCTATAGAAAAAAATTCAGCAAAATTGAAGACTTATACCACTTGTAAATAATTACCTTATTTTCTACCACCTAGCTGATCTTTCCAACTTCGAGGAGTAAGAATTGCTTAAGAAATACTTTTTTAATAAATCTATCCTCTTCTGGGAATTGAATTCAAGAAGGACGCAAGCTCAAGAGTCTAATGAATTTCAGTTTTATACAGCTAAATGTAGAGTATTGTTTAAATTACTACTGTATCAATAAAAAAGTAAATATAAATTATTAATATTATTCAATTGATACTACTTTCAATAGATGTGCACAATCTAAAACAACAAATAATTGAAAATATAAAAAAACATAAGAAAATTAACTGACCAAAAATGTTAACATGCTCCATAACATTGCATGTTATGGTTTTAAATCAAATAAATGTCATTGAAGTAATACAAATTGCACAAGTAGTGTAATTGTAACAAATATTTGGGTTAATTGTGAAAAAAATCCATATGCATTAAAGTTTATGCCAGCAACACTTATGAAATGACTTAAACGAAAATTACTCAAATAAAACTAATTACAACATTAATTATGCATATTTTAATGGTTATCTGGCTAAATATTATGAATAGGAAACATGTAAACAATTGCAAAATGCGCACCTGTAATCGAGACTGTGGTTCCTGTGGTGAGTCGATATCTGCAGCTGTAGGTTGCTTCTGATGCCCCCAGATCTACTGGAGTGTACAGGCACATCCTCGCACATACTAGCTGACAGCGGGGTTCACCAATTTCATATATAAACGACCTCATTCACCAAACGGAGAGTGACAGCGGGTAGAAACATTCACATTTTAAGGTCACACATTTCACATCAAACATTGTATATGAATAATAAAACGACACTTTAATGTTTTGACCACTGATTAATCATATCTATTGTGAATAGATGAAACATATTTAGAAATAAATTTATCGTATACGTCATACGGGTTTAACTTTCTACGGATTGTAGGTACAAATTAAAGTGACAGACTCGCGTTTGACATTATTTACACCGCCCACTCGCATATTTACACCAACTTTAGATACCGATCAAAACAATTGTATCAAAAATACCGTGATATGTTAAAGGTCTGTGAAATATTTGACTTGATTTGACTGAAACAATTAATTAATAAACTACACAATAATAATAAATCAACCTCAACATCCACTGCTTCCTATAACTAATGACTTACACACAATGCAAAATCAATGAATGAAAACAGAAAATGTAGCTCCACTACATAAAAAGGAACAAAGTAAAAAAATCTGTAGTAAACCAAAATCTATCTCGGAGATTACCTTTTTTATACAGATACTACATTTTATTTTTGGTTCAAGTATTTATTTAGGCAACTAAGGAAACAGCTTACCATAGACATTTATTTAAATTTCTTGTG
The DNA here is from genome assembly GCA_963576475.1 of Molanna angustata. Classification (NCBI taxonomy): domain Eukaryota; kingdom Metazoa; phylum Arthropoda; class Insecta; order Trichoptera; family Molannidae; genus Molanna; species Molanna angustata. Next base: position 24,455,282 of record OY754973.1, read on the forward strand.
TCTACAATAGAATTCTAATAATCCGTACTTCCCGATCCATAGGGCGGGGTTAGTTACATCATGTATTTTTATATACCCATAATATTTGAAGTTTGATTTAATATTGCTCATTGACCTGTTATAAATTTTTCAAATATCAATATGACGCGACCTCTCCTGTTCGCGTTATTTTCTATTTTGAAATCGGCGCTAAATCAGACCACAAACAAATTTTTGTGAATATTAAAGTGTAAGAAAAAAATATTTGACAACAAGACATAACCTGAAATGTGTCAATACAAGTGACAGATGACAGTCGAAATTGAACACGCGTCGTGTCGATACGGACCGCGCTCCCTCGTGGCCAGAGCAGCTGCAAACCGCACCAGAGGGTGTCGGTTAGGCTCGCTCCACATCAGCAGCCATGGATGTGACACCTGGAGTGCCGAGATGGATCGGCGCACCACCATTCGGCGAGAGAGCCGCTTTCCTGGACCGAAGCGGGTGCTTAGTTTGGAAAGTGTTCCAAACGCTGTTGGGTCTCACTGGACCCTGGAGCAACGGCCTGCATCTCCTTGAGACTCGAGCCGCCGTCGTTCGCTCCCGCCAGTCGCCCAACCAGCATCTGCCGGTGTCTGGGACCCGAAGTTGCTTTCGCCGATAGCCTTACCCCTTCGTCCATCGACGACGGTCCATTCCGGCATTGACGGTGCATCAGCACTTTCATGGCCGTGGCGAGAAAATTATGTGTGCCCCAGAAAACTATATATATGTGACAATTTTATTTTATGTGACAATATTTCGGCTGTGTGATTTTAAGTTATTTATTTTATTGAATCCATTTTAACGTGTGACGTCCAATATTGACTCTATTTATTTTTGATTTGTGACGTCCTAATTTATTACCCATTTTAATTATTTATTTTATTTCAAATTTTTATCATTTTATCTTGTGACATGACCGTGCCGTCTGACGTTTGTGCGCTGACATTTGACATTTGTGTATCGTCAGACCACGGCTTCAATTATCGTTTACTTTTTTATGCATGTCGTCCAGCGAGGTAATGTGTGGCATATTTAATTCTATAACAGACATTGAAAGAAAGGTGAGCTCGACCTCCAAGCCTCTTGGGAGGAGGGTATCAAATAAATATTCATCACCAACACATAATGTTTTTACTTACGTGTTGCCGTTTAAGAATAATATTTTTCAAGACATTTCATATTTTAATTCAGTTAACTTGTGTAATGAAACATTTCGGCCTTCGTGACCCAGTTAATGACTTTTGAGCCAAAGGTCCCAGATTTGACTATCGGTGGAGATTCCCTGTCAGTCGTGGCCACATTATTTATAAAAAAATCTTCATTAATTATTTAAACTATATTTTCAGCACCCAAAATCACTGTCAGAATGTAAAATATGAATATTAGGTAAAGCGCGCATGAAAGCTTAAATTCATCGGCCGATTATTATCGGCCGATCGGTTCTAACGCGCATGGAAGCTTACAGAATCGTACGATTGGAAATAACACGGCGGTCAACATTCATATATTTAAAAGACAATATGTATTTTGAAGTAGCATGTGTTTGTGCTCTTGTCCTCTAAATCAATGCTCCGAAACCTTTTCTCACCTACGACACTACAACACACCAAAATTCTTCCTAGAATTCCGCGGCACACCAAAATTTAAAATATATGGGTATTTAATTGATAAGTACACAAATTTTACAATATTTTTTTGTTTTTTTATTTGAAAAGTATACATACATTTATATGTGTAAAATGTCGAATACATTGAATTTGACCGCGGCACACCTGTATCCGGCTCTCGGCACACCGGTTGCGGAGCACTGCTCTAAATGCGTAAAAAGAAACGTCGAAAAAAGTACTGGGTTCATCCACTTATAAGTGCTAGATTACTGAAAGGACAATTTGCCCGATCCTACGAAGATTTAAGATCACACCCTGAGAAGTTATTAACTACACCAGAATGTCAGTCAATACTTTCGATATGTTAATGTTTTTCTCGATGTACTGCGCTCGGACAATTAAACTATCGGTGAGCATGCGCCATGCGCGCCCTCTCATAAAACAGTATTGGTTACAAAAAATCGGCCGATCGAGATCGTGTTTGTCTCTCGTCACAGATTTTTAAATCGGCCGATTATGTTAGCTTTCATGCGCGCTCTTACATGTAATTAGTATGTTGTAGCTCACCGATAATTAATCGGCCGATGAAATTAGCTTCCATGTGCGCCTACCTTTAATGTCAACGATTCAAAAGTTAGATCGGGATAGTCGGGACGGTGTATATATTGAAATAAATTATAGAAATGCTACTAATTGGATTAATTTTGATCTCACAACATTTATTCACACGCAAATAATTACCAATAAATTTAAGTGCTTATTATTATTAGCCGCCATAAACAAATAATCAAAAAATGAAATAAAATATGTAAGAAAGCTGAAATATCACCGAACAAAAATTTGCAACAATACCAAGTATTTTTTAACCGAATAATACGGATCGTAAATGTTTCATTGTACTTTTTTATGTGTAGCCATAGAGAATATTAAGTACAATCTTTTATGAAATGGTTGTATATTTTTTTGTTTATACACTCCAAGAAAATTCTATATTTATATATTTATATTACACAACTGTCAATTTTTTTAAATTTGATCGATTGTTTTGTGTTAAAATGAATTTTATATTTTTAAATAATCGATGATTTTATGATTTTACAAATATATTTAATGATCGAATTATGTATTTTTGATAAATATTTTTTATATTAGTGATTTAAACAATTTAAAATACGTATTATTTTAAAAGTGATTCTGATGTTTTATTTTTTATGATCGTAACTTAAAATGAATTTTACATTTTGAATGAATTAATAATATTTATGTGATTTAATAAATTATATGAAGTATTTGATGATATTATGTATTTCGAAAAATCTGATTTATATATAAATTTATATAAATCTGCCTTCATAGAATTATAATGTAAGTCTGCCTTAGTGATTTGAATTTTTATCAAAAATGACAGAAAATACCGAAATCGCTACTAAGGATGATAGTATATTTTTTGATGAAAATATTACGTTTACCGATTTTATTCAAGATGATTTTGAAGAAACTCTCGCATTTGTAAAAGACTATCTATCAGCTGAAAATACGTCTATTTCTACAAAAAATCATAACTTGTCTGTTTCAAAATCTCAGACAATATTTGATGTTCCATCTTCACGGACCTCCCAAGGATGTCAGTTTAGATTCAATGAAAGTGTTCCTTCAAAGAAAATATCCGACGTCAGTCTTTGTTCACAACAAACAGATTTAAAAAACTGGGGTTTGCCTTCTGATATTGTAGACAAATATTTGATGAAAGGTGTAAAAAAAATGTTCAAATGGCAAATTGAGTGTTTAGGTAATTCTCGTGTTTTAAATGAAAATGGAAATTTGGTTTATTCGGCTCCAACATCTGCAGGCAAAACACTAGTAGCCGAAATATTGACAATCAAGACTGTACTTGAGAGACAAAAGAAAGTTCTGATTATATTACCCTTTGTGTCTGTCGTCAGGGAAAAAATGTTTTATTTTCAAGATATATTCAGTGAGAGTGGAATAAGAGTTGAAGGATTTATGGGATCACATTCTCCACCAGGAGGTTTCCAAGCTGTCCACATTGCAATATGCACCATAGAGAAAGCTAATAGTTTAGTTAATGCCCTTTTGGAGAATGGATCCATTTCTGATCTGGGAGCTGTCGTGGTTGACGAATTACATTTGTTAGGAGATTCTAGTCGCGGTTACATTTTAGAATTACTCCTTACCAAATTATTGTTTGTGAACAAGAAATATGAGCATATTGATATACAAATTATAGGAATGTCAGCCACACTACCTAATTTGTCACTATTGTCGCAGTGGTTAAATGCAGAATTGTACAAGACAGACTTTCGTCCAATTCCGCTTCAGGAAAAATTGCATTTTGAAAATTCCATTTTTGATGCAAATATGGAGTTAATTAAGAAAATTGAATCTCCAGAAGAATTAAACAATGACAAGGACAATATAATTTTTCTGTGTTTAGAAACTATCTCAGAAAAATGTTCTGTATTAATATTTTGTCCTACAAAGAACTGGAGTGAGAGTTTGGCTCAGCAAATAGCCTCAGCTTTCAGAAACTTGGGTTATTCAAAATCCATATTTGGTAAATATTTGCGAGAGCAGCTAGACGGTATAGCCATTAGTGAGGTTTTGGAACAGCTCAAAACCTCTCCTGCTGGTTTAGATAGTGTCCTATGCCAGACCATTTCCTTTGGAGTAGCATTTCATCATGCTGGTCTCACCATGGATGAAAGGGACATAATTGAGAGTGCATTCAAAAGAAATGTAATAAGAGTTCTTGTTTCTACTTCAACACTAAGTTCAGGTGTTAATTTGCCAGCAAGAAGAGTTATCATTCGTTCTCCGACATTTCTTTCTAGACCAATCAATATTCTTACATACAAACAGATGGTAGGGAGAGCGGGACGTATGGGAATTGATACTGCTGGAGAAAGCATTCTAATATGCTCTTCAAATGAGAAAAAAATAGGAGAAAATTTGATATCTGGCACATTTGAACCAGTGGCTAGCTGCTTAGAAGGTGGTGACAAGTTACTGAGAGCTGTTTTAGAGGCTATTGCTAGTGAAGTGGCAAAAACTCCAGAAGATGTTCAACTTTTTATAAATTGCACATTGCTCCTTAACACCCTGTCTAGTGATGAATCTATGAAATCTTATACAGAAGATACAATCAAGGAACTTGAAGATTATGAATTGATTAGACTACAGTACACTAACAATGAGACTACATTTACAGCAACAGCTTTAGGAAAAGCTTGTTTATCTTCGTCCATGTCACCTCAGGATGGTCTTACTCTGTTTAAAGAATTACAGAAGGCGAGGGAATGTTTTGTCTTGGAAACAGATTTACATATGATTTACCTAGTCACACCTTACAGTATATGTTCCCAGTGGGGCGATATAAATTGGATGCATTTTTCGAATTTGTGGGAGAGTTTAAGTAAAGCAATGAAGCGTGTTGGAGAAATGATTGGTATTCATGATAGCATTATATATCGTTGTGTTAGAGGCTCTGTGAAATCAGATTCTAATTTTATCAATAAAATCAAAATAATGAAAAGGTTTGTAATTTTTTTGTATGGTGTATTATTGAAATATATTTCTATTATCTAAAAAAATATAGTATACGCACTTAAAATATATTTGTGATCTGACAATAATACTATGCTTATCCACCAGGTAAGAATTAAATTATATTCAAATAACAAGTTGTAAGTAATACCAATAATTCATACAGCTTTAATTGAGTAAATTCTCATGTGTAGTAATACTTACTAACCACCATGTCGTAATATGATGTCTTATTTATTCATTTTTAGGTTTTACACGGCACTTGCTCTGCAAGATTTGATTAACGAAGTTCCATTATCAGTTGTAGCAGTAAATTTCAATTGTTCTCGTGGGATGCTTCAAAGCTTACAACAATCTGCTTCTACTTTTGCAGGTAATATTAGTCATTAATCCGTTCATCCATTCAAAGTTTTTCGTTAAAACAGTGTAAGTTTATAATTATACATTAAATTTAAAAATTTTATTTATGAAAATAAAATGAAACACTTTATAAATTGTTTCATTTTTTTTTTTTTTTTAAATCCTTCTAGAGGCTTCTTCACGTCAGCTCGATATGTAGCTCATTGTGAATGATTGGCTTCTAGAGGTCTTCCCATAGTCCAATCTCTCGAATGAATCTTAAGATCTTCAGTGGGCTGGCTTCTCTGATTTGTGTTTCATCAGCGATGTGAGAGCCAAATATTCTGGCTCTTGTTTGCATCAGTGGTTCACAGTCCTTGAGCAGGTGTAGCGGAGTTTCATGTTCGTCTAGGCAAAATCTGCATAGATGCATGTCTGCTAAGTTCATTGTGCATAGGTGTTCAATGTCCAGTCAGTGTTCTGATTAGAATTCTTATATTTTCTCTATTAAGAGTAAGAATTTGCTTAGATCTTTTAGCTGAGAAGCCTGAGATCATTGATTTTGCATGCTTTTGTCCTGATAGGTTAAGCCAGTTTTGTTTAGCTTTTTCTAGCATGTTGTTGTATAATATTGTTTTGATGACACTATTGGTTAAGAAGCAGTAAGGTTCTGGTCCATAGGTAACTGAGTCAGCCCCCATATTTGCAAGTTTGTCTGCCTCTTCATTGCCTTTGTAGCTTGAGTGTCCCGGCACCCATCTTAGAACCACCTTGTTGTTGTGTTCTATTGTTAGTTTGTTTAATGCTAAATTACAGTCTTGGACTGTAGATGAATTTATTTTACATGAGTTTAGAGCTTTGAGAGCTGCTTGACTGTCGGAGTAAATATAAATAGTTTTGTGTCTATAGTTTCTTATGAGATTTTCATAGGCACATATTGTTATGGCGCATAATTCTGCCTGGAAAATTGTTGTGGTGTGTCCCAGGTGTTTGTATATTTTCACTTTCGGTGTGAGTCCATACACTCCTGAGCCCACTCCTTTTTCTTTTTTGGAACCATCAGTGTACCAGATAAGGGCACCATTTGATTCCTGATACCAGATTTCAGATATTTCATTTCTGGTTTGAATTTCGATTTTGTAAGGTTTATCGAAATTGTAGACTGTCTTGATTTTGTCTTTTGGTAAGCTAATTAGGTTTACTTCATCAAGTTCCTTTATTAGGTTAGATTTGCTTGAAAAACTGTGTCTTTGGTTTGCATCAATTAATCTTATTATTTTTTTATTTATTTTTTTTTTATTTTATTAAGTTTACAATAACATATACAAAATATAAAACAAACAAACTATATAGAAAAGATTCACAGTAAGACAAAACATATTTACCCTTTACTAGAGTGCAAGCACTCGTGTGTAAAGGAGACAATTTAATACAGAATACACAAAATATTATACATACATAATTATTATCTATACAAAAAGAAGTTAATATAATTTACATATCAGTCAAATAATAAGTTTGATTTATTCTTTATTTTTTTTTTAAAATCATTATGTTCAATTGCCAGTCTCAAATCTGTTTCAAGTTGGTTGAACCACACCACCCCATTGTACGTGTAGTAGTGCTGTGCAAAACTTGTATGTGTTAATGGGGTACACAGTTGAACCACTATATTATGTCTATCACTCGCCACACGTACAAAGGCATGGTGCGACCTTCCAATGTCCTTATGTATTTGAAATAGCACATTTTTTTTATAGATATTTTTAAAAGATGGCACTTGAAAATCACGAAATAGTTGCAAAGTTGGGTAGTCGGATGGTTTTTTATTTATAATTTTTATTATCAACCTTTGCGTAATTTCTAGAGGCAAAATGGATGTTTTATACGCCCCCCCCCATGCAACAATGCCATATTGCATTATTGAATGGGCGAAAGCGTAATACACATTTTTAAGTAATTTTAAATTGAGAATGTTTCTAAGGTTGATAAATATGTAAATAAGCTTTCTTAATCTGTTTATAGTATTATTTATTTGAGTTTTCCATTTAAGGTTACTGTCAATTATTACTACTAAATATTTAATTTCATTTTTATTTGTTATACATAGACAATCATTATTTTTACATGTCAATACTTTTGTAGAACAATTTTTTGAGTGGATTTTAATATTTAATGCAATGGGAGGTATTTTCTTGTTTATGGTAAAAGGTATATAGTAAGTTTTCTCAATATTCAGGGTCAATATATTATTGTCAAACCATTCTTTTAATAAATTTGTATCAGTGTTAGCATTTTCTTCAAGCTCATTCCATGAATTTGCCTGAAAAATAATTGCCGTATCATCTGCATATGAAACAAGTTTTCCTGATATTGTCAAATTAAATATATCATTTACATATTATAAGATGAACAAAAGAGGGCCCAAAATTGTGCCTTGAGGTATTCCAAAATCACTTGTATTCGGTACGCTTAGAGTATTATTTATTTTTACGTATTGATCTCAAGAGGACAGAAAACTTTCAATCCATTTTATTACTGTATCTGTAATTCCGATTTTACCAAGTTTATAAAGAAGTTTTTTATGACTTATGCTATCAAAAGCTTTTTTTAAATCTATGAATATCGCAAGCGATTTTTTTCCTTTGTCTAAAGCTTCATATATTGTTGTTGTGAGGTCAATGATTGCATCCTGTGTGCTTATTTTTTCACGAAATCCAAATTGTTTGTCACTTAATATATTATGTTTACTAATAAAATTTAAAATTCGCTTTTTAGTTACTTTTTCAAAAATTTTTGATATATTTGATAGTACAGATATAGGTCGGTAATTACTAATTTCTTTGGAGTCACCTGATTTATGAATCGGTGTAACAATCGTTTTTTTGTATATAGATGTAAATATTCCCTTTTTGAGACTATTGTTTATTATATGTGTAATCGGCTTTTTCAAAATTTTGTAAATGTTTTTAAGTTTTCAACCGTAATGCCATCGAAACCAGGTGCTGATTCAGTTTTAAGGTTTTTTATTATATTTACAATTTCTTGTTCAGATACTATTACAAATTTTTCTAACTTATCTTCAATTGATTCTGCTTCATTTCCTGAGGTCAAGGTGATATTATCTATGTTGTTGGTTATTTCATTTGCAAGATTTTTTCCGACATTCGCAAAAAAATCATTGAAAACATTGGCACATTGTTTAGGGTTTTCAGAAACTTGTATTATATTATTGTTAATTTGTAATTTTGAGATATCATTTGGTTTTATTTTATTTTCAATTATTTCATTTATTGTTTTCCAAATCTTTTTACTGTCGTTGCCAGAGTTTGAAACCCGTTTTTTGTAAAATTCTTCTTTTGTAGTTTTAATTAATGCCGTGAGCTTGTTTCTGTAAATTTTAAAGTGAGAGATAATTATATCATTAAGTGGAAATTTTTTTGTAAGTTTAAATAATTTTTCTTTTTCTCTTATACAAACCACTAGTCCATGTGTGATCCAAGGTTTAATTTTACGAAAATCACTTTTATAGGTTTTATTTGGTATTACACAGCTAGAATCCTTTATGTGCTTTTGTAAAGTATCATGGAATTTTAAAGCACTTATATTCACATCTTCCGTAGATAGTGTGGATTCCCAGGTTTCATGGCATAATTTTTCATACAGTATTTGTTTATTAGTTATTATTTTAGGCATAGTAGAATCATTTTTATGATTTATTTTATTTTGATTAACTAAATTGTAGTTAAATATACATGTATGGTGATCTGTTATGTTGTTTCTCCATATAATTGTAAGAAGATTATCAGTATTATTAGAATTACACCATATATGGTCAATACATGATGGTATTTGATTTTTAAATTCTCTCGTATATTTTTGAAGACAAGGTTTAAAGTTAAGAGCGGTCATCATGTTGATATAATTATTTTTTTCTATGGTGTCATTATTTTCAGCAATATTTATATTAATATCAACGATAACAATATTATTTATACATTTATTATTTAAAATTATATTATTCAATTCTGTTATGAAGATGGGTATTTCAACGGAATGTGTTCTGTAAATAGCCATTATTTGTATTGGTAGTTTATTGTTAATATTAAGTTTTAAAATAATACAGTTAGCATTGGTCATATTTTTTTCAATAAAGTAAATATCTTTATATATTGTTCTAGTATATACAACAATACCACTATTTTTGTTCATAATGTTTGAACTCCGAAAGTAAGTATAATCGGGGAGAGTGGGAATATTTGAGTTGTTGTTTAAATGGGCTTCAGTTAAGATGATTATATCTGGATTTTTTTTCAATAAGATTAAGTTTACTAGAAACTCATCAAAATTTTTTCTTATACTCCGTATGTTTAAATGCAAAACTGTAAATGAGTTTGGAGTCATTTGAAGTATTTCATTACAGTCATTTGAGCTGTCACAAATAAAATTTTTAATCAAGAATTTTTTTTCTAGCTGTTGAGTTACGTAGTCATCCATTTATATTTTATAGATATTAGATTGATTAATATATACATATAAAAAGAGAGTTTATTCGTTAAGGAGAGGGAATGTTTATGAAAAATATTATAATATTGATAGGTATTTTTTATATCATTTTTTAAAAATTTAGTTATTTTAATTTTTAGAATATTATTGAGTAAATTTTTGTGGAATTCGATTTTTTTTTTATATTTTTGTATATTATACATTTTTTTTTTAAATGGAGTTATTTTTATGTAATATAGTCAGAAATCTATTTTTTCTAAAGCTATTTTTGTCATTCTTTGTAAATATGGACAGCTCTTATTATTTGCTAGATGATCGGTTGGAGATTTTAAATTAAATTTTTCGTTTGTTGCGACACAGTTTTTACATTTTGGAGAGGTGTCCTTGTTTTCACAATCCTTATAAAAATGGTTTCCGGCGCAGTGCATACACGCCATTTTATTTGCGACTTTTTGTAGGCATCTGCTTGATGTATGTCCAAATTTGAGACAGAAGTAGCATTGTACGACAGGATTTGTATCTTCTACATATATTCGTTGGTAACCCAAATTGATTTTTCCTTCTTTGATGATTTCTTTTCTGACATTGCTATTTAGTTCAACTATGTAACTTACATTGTCATTAAATTTACTTTTTATTACTTTCTTAATTTCAAAATGGGTTTTAATATTTTGACTTTGGATTGTTGTTTTGATACCTTCATTCTGATTTATAATGTCATCAGCAAAGTCCTCTTTATTATAATCATTAGAGATTCCCTTGAATATCATAGTGGGATTTTTTTTTCTTTAATTCCTCTGCACTTACTTCCTTGACTTCATTATTGATCACGACCGATAATTGGTTTGCATCTTTTTTTTCTGGGCATTTTATGATGAGTCTATTTGATGATATTTGTTTCATAGTATTGATACGAATACCCAATTTACCAGGCTTGATCTTTTCTTGTATTTTTTTTTTCACGATAGTACTTGTTTCATCCTTGTTTTTTGGGGTAATAAGAATACAAAATTCTTTTCTTTGATCCATGTTCTTAAATTCTGAAGATGTCATCGATAGAATGTTGTTCAATTTTTCTCCTTTGGTATGACCTTTGATTTCTGCCTGTTCGATACCAAAGTGGCCAATGAGACACAGCAATTGTTTTGCTTTTCCAGAGATGAATTTTATTTGGTCTTTGTTATATCTCCTTCTTTCATCCTGGACATTATACCTTCGCTACTTTCTGTAGATGAAGGTAGAGTGGTGGAAGATTAAGGAAAGTTTCTAAGGAAGCTGTGGAAGTTGTATGTAGTGCTCCCGTTATCAGCAGGCAGGCCATTCTTTGTAGCTTTGAGAGCTTGTCTCTGCAGCCTTTCTGTTCTAGTTTGTTGCTCCAAACTGGTATTGCATATGATTTGTTACAACAAATATATGTGGCCAACACACATGCTAGAGCATGGAATCTTTTTTCATTGTGACAATTTTCGTTTTTCACTGTGACAATTTTTGTCAGCCTTCGTGGTTCAGTTGTTTATGTATCTGACTGCTGATCCAAAGGTCCCGGGTTTGATTCCCGGTGGAGAAACAGTTTTTAATTGTGTTTTCAGTCTGGATCTGTGAGACGATTAATATCGAATGTGGCAACTTGTTATTGGGTTTGTGTTAAATTAATATTTGACATAGTACCTGTTAGTTGCCCAAGAAATAATGTAAAACAAAAATACCTAAAATTAATTTTCTCACAGTTCAAAACTTGACGCTTATTCATAATATGCAACTGCTAATAAAACTACAGATAATACAAAACAGAGCAATGAGGACAATATTAAAATGCAATAGATTTACCCGTATTGAATATATGCTTGAGCAGTTGAAAATTTTGACAGTGAAACAACAAATAATTCTGAATGTGCTAATTTTTATTTACAAATTAAAAAATAGACTTTTACCACCTTATTTACAAAAAAATATTATGTACAATTTTGAAGTCCACGCATACCCGACGAGAAGTAGGCGGGACTTTAGACTGCCGCAGACAAACCTGGCAGGTACACAAAATAGTGTGTACTACAAAGGCTTACAACTTTATAATGATTTGCCTGAATCTGTAAAGGAGGCGTCTAGTCTTGCCTCTTTTCGTCGCTTAGGTGCTGAATACATAAAACAAAAGTTTTTTTAAAAATGGTGTGTTTCTATTGTTTATATATGTATTATGTTCTAAGACTATAATATCTGTTTATATATGTATTATGTTCTAAGACTATAATATCTGTTTTGCTTGTTTTGATACTATATTGTTATTATTATTATGTTCTAAGACTATAATATCTGTTTATATATGTATTATGTTCTAAGACTATAATATCTGTTTATATATGTATTATGTTCTAAGACTATAATATCTGTTTTGCTTGTTTTGATACTATATTGTTATTATTATTATGTTCTAAGACTATAATATCTGTTTTGCTTGTTTTGATACTATATTGTTATTATTATTTTTTTTTCATGTTCTTTGGTGTCTTCTATTGTGGTAGTGTGTTTTCATTTTTTTTTACTTTGTGTTTTATTGTTATTGATAGATACGTGTCTTTTTTGTGTGTTCATTTAGTCATCCGATGTTGATTTGTTTATTTTTATTGTTTGTTTTTATTTTCGTTTGTACTAGATGTAAGAAATTGTATTTTTTTTTACATCTAAATAAAATATATACAATACAATTCAATAATGAGTTGATTTGTGCAAGTAAAAATTAAATTAAATGTTATTAATTGTTGAATCCTAAATTTTAAATTGCCTTTCAACATGTTGTATTTGACTTAGGAGTTGTTAGGGATATCCATTTGAATCCTCTCCTTATCCGTATCCTTATCATAGACAATGTATGCCTACCTGCCTAGCCCAGAAGAAATGTTGTAAAAGGAAAAACTACCTTCAGTAAAGTGAGTTACCTTCAAGAGAGAAGACACAGTGCACTTCACCTACATGTATAAGTTCTCTTTCATTTAGTATTTTTCTACATAGTTACAATTGCATAAAGTTCATAGTTCTTCGTGTGGTGTATTGTGTCCTGTGCTTCAAATTAAACTTCATATATTGGCTCTTCTCGGCTGGCGGTAAGGAAATATTTTCTACCTTCCATTCCCGATTTTAAACTATTTCATACAGTCCATTTGCTCCAACAAGGGTAGTAGTCTGAAATGTGCTTGGTGGTAGCCCTTGCGTTGTCCAAAGAACAGTCCTTTGAGGATGACTAGGACAATCGTGCTAGAACATTCCCATGTAGAGCGGAATGGGAAACTGCGCGAATCCCTTCTTATGATATAATTGACAACTTTTTCGAGTTGTATTCTATACAATATTTTGTTTTTATTCTAAATATTTTTTTAATAATGCACACAATATGTTGTTTTTTGTATTTTAAGTAAATGCTATCATTGAATGTGGTAATTATGAATCAATATAATATTTCAGGTATGGTAACTGCATTCAGCCGCCAACTTGGATGGAAAAGTTTTGAAACATTGGTCAGTCAGTTTCAAGATCGCCTTCAATTTGGTATTCAAAGTGATCTTCTAGATTTGATGAGATTAGATTCCTTAAATGGGTTAAGAGCAAGAGCTTTATTTAATTCAGGGATAGAGACTATTTGTAACTTGGCAGTAGCAGATGTGTGTCTTGTAGAAAATTCTTTGCATTCTGCTTTACCATTTCAAAGTGAAAAAGAAAGAGACGGAGAAATTAAGTATGATGTAGACAAGAGAAATTCTATGAAGAATGTTTGGATTACAGGAAGAAAAGGAGTTACAATGAAAGATGCAGCTGAATTATTAATTATTGAAGCTAGAAAATATTTGCAATATGAAATGGGGGTTACTGAAATGAATTGGAATAAAAAAAATCATGACAATCAAACTGATTTAATACAAAACCAGTCATCAAGTTCTCAATCCATTGTTTCAAATTCAGATGTTGAATGTACTAATGTACATGATATGGAAACTATATTACCAAATAATTCCATAAACAATGTTTATACTGAAAGTTCATGGGCAAATATTTCAAATACTTCAAAAACAAAAGACAGCAACACTCTTATAGAAAATAGGTTAGATTCAATAGTTATTGATAATGATTACAAGGAAAATACAAATGTTAGTAATAGTGGAAATAATGATGAATTTGCAACCCCTTGCCAAATACCTATGAATAAATTTTCTATTGATCAAACACCAGAAGAAACATTGAATTGTGATTTAAATAATTTAAGCTATAGAAGTAACTGTAGTATTTTCGATAGTGATCGGTCAAAAGATCTAAGTTTATTTGAAGAAAGCATAGATGTGGATACACAGCTTTGTAAATTGCTAGATAAAAGTGATAGTATTCAACCTAATACCAAAAGAAACACTTCTGTTTCAAACTCATCACACCAAAGTTTTAATGATAAGGATTATTCAATCAAGTCTGCTACCATGCTTTCCATTGAAAATGCTTTTGCAGTTCCATTTGAAGAAACTTTAAGGGTGAGTGTTCAATCGGGAGAATCGAGAAAGTCTGCAGGCGATGTCATATTGAGTTCACAAGAAATATCAGCAATGGAGATTTCTCTGGCAAACACTAAAATTGCAACACCCAAACGAAAAATGATCAAAATTGATTTTACAAAAGCAAAGAGAAAAAAGCATTCAGAAAACACGGAAGAAATAGATAATACTAGTATTGATTTCATATCTCCTTCACCATCAAAACAAATAAACTTTTTAAATCATGGAAAAAATTCTATTCCTAGAAATAGGGGCCAAACGAACAGTGTTTTAGATTTTGTTAAGATAGGTCAATATAAAAAAATTAAACTTCCATCTTATCCTACCAAGAACAGTATACCTAAGAAGTCATGTATTTTATATGCTGTTGATGCATGTACAAAGGTAAAATTATTCAAGGAATATTGTTCACACATATTGATGTCTAAAACAAAAGTTATATACATCGACATGGAATCAGACAATCAAACTAATGTAGCAAAGATTGGAAGCAACATAGTTAAAAGTAAAAATTTCATTGAAACCCAAGAAAAAACTAACCAGAAAAAGATGCATCGAGGAAAATTTATTCGTGGCGTAGCAATTTACCTTGAAAAAAATATTGCTTTTTATATGAACATAGGAAAGAATCTAGCTCTTAACGTTATTGAATTCTTGGAGAAATTATTTAATTCAAACGATGAAACTGTCATATTGTACGGATGTAAATATAGTTATTTGGCCCTCGGTAATTGTATCAATATCAAAATAAATTGCCGGTGGGAGGATCCCCTGATTGCAGATTGGCTGCTGGATCCTGAGTCTGATATAAAGTCTTTGACAAAAATGGCAAGTCTCATTTTACTTTCTTTATTTCCAAATATCCTACTTTGGTCAGTTTTTTAAGTATAGGGAGTTTGTTTGATATATGTAATATATGATAGGTTGGTGGTAGAGCAGTTAGTGGACTAGTAATACAGGAGACCTGGTTCGAATCCTTCATTCACCTATACTGAACACATTTTTCCCTGTATAGAATTGTATTTATTTTGTATATTATGAATAACGAATGAACCAAAAAGATAACCAAATATTAATAACACTTTTATGAGGATGTCATGTATTTATTTCTTCTAAGACATTCATTCTTCAAAATTTCAATCTTTTTTATTAAGTACTACATTTGTTTAACTTGTTGCTTATTGTTTTGTTCAATTTTTATTTATAACTTTTAGCATACTTACTCTCAATATTGTTTATTAGCACGCGAGAAAAGAAAAGAAACTGTGCTCATACCACAGTAATCTGAAAATGCAATCTGGACAAAGCTTGCACTAGATCTGTCCTTTTCTTCTTGTGTAAGGTTAAGTGATCTGTTTTTCTCAGGACGTGTGTCGCTCCTGTATTCCCGAGCTCCAACCATCTCTTCATTCCTAAGGTGGTCTCCATGTCTGCTGATCTGTCATTATTTATTTAATGAATTATAAAATTATTTTTTATTACCAGCCTTAATACCCCCCCCCCCCCAAAATAGCTGTTTTACCACCGCTGGGATAACTATCCCCAGGTTTGGAACCCAGGATCTAGTAGTTTTGTATTGCCTTTATATATTTTTTATTGACGATGTATTTTTGCATCACTCTTTTCAACCACAATCACTATTGACTTCTGAGTATGTGACAATTTTATTTATATAATATTAGATTTTATGATAAAATATATTACAATATGCCTTATGCTCTTAATCTATTATTTATTTTAGGTAGAATCATACTGTTCCATAGATTTGAATGTGATCCTGAAAAATGTATCTTATATGGAGATGGCGTGTATCAATGCATGGGCCACATTTATTTCATTAAGAGCTATCAAAAGTGTTTTACAAGAAAAACATATTAGAATGATGGAAATATTTGGTAATTTTTATACATTTCTGTTGAAACTAGTAGTAAGATTCCGATTTTCACAGATGACTATAGAATAATCAAAACTGAAAGTAATTTATAGACAGAATAAAACTAGTCTATCCTAGACTATCATCAGATGATCTTCGATAGACTGGTTCTTGCCTGTTTTAAATTGATGACAGTGATACATAGACAAGTGTTTTATTATATCTCATCATGGACTTTCACCAAGTGTCTGTCTACAAAGAATATAAAATATTTAAATGTATTATTCTTTACATACATATCAAAATCTATAAAATTACAATTGTTTGCTACAATGCTATTCACATTAAGTAAATATTAACAAAAATTAAAGAGTGATTTTTTTTATTTTAGAAACAGAAATGAAAGCACTCAAAATATTGTCTGAGTGTGAATTATCAGGTATGGAATATGACATCAAAATGGCAAGAACACTTATAAATGATGCAAAACAAACACAGAATTTGCTAGAAAAGCAAGCTTTTAAGGTAGCAGGACAGAGATTTAGAATGTATTCTCCCTTAGATGTAGCAAAGGTAATGTTTAAGACATAATCTATAATAAAACAGGCTTTTCAATAAGAATTGTTACCTTTAGAAGAAGCATAGGTACTCATTTGTTTGCTTCTATCAAGTATACAGAAAACATTTTTTATGGTATGATAGGGTGTCCATGTGTTATTCCTTAATTGTATAATATTGTACTTATTACTTTTCTATCTGGCACTGTCCCAGATTTCTGCCTATATTGGCTATTGGGGTCGAATCTTCTTGTCCTCAGGGTGTATACTCTATGATTTTGGGTACCGCTTTCATGCAAGCCGTTTCTTTATAGGATCTTGGAACGATTGTTTATCCAGGTGTTCTTTGGTCTTCCTCTGGATGATAAACCAGAAAGATTAATATTTATTGCCTAATTTACGGAATGCACATTGTACTTATTACTAATAACAAAACTGATTTTTTTAGAGTTGTATGATATGAAGTGTGTATCAGATTTCATTGTACTTGTGTATAATTAAGTTTCATAATTATTATTTTAGAATTATTATAAAATCGAATGTGTTAGCGTATATTTTTCCTTTTCTAAATTTTCTTTTCACTAGTACTTCTATTTTTCACAAAATAGGTACTTATTGTACTTATAAATATTTTGTGACTACCATGAAATATGTAAGTTATATTGAAATTTGTAAACATAATATGAATATTTTATATTTTCTGATATATAAGATATAGTGGTTGCCGAATATTTGGGGCTACTAATATGATGGTGTTCCGGACACTGAAAGTAAGTAAGTAATATTCTATACAACTATAGTAATGATATTTTTCAGGTATTAGGTATTTATAATGGGCACAAAGTTTCTACAAACAAAAAAAAATTGGAAAAGATAGAAAATCCTTTAGCACAGATAATTATTTATTGGAGAAAACTCAATTCTATATTAACAAAGAATTTGTTACCCTTTGTAGCAATAGCAGTTGAAAATTCCATAGATACAAGGTTTGATTTATTTACTCAATTTGAAATGAATAATATTACACATATTTGTAAAAAAAGTGTGATTATTGTACATGATGAATAGTGTTATTCTTTTTAAGTAAACACCATTTTATTTAACACCTTTTTATTATTTCACATTATCAAATACATGACATCTTCCCTATATATTAACCATAGATCATAGAATACACCATAGATTCTCCTTATATATTATGTTACTTAATCATAGATAATATAAAAATATGCTTTGCTTATTTCAACAAATAGGAGTGGGCTTATCACTGAACCCTGTGGTACTCCATTTGTTACCCTATGTGACCATATAAATCAATGATCTCTTATATTTACTTGTAGCAATTTTCTAAGTGACTTCAAAAACTTTTATTTAAACTAGTTGCATGTAACACATGAGATCCAACTGTCGACAGCGATAGTATGTATAGTTGAAGAATAAGTACCAAACCCATAAATACAATTATTTATTATTTTATGATATTTAGTTTTCTATACAACACATGTACCTAGGTAGTCAAGATAGGATAGTATGGAGGTCAGTCTTTTTTTCCTACCTGGAATATGAAAACAGCATGATGGTATATGTATATTGTATGTTTAGAGATGAAGTATCAAACTATTAAGTCTTCTTTGATATTGTGTATAGGTGACTACCATACAAATTGTATGAAGCGATGTCGTCACTAAATTCAATTTTTATAAAAATTGTTAAAAAAAATTTGAGATGTACTGCTACAATGTTAATATTTTTTATATAAAATTAAATTATCTAGTTGGGGTGTTTCGGCTTTTTTCGATATTTTAAAAAAAAATGGAAATATAGGCAGTTAAACTCATAAATTTATCATAAAAAAAATACTTATCTTAATAAAAAATGTTTGAGAAACCCTGGAATTTTTTTGAAAAAACTAATTTGAGATTTTGTATTTGTCTATGTTTATACCAATTTTCAGCGTTCTAGCTTTTATGGTTACTGAGATATAGGGAAAAATAAAATAAAAATTCAAAAGTTGATAACCCCTGACTGAAACAAAAATTCTAAATTCCGAGTATAAAAGTTTTGTAGGCCTGTAACTGTTTATCCAACTGTCGATTTGTTCAGGAGAACTTTGTTCTCTTAACATACAATGAAGAGAACAATTTAACATAAATTTCGACAATGTATCAAGCCAGAATACGCGAGAATTGTATGGAGAGGTCTACTTTTTTCACGGCTTTTCCAACTTTGAAGTCAAAAAACACCAACTTAGAGGCTTCGCAGCATATATGTTCCATACACGGATTTACTCAGAATTCGGAGTAGAACATTTCGTGTGTCTGTGTGTGTGTGTGTGTGTCTGTGTGTGTATGTCTGTGTGTGTGTGTGTGTCCCCCCCCCTTATAACTTTTGATCCGCTCAATTTACAGAGCCTAAAATTTCAGAATATATAAACAGTTACAGGCCTACAAAACTTTTATACTCGGAATTTTGAATTTTTGTTTAAGTCAGGGGTTATCAACTTTTGAATTTTTATTTTATTTTTCCCTTTATCTCAGAAACCATAAAAGCTAGAACGCTGAAAATTGGTATAAACATAGACAAATACAAAATCTCAAATGAGTTTTTTCAAAAAAATTCCAGGGTTTCTCAAACATTTTTTATTAAGAAAAGTATTTTTTTTCTGATAAATTTATGAGTTTAACTGCCTATATTTCCATTTTTTTTAAAATATCGAAAAAAGCCGAAACACCCCAACTAGATAATTTAATTTTATATGAAAAATATTAACATTGTAGCAGTACATCTCAAATTTTTTTTAACAATTTTTATAAAAATTGAATTTAGTGACGACATCGCTTCATACAATTTGTATGGTAGTCACCTATACACAATATCAAAGAAGACTTAATAGTTTGATACTTCATCTCTAAACATACAATATACATATACCATCATGCTGTTTTCATATTCCGGGTAGGAAAAAAAGACTGACCTCCATACTATCCTATCTTGACTACCTAGGTACATGTGTTGTATAGAAAACTAAATATCATAAAATAATAAATAATTTGTATTTATGGGTTTGGTACTTATTCTTCAACTATACATACTATCGCTGTCGACAGTTGGATCCTATGTGTTACATGCAACTAGTATATTCTGAAATTTTAGGCTCTGTAAATTGAGCGGATCAAAAGTTATAAGGGGGGGACGGACACACACACACACACACACAGACATACACACAGACACACATACACAAACACACACACACAGACACACACACACACACACGAAATGTTCTACTCCGAATTCTGAGTAAATCCGTGTATGGAACATATATGCTGCGAATCCTCTAAGTTGGTGTTTTTTGACTTCAAAGTTGGAAAAGCCGTGAAAAAAGTAGACCTCTCCATACAATTCTCGCGTATTCTGGCTTGATACATTGTCGATATGTTAAGAGAACAAAGTTCTCCTGAACAAATCGACAGTTGGATAAAACAACATACTCTGAATAGTGTTGACAAGTTGCAATGCCAAGCTAGTATGATATATGAAGGATGCATTTAAAATGTACTAAGAATGAATGCAAGTATATCAATAAGATGGATGTCCAGATAAAGATACCGAGAGAAAATTGTTCACAAGACAGTTTTGAGTATAATGATGTATTAAAGAAGGCTATGCTTGCCTTACATAATACAATTGTAGTACTAAATTGAACATATGCATGCAAGACGAACAGCTTAAAAGTATAATGAATGCCATAAAAATGAGGTTACTTAAAAGTTTGTGCAAAAAACAATGTGTAACAGAATAAAGATATAAGGGCAGTGATGGCAGATGAATGTATGCAAAGACAAAATTTATGTCACTCAATTCTATTTGTCTACTAAGCAGTAAAATGATGTGATGGTATGTATGTAATCTGAAAATAATGCCAACAACTCTAGACTGAGAATAGCATTTTTTTGACATTGTATACTTCAGTGACAAATATCATAATTGTTTGAAATATTTTAATAATATTTTGAAGAATTTACAAAATGTTAAATGTAATGGTATCTGTAGGTACCTAATGTTATCATATTTTATTTTTATGCACAGGATATATGGTTCCTACTATACTCATACATCTACTGGCAGAATTTCTATGTACGAACCCAATATTCAGAGTATGCCAAGGAATTTCACAGTACCAGCTGAGCTTTTACATAGTCCAGATGAAAAATATGTAAACCCAAAGAATATTAGTTGTCGGGACATTTTCACATCTGCTAAGAATACTACATTAATATCAGCTGACTTTTGTCAACTGGAACTAAGGATCTTAGCAGCATTGTCTAATGACACTATTTTAAAGAAGATACTAATGTCTGATGAAGATATTTTTAAAGCTATTGCGGCCACCTGGAAATCCATACCTATATCAGAAGTTTGTGTGCATTTAACATTATATTGTGATAAATTATTAAGAATTACACAATTTAAGTAGATTGGTAGTTCTTTTCAATATTATAATGAGAATTATTCTACTTATATTAGAGCTCATCTGTAGATTGCTTTGTTTCAGTATGTATGTATGTTAAGCCATAAACAATCACAAGAAAATAACTAACAACCAGACACAACCCAATTCTTCACCATTACTAACCATGTTCCCATTAAGTCAAAACCCAACCCCACTTCCTGCTATACCCATGACCCTGTCGCGCACCACACCTAATTAGTTTTAGTTCTTAACCTATTTGTGTAATAAAAAGAACAGAGTAGAAACAAAACAAAGTTATATTATTATTTTAATATTTTTTTAAATGAATTTCCACAATGTAAATAAAAAAGAATAATAAAATGTATTGCCTCTACCTTAGAACATTATACTTATTTTTTATATTTGACCATTCTTTTTGTATAAATTTGTCTGTTACTTTTTAACAAACAAAAAGTCAAAATAAATCATTGTATTTGATTTTCATAAATTTTTTTTTGTTTTGACAAGAAAAAAATAGTAAATTTTCATGATAATATTTTAACAGGTAGACGATGATCTGAGACAGAATGCTAAACAGATATGTTATGGAATAGTCTATGGTATGGGTGCCAAGACTCTTGCTCAAACTTTGGATATTTGTGAACTGGAGGCTACTGTATTTATGAATACTTTTCATTCTGCCTATCCATTCATAAAGGTATACACAAATCAAGTTATAAAGAATTGTAAGGAAAAGGGTTACGTGGAAACATTGAGTGGTAGGAGAAGATACTTACCTTTAATAAACAGTGCTAATATTGCTGAAAAATGTAAGTTATTTACAAATTATTAACAATCTTTTTCACTTTTATCAAAAACAACCACATTTTATATGCATATTTATGTATTTACATAATGTATAATAAAAGCAGGCATTTTTATGGCATTTTTTTTAATATCTCAATTGAGACTATCTAAGTTGGAATCAGTTGGAATACTAAGAGAGAACCGGGAAATCAAGATTGATATTTAAAAAAAATGCCATAAAAATATCATTGACTCCCGATAGGGAAAAAATCCAATGTTTGTCTGTATGCAACTATACAAAATATTCGAAAAGCATGCTTATTGATATATTATATTTTGGATTCATTATAGAAAAAATATTATTTAATGTAATGAATAAAAATGAATCAACAATCGTCACAGAATGAATGAGAGAATTTTAAAGATGCAGAAAAAAGAAACCCAGATGTCCCCATTGTTTTTCTGACAGTTTTTCAATTGTTTTTTATTTTTCTAATTAAAAGCCATATATAAAAAAATCTTTATTTTTCTTTATCATATTATACGGCACTAAACTAATGGGTAGGAACATATATTTAGATGTGTAACACATGATCTAGTCAGGAAATGAAAAGTTTTGGGTGCATAGTCTACGGCAAAACACTTGAGAATTTTCATCATGGAGGGGGAGACAGTTTGCACATAAGCCAACCAAGCAAAAAACCTAAATTTGCGCTCTGCACAGCCCTTTATACTATTACTTCTCTAGTTATTTGTCTACATAATATGAGACTATTCGGCATGTCTGAGTTTCAGAAATTACTTAAAATAATTAAATCTTTAGTAAATCTTTTCAAAAGAATTAAATGTTATTTCTAAATGTGTTTAAAAATTAAAATATACCTAATTGTACTTTAAAGTTATAGCAAAAGATCTTATAGAATAAATAGAAATTGTAATTATGATTCGTTCACTGTTAATGATTTTGTTAAGAAAGTAATTGTATTTTTATGGTATTCCTGAAACTTGAAATATTTTCTTTATAAAGTATATAGCATTTAATTTATTTTAGCTCATGCTGAACGTCAAGCAGTCAATACAACAATCCAAGGATCAGCTGCAGATATCTTAAAATCAGCAATGATTACAGTAGATGCTGCATTGGTTAAAAAGTATGGACCATCACATGATGTAAAATTAGTCTTCCTGCTTCATGATGAACTCATGTATCAAGTTCCATTAAATAAAATAATAGAATTTGGGTGTTTGTTGCGACATTCTATGGAATATACAATGTCATTATCTGTTCCATTACCTACAAAGATAAAATGTGGTTCCTGGGGTTGTCAAACAGAAATGATGATAACTGGTATAAACTCTTCTCCTTAGTGTTTTATGTCTATTCTTCCATGTGAGTCAAGTACATTCTTATTTTTCTCTATCGTATAATATTCAATGGATCCTTGGTAAAGTCACATTATGTATACTTCGCATTATTGTGGAATAATAGCAGTTGCGTCAAATAGTAAAAGATATGTATTCAAATTGTTTTTTTGACATCAATTAAAATAGGTATATAAAATGAAAAATATTCTCAGAACTTTAAACTGTGAAAAGGATATGATCAATAAATATGGGAGAGTTGAAAAAACTTTAAATTACTTGATTCACCCTTGGACCCTTTGTTGAAATGTCTTGGAATTCGTAAGATTTTTATCTTCATCACCATCTCTGAAATGATTTTGTTTTACCAGGACTGGAAATGCATCAGAAACAAATCTGGGATACCAAATAGAAAACAGGGATGCCCTTGAATTAAATGTGCCAGGGCGCCTAGTCAATGTGTCAATTTAGCGACGGAAAAGTATATTCAATGTGTGGAAGTGACAGTTGCCTGTCACGTGACACTTCTTTACATTGATTTATCTTTTCCATCATTAAATTGACACATTGAAGAGGCACCGTGGCCCGAAAACTGTGGATGGCCTTCTTTTAACTATGTAAAATGGTGTACATTCTTTACATATTAATTTATAAACTTCTAATTGGTTAGTTTTATCAAATTTATCTTTTAAGTTAATTCTTAATCTTCATATGAAATTAATAATATAAAAATCCAGTCTGATATTAGACAATAAATGAAGATGCAGTTGCTTCAAACAGAATTGTATTGGCGTACGAATGCGAGGCACTGACCTTAACCTTGAAAATGGCAGAGATTTTGGAATAATTTGAGAGAAAAGTCCTGCGGAGGATCTGTGGACTCATTTTAGAAGGTGGGTCATGGAGATTCAGCGTAATGATGAATTGTACACCATCTATCAGGCCCCATGTATCTCAACTCGTATAAGGTTGCTTTGATTGAGATGGATGGGTCATGTGCAAAGAATGTCGGAAACACGGGTTCCCAGAGAAGAATTCTATATGGGCACCCAGGTGGAAAAAGGAAAGTTAAAGTGAGTAACTAAACACAGTTTTATGAATAATCATAAGTCATTGAGGTATGATTACTCATAGTATCCAAATTCTATGAAAAATATTCGTAAAGGACATTTGATTTTCATTTTTAGTAAGTGCCATTTTGTTTCTAACAAAGGCAAATGTAGAAAACAATGAAATATAAATAATCATTTACATACATGTATGCGACAGCTAAATTTACGTCATAGTATAAAGGCTGATTTATTTCCATAAAAGGATACCACATCATGATTGTATAATATGAACCCTGGGTAGTGGTGGCTTTCAGAGATGGAATTTGTTATTTTTAACACGTCAGTTATAGCAAGCTTTGGACGAGCTTAATTGGAGGGTTAACAAGATTTCTTTTATTATTAATGCATTTTGTATATATGTATTGTTAATTCTATATGCATGTCCCTTAATAAAATAAAATAAAGTGAAATTTTTTTACATTATTAAACTTTGAAGGTGTTGCATTCAGTAGTAAATATAAAATAAAACTAGTGGGTTGTGGTCAAATCTATACTCCTCGCTACAAAGTCACACCACAAAGTATTCAAATTTTGTATGGAAAATGTTCAACATTTTTATGATATTAGTTTGTTCAATTTTTTTATTTAAATATTTTATTATGAAAACTTGATATTAATTTCTTCAATGCCATTTTATGAAAATGATGTGCCTTTTTACCAATTTGAAAATAAAAATTTCCTGAGCTTGGGGTTACTTTGAAATATTTGACAGTTAAAAAAATTGAGAAGCACTATTCAGATATCCTCCAAAATCTAATGGGGTTTAAGTGAATATTAGATATATTTAAAAATTTGAAAATAATCGAATGAGTACTTTAGTCTAAAATCGATGAAGTAAAATAAACACACGTACATAGCACACAACACACATAGATACATTGTGATGAAACTTTTAGAATACAATCTCAGCATGATACTAGTTGATAATCTGCTATGAAAAAATATCCTTAAAAATTGCGAAATCATAACTCCCCACTAGATCCCCTTGGGCTAGTGAGGATTAAAAATCACACTTTATATTATAATGGTTCATAAGTTCATACTATACAGAAAAAACCGCCTTTATACTATTACTTAAGTATAAATTTTGTATGGGCTCACTATACAAAATGACGTAAGTCTAGTACATGCTTCGACGCGCGTCGGAAAAAAGCATACGGTACCGTAATCGCGAAAAGGGGAGGGCGTCGAGTCGCGTCGCGGCGCACTGTGTTTTAACATTGTCAAAGAACTAACTATGTTTACCGATAGATGGTGCTGCCGTCTTAATAAAAACTTGAGTGGTGATACAACGTGAACACAGAGCATTTCACGTTCACCCTGGAGTTTTCCCTTAACTGCTGCCTGAAAATCAATACAATGAAATGTTTTGGGGTGGTTTG
The DNA here is from genome assembly GCA_963576475.1 of Molanna angustata. Taxonomy (NCBI): domain Eukaryota; kingdom Metazoa; phylum Arthropoda; class Insecta; order Trichoptera; family Molannidae; genus Molanna; species Molanna angustata. The sequence goes on from OY754973.1 coordinate 24,481,397, forward strand.
ACGTCGGGCCCGTGAACAATTTTGATACGATTAATGTATTCATTGTTAATTTTGTAAGCATTAGAGGTTATGCGACAAAGAGAGATATTTGTAAATAATTCGCGTTAGATTTTTACGTGCTCGTAACTAGACGAAATAATTACCATGTTTTTATGATATTTTATGTAAACTAAACGAAGTTGTTAAACAATATTCCGTCGATAATTTTAATAACATAGCGATGTATTCGTCTGAATACAAAAGTGCTTCGATCGGTCTTAGAATTTATTATACGATAATTTTGACAGAGATGAATTTTTTTATGTAAATAAACAGTGAATAGTTTTAAAATGCATCTACATTTCGAACAGAATACTAGTGCAAAGTGCGACTGTTCCATACTTTCGTTGTCATGGATGGGCAAAGTGCCAGATGAATTACCGGAGGTTCGTATTTTTGTTATTTTTCTCAAACAATCTGAATATTTTATGTTTCACTGCGATATCATCACACGTGGGATATCAATGTTCATCGTCGTAAAACACTGATGTATTTTCGTGTAAACATTTCAAATGTTATATAGACAAATACCTATCGTCTTTCGTTGTTTCATTTACATTTATTTTATCGCACTAAACAATTTTTTAAACAAACCAAGAAGAACTTGTTTGAATATCTGGTTCACAATTGTGGTCTACTAATACAATATTAACAGATATAAATAGTTTGGTTCACTGTAAAAAAGGTAGGGATTTCATCGCGGCTAGGTTTTTATATACCTACCTACGTTTTTCAAGTTTTCACACTGCAATAAAAATATAAGCATAGAAACAATTCCTTCCAAAAAAACCTTTATTATTGATATTTGTTAAAAATTGTATGTAAAACTTTAAAAATTACTTGATATGATGTCCTGTTATGGTACCGTAGTCTATCATTTACTGTTTTTTCTATTGTTTTTAATATCATACTATGTTATTATATTCTACCGTACTGTTGGATATCCAAAATAAATAAAAAATAAAAAAAATATTTTTAAATGGATTCATGATATGTATACCTAAGTACATAATTGAAGTAAATCATTTTTTTCTCAGTGGATTGTATATATACAGTAAATTAAACTATTAATAAATTATGTTCTTTTAGAACTTTAAATAAAATGAAAGTGAATTCCTTGAGGTGGTTTGGACATATTGAAAGAATGAATGATGAACGACTGACCAAAAAAATAAAGATGGGTGTAAGAGATGGAGTGAATAGTAGGGGCCGCCCCAGAAAAGGATGGCATGACCATGTGAATGATATTTTGAAAGAAGGAAATATAAGAAGCTTGAATAATCGACGAGCATGTATGAGACGATGCATGGATGTAAAGGAAGCTAGGAATGTATGCAAAAATAGAGGAGTATGGCGCTCGGTTCTCTCTGCTTACCCCGTATGGGATATGGCGTGATGGTATGTATGTATGTTCTTTTAGATTAATTACCATTAGGTATTTCTACTTCTTCAATTTAAATATAAACTGAAAACATGCGCTAGTTTTTTTTTAATAATATACGATACTCATACATATTACGTACATTCATGTTCAGATTTCTATAGGTATATCAAAAGTGAAACTATAGCAAATATATTAAGTACATTTGAATAGGTATATGATTAGTAATTTACAACTTTTTTAAGCACAAAAAAATAAGTATTTCGATATAATTATAAAGAAAATGTATGAATATTGAATTTCTATTTCAATAAAAAGGAACAAAAATTATTTCGTAATCAATAATTAGTAGGAATCAATTGTTATTCGGAAATACACTCCACTTATGCAGGACACAAGATAGTGTTTACAATACCTACGTAACAATACCACAAGAAAATGTAGGTAAAGATTTTTCCGAAGTGTTTTTGTTTTGGTATCTTCGGTGATTTTGTACGTTATACGTGTTATTTTATATGTGTCGTTTTTCAAGGATATTAAGGACATCAAACTGGTAAAATGTTCTATTAGACATAGATAATATCCAATATATCTTTCTCATAAAACTTTGTTCAAAATTAGGTTTACCGTCCAACCGATATATTTCGATTTAGAGATGCCTTCGTTTTGATAGACTGCAAAACTATAGGCAGAAAGCTTTGGATCTGATATTTTTATTGAAAATAACATCTCAATAGAGAGGAAGTTTGGATATTATAGAAGAACCTGGAACTCAGGCACCTAGGACCTGTCATTGGCTGGTCGCAAGCCCTGTAGGTGCCTGAGTTCCTGGTTCTTCTATAATATCCCAACTTCCTCTCTATTGAGATGTCATTGTCAGTAAAAATATCATTTGACTTCCGACAGGGAAAAAAATCCAATGTTTGCGTTTATGTAATTAAATAATATATTCAATTTAGATCTGGTTATGAAGTTATGCTTTGAATTTCAAAAGCATTTTTCTTCTTAATTTTTTTTTCATTTATCATAGCAACAAATTGTCACCTTCCTTCTAAATTGAATATTAAGACTAAATCTGAATATTAATATTATGCCCTTTCTTCGTTTTTATTCAGTATTTACTATGCTTATTAAAATTTCCACTATTTGTCATTATACTTTTAAGTAATTATAATGCATGGATATCTCCTGTTTCCCATGCTTACCTTAGTATTTGCCATGATATTACCTAGCCATTATTTTCCATGCTTGATATAATAACTTATACCTAAATCCATGTTTATTACACTAAGTAATCTATTATTTTCAATATTATGTAGGTATCAGGCGTCTTAGTTCACGAGCATCTGAATTTTATCATAGATGCTCATATTTTTTAATATAAGCATGCGTATGTCAGTATGTGATAAAACTTGTTTAATAAAGGGAATAAATAGGAAATATTAGTTACAGAATGGGTGCTACTTATTAGTTACAGAATGGAGCAACTATTGCCACTATTGGGGCACATTTTCTCCATAAAACTTAAGATACAACCAAAAAAGTACTTTTGATCGCATGTAATATGTTATACATATTGCATAATCCAACTGTCGATTTATTCAGGAGAACTTTGTTCTCTTAACATATCGACAATGTATCAAGCCAGAATACGCGAGAATTGTATGGAGAGGTCTACTTTTTTCACGGCTTTTCCAACTTTGAAGTCAAAAAACACCAACTTAGAGGCTTCGCAGCATATATGTTCCATACACGGATTTACTCAGAATTCGGAGTAGAAAATTTCGTGTTTCTGTGTGTGTGTCCGCTCCCCCCTTATAACTTTTGATCCGCTCAATTTACAGAGCCCAAAATTTCAGAATATATAAACAGTTATAGACTTACAAAACTTTTATACTCAGAATTTCGAATTTTTCTTTTAGTCAGGGGTTATCAACTTTTGAATTTTTACTTTATTTTTCTATATATATCAGAAACCATAAAAGCTAGAACGCTGAAAATTGGTACATATATAGACAAATACAAAATCTCAAATTAATTTATTCAAAAAAATTCCAGGGTTTCTCAAACATTTTTTATTAAGAAAAATATTCTTTTTATGATAAATTTATGAGTTTAACTGCCTATTTTTCCAAAACTTTTACAATTATCGAAAAAAGCCGAAACACCCCAATTAGATAATTAAATTTTCTATAAAAATATTAACATTGTATTTGTACAATTTTTATAAAAATTGAATTTAGTGACGACATTGTTTCATACAATTTGTATGGTAGTAGCCTACACACAATATATAAGAAGACTAATAGTTTGATAGGTACTTAATCTCCAAACATACATACATACAGAACCGCATCATGCTGTTTTCATATTCCGGGTAGGAAAAGAGGACTGACCTCCATACTGTCCTATCTTAACATACATACCAACATGTGTTAAAATTTTCAATAATTTGGATTTATGGGTTTATAGTTTGATTCTTATTCTTCAACTATACATACTATCGCTATCGACAGTTGGATCTCATGTGTTACATGCAACTAGTATATATGTAAATCGATATCTATGGAGATCGCGATACCACTTCCACGCCGGTGGCGTTATAGAACCATTGGTCCTGTTCACCCCCGGACGCAGCCGCAACGCCGGACAACACAAAAAATCCACCATCCATCGGGTTCAACCACTGCCCCCGAGAATCCAACCTAAAACGGCGGGGCAACCGCTCAAGATCGGCAGCAGGGGCAAGCCCCTAGGCACACCGATCGAACGTAAGGGCTTGTCCCCGCACCCCTCGGTCCTCGTGTTGGCGTCCGAATACTAAGATTTTGCTAACAACACATACACAATACATACCAACACTTACATTCCGTGTCAGGAATACCATCATATTCGTAGCCTCCAATATTCAGTCATCCAGATTCCACTAATGTTTGTCACTCCGATCAAGGGACATGACAGTAGGTGCACGTTGTCCTGTCTGGCGCCACCGCAGAATTTCTCTTCTGTGGGCGCCACACTCGGAAGTGTCTTCCTCTCTGTAACCCCATTTCTTGAGGTCGCTGTAGCAGCAGAGTACACCCGTTCTGAGTCTATTGAGTGCTATTCATGTTGGATAAGGCATGTTATGTCCCACTGACATGTTTTTTGCGGGTGGTAGCTGCGTGTTTTCGACATGATCGCGCCTACTCTGCATCCTCTGTGATCACGCCACAGTGACAAGCCGTCGGGCATTGGGCGGGCCAACTTAGTCTGCTTGTTTGCTGCTTGCTCAGTTCGACTTCTGCTGCAATACGCCGTCTGATCGTAGGAGGGGCAATGTCCACAATTGGATTAGAGTTACTTAGTGGGGGTCGGTTTTAGGCAACCACATATTAATCTGGCTATTTCAGTGATTGCGTAAGAATAATAAAAAATAAAATCATAATGTTTGCAGACGATACAGCATTATTAATAACGGAAATGAATGGCATAAATCAAACTAAAGAAGAAATCACACAAGTTTTGAATGAAGTGGTTCGGTGCCAATAACTTGTCTATATTATAAATTTGAATGTTTGTATCTATGTATCTATGTATGTGTTGAATGCGCTCCTAAACCGCTCATCCGATTGCGATGAAACTTTGGTGAACTGTCGAGAGTATACCAGGGATGGTTTCTGGATCAAAAAATTTTAACTTCTTCTTCTTCTTCATCGAGTATTAGGTCATTTAACCCATGAAGGTGGACTATCCTGAGAACCGTTCATCCGATCGCAATGAAACTATGGTGAATTGTCGAGCGTATGACCGGGACCTACTGAAGGGACGGGAGGTAATGAAGGGACGGGAGGTAATGAAGAGAATGGAGGTACTGAAAGGTCTGAAGGGACGGGAGTAACTGAAGGGGCGGGAGTAACCGAAGGGACGGGAGTAACCGAATGGACGGGAGTAACCGAAGGGACGGGAGTAACCGAAGGGACGGGAGTAACCGAAGGGACGGGAGTAACCGAAGGGACGGGAGTAACCGAAGGGACGGGAGTAACCGAAGGGACGGGAGTAACCGAAGGGACGGGAGTAACCGAAGGGACGGGAGTAACCGAAGGGACGGGAGTAACCGAAGGGACGGGAGTAACCGAAGGGACGGGAGTAACCGAAGGGACGGGAGTAACCGAAGGGACGGGAGTAACCGAAGGGACGGGAGTAACCGAAGGGACGGGAGTAACCGAAGGGACGGGAGTAACCGAAGGGACGGGAGTAACCGAAGGGACGGGAGTAACCGAAGGGACGGGAGTAACCGAAGGGACGGGAGTAACCGAAGGGACGGGAGTAACCGAAGGGACGGGAGTAACCGAAGGGACGGGAGTAACCGAAGGGACGGGAGTAACCGAAGGGACGGGAGTAACCGAAGGGACGGGAGTAACCGAAGGGACGGGAGTAACCGAAGGGACGGGAGTAACCGAAGGGACGGGAGTAACCGAAGGGACGGGAGTAACCGAAGGGACGGGAGTAACCGAAGGGACGGGAGTAACCGAAGGGACGGGAGTAACCGAAGGGACGGGAGTAACCGAAGGGACGGGAGGTACTGAAGGGATGGGAGGTATTGAAGAGTCTGAAGCGACGGGTGGTTATGGAGGACGATTTTTAATTATACAGGCAATACGAAGTTTGCCGGGTGTTCACTAGTCTATATTATAAATTTGAATGTTTGTATGTATCTATGTATGTGTTGAATGCGCTCCTAAACCGCTCATCCGATTGCGATGAAACTTTGGTGAACTGTCGAGAGTATACCAGGGATGGTTTCTGGATCAAAAAATTTTAACTTCTTCTTCTTCTTCATCGAGTTTTAGGTCATTTTACCTATGAAGGTGGACTATCCTGGGAACCGTTCATCCGATTGCAATTAAACTTTGGTGAATTGTCGAACGTATGCCCGGGATGATTTCTGAATTTAAAATATTTTCTTCTTCTTCTTCTTCATCGGGAATCAGGTCTTTTTACCTATGAAGGTGGACTATCCTGAGAACCGTTCATCCGATTGCAATGAAACATTGATGAATTGTCGAGTGTAAGACTGGGATAGTTTCTGGATTAAAAAAAAATCTTCTTCTTCTTCTTCATCGGGTATAAGGTCATTTTACCGATGAAGGTGGACTATCCTGGGAACCGTTCATCCGATTGCAATTAAACTTTGGTGAATTGTTGAGCGTATGACCGGGATGGTTTCTGGATTAAAAAACTTTTCTTCTTCTTCTTCTTCATCGGGTATTAGGTCATTTTACCTATGAAGATAAAATGACCTAATACTCTGGGAGAAGAAGCTTTAACTGTCCTTCCATCTCTTTGCAGGTCTTCCAGGACAGTTTCTCGATTTTAACTTTTTTCTTCTTCTTCATCGTGTATTTGAACATTTTACCTATGAAGGTGGAGTATCCTAGGAGAATAAGGTCCAACACTGTCCTTCTATCTCTTCGCAGGTCTTCCAGGACGGTTTCTGGATTCACACTTTTTTCTTCTTCTTCTTCTTTAATGTGTTTTTAGTCATTTTACCTATGATGTTGAAGAATCCTGGAAAAACAAGGTCCAACTGTACTTTCATCACATCGCAGGTCTTCCAGGACAGTTTCTGGACATAAACATTTTTTTACTTCTTCTTTTTTATCGTGTATTTGGTCATTTTACCTATGAAGTTGGAAAATCCTGGATAAAGAAGGTCCAATTATCCCAGGATTGTTTCGGGAATTAAACTTTTCTTAACCTACTGAAGGGACGGAAGGTAATGAAGGGATGGGACGTACTGAAGGGCCTGAAAAGACGGGAGGGCCTGAAGGGACGGAAGGGCCTGAAGGGACGGAAAGGCCTGAGGGGACGGAAGTGCCTGAAAGGACGGAAGGGCCTGAAAGGACGGAAGGGCCTGAAAGGACGGAAGGGCCTGAAAGGACGGAAGGGCCTGAAGGGGCGGAAGGGCCTGAAGGGACGGAAGGGCCTGAAGGGACGGAAGGGCCTGAAGGGACGGAAGGGTCTGAAGGGACGGAAGGGCCTGAAGGGACGGAAGGGCCTGAAGGGACGGAAGAGCCTGAAGGGACGGAAGGGTCTGAAGGGACGGAAGGGCCTGAAGGGACGGAAGGGCCTGAAGGGACGGAAGGGCCTGAAGGGACGGAAGGGCCTGAAGGGACGGAAGGGCCTGAAGGGACGGAAGGGCCTGAAGGGACGGAAGGGCCTGAAGGGACGGAAGGGCCTGAAGGGACGGAAGGGCCTGAAGGGACGGAAGGGCCTGAAGGGACGGAAGGGCCTGAAGGGACGGAAGGGCCTGAAGGGACGGAAGGGCCTTAAGGGACGGAAGGGCCTGAAGGGACGGAAGGGCCTTAAGGGACGGAAGGGCCTGAAGGGACGGAAGGGCCTGAAGGGACGGAAGGGCCTGAAGGGACGGAAGGGCCTGAAGGGACGGAAGGGCCTGAAGGGACGGAAGGGCCTGAAGGGACGGAAGGGCCTGAAGGGACGGAAGGGCCTGAAGGGACGGAAGGGCCTGAAGGGACGGAAGGGCCTGAAGGGACGGAAGGGCCTGAAGGGACGGAAGGGCCTGAAGGGACGGAAGGGCCTGAAGGGACGGAAGGGCCTTAAGGGACGGAAGGGCCTGAAGGGACGGAAGGGCCTTAAGGGACGGAAGGGCCTGAAGGGACGGAAGGGCCTGTAGGGACGGAAGGGCCTGAAGGGATGGAACGGCCTGAAGGGACGGAAGGGCCTGAAGGGACGGAAGGGCCTGAAGGGACGGACGGGCCTGAAGGGACGGAAGGGCCTGGGAGCAACCGAAGGGACGGGAGTAACCGAAGGGACGGGAGTAACCGAAGGGACGGGAGTAACCGAAGGGACGGGAGTAACCGAAGGGACGGAAGGTACTGAAGGGACGGAAGGTACTGAAGGGACGGAAGGTACTGAAGGGACGGAAGGTACTGAAGGGACGGAAGGTACTGAAGGGATGGGAGGTATTGAAAAGTCTGAAGCGACGGGTGGTTATGGAGGACAATTTTTAATTATACAGGCAATACGAAGTTTGCCGGGTGTTCACTAGTTCTAAATATAATATGACGAAAACGAATGCTCTTCAGACATTAAATGCTGTCATCATCATCATCATCATCAGCCATTATTCGTCCAGTGCTGGACATAGGACTCCCCTTTCAACCTCCATGCTTCCCTATCCCTCGCCACCCTGTGCCATTGACCTCCTGCCACTCGTTTGATGTCGTCAGACCATCTCGTTTGCGGTCTGCCCGGGTTTCTGCGTCCAGTTCTCGGTCGCCACTCCAGGGTGCGTTTGGTCCATCGATCATCTGCTGTCCTTACTACATGGCCAGCCCAATTCCATTTTAAGGAAGCTACCTTGTATGCAACATCGGTAACTTTTGTCCTTTCTCTGATCCATTCGTTGCGTTTTCGATCACGAAGACTAATGTTTAGCATCCTCCTCTCCATTGCTCTTTGCGTTACTCGAAGTTTCTGTACTGTACGTTTCGTAAAAATAACAGTTTCAAAACCATATGTCAGTACTGGGAGGATGCACATATCAAATACTTTTTTCTTCAAGTGGTTTGCAAATCGTTTGGATCTGAGAATATACGACAGTTTACCGAATGCAGCCCATGCAAGGCCCCGCCTGCGTTCGATCTCTGCTTCCTGATTGTCTCCACCTAGCTTTACCTTATGTCCGAGGTAAATGTATGAATCTACTCTTTCGATGTTCCTTCCCTCTATCATCACTGATCGAGGTTGTTCTGCAGTGCACATAATTTTTGTTTTAGAGTAATTCATTTTTAGGCCCACATGACGCGAAAGATTATTGACATCGTTGAGCATCAATTCAAGTTCTTCTTCATTGTTTGCAAAGAGAACGATATCATCTGCAAATCTCAAGTTGGTCAAGGATTCGCCGTCTATATTTATTCCTCGGTTCTCCCATTTAAGCTTTTTAAAGACATCTTCAAGTGCGGCAGTGAATAGTTTGGGGGAAATTGTGTCTCCTTGTCTGACTCCCCTTGCTGTCGATAGTTGTAAATTCCTTGGTCTGGTTGTTTGTAGGAATCTATAATGGTCACCACACATCGATCAACTCTGCAACAGGCTAAATTCAGTGATCTATGCCATCAAAAAGTTAAGGATGTCTGCGGCTAGGATACAGCGAGATGTGTGTACTTCGCGTATTTTCATAGTATTATGTCATACGGTTTGATTTTCTGGGGGAAAAACTGCCACCTCACATACGGTCTTTGAAAGAAGGTATTTTTGAGAGAGAGACGAAGAATTATCTCGTCAATAAATCATTTTATACAACTGACGAAATGCTAAATGAAAGAGATTTCAATTATTAGCATGGAGTATTAATTTTGTCTTTGTTTATTGATACTAATTTGTTTGTTTGTTTGTAATCAATGACGACTCTGAGTGCTCTGCTTGGGAGCCTATGGAGGATAAACCAATAGAAATACAGATTACTACATCCTCCCTTAAATTACCTATCTTTGTGCGAACAGGTTGCTGAAGTGAGCAGGAAATTTAATTATACGCTTAACTCATTAAAAAAATTTCGAAATTTCTTATCCATCAAAAGATTTTTGTGCCAATCAATATTACTCCCTATCCTTGATTTCGCTGATGTATGTAATTTATACGCGAATCAAGAACTCTTAGATAATAAATTGGAGCGATTACAAAATATATGCCTTCGATATATTTTTAAATTGAAAAAAATTGACCACATATCGATGACCATATACCGAACACATTTAAGGTGGTTGACAATCAGGCAGCGTAGAAACCTACATAATACACACTCACTTCCATATACAAGATCTTAAACAATCCCAACGCTCCAGTTTATCTACGAAATCATTTTCACTTCCTCTCAGTACACGGGTTGCTTCTACGTTCAAATACTGAAAGAACGCTCAGTATCCCAGTACACAATACATACTTTTCCACCACATATTTCTCCGTACAAGCATCCCGGCTTTGGTATCACATCCCATCGCAACTTAGATTTTTATTAACACTTTCCGCTTTCAAAAGAAATCTGAGGAATCGTTTCCTTACACATAAAACTTAAACATAACCTCCTCTCCTCTCCTCTCCGTGTTTTGTTATTCTTATTGTTTTTTTGTTTTATATTTTTCTATAAATACATATTTTTTATTCACATAAATTGGTACGTGTCATAAATCACAATTTACCTCACCAAATGGATATGGTTGGTTGTGAGATATTACCATATGGCAGTAAGCCCGCCATTGTGCACTTATTATGTAATGTGTGCGAAATGTTTGAAATAAATAAATAAATTAATTAAATGATTTAAACTATATTAAACCGCTTCCGGCTGACGATTTTCTGCAAATTATCATGTGACAGTTTTCTTTGTAAAGAAAGAGTCGCCTCCCAAATGGCTCGAGTTAATACTGAATAATATATAATTTTTTGTTTGTCTTGATGATACTCGTCCTTCGTTAGACACACGTCAGGGGCGTGCCAGTTGACTATAGTCCCAGGGGAGACTATGAATATTATATTCACTTTCTTTGTTCAATTATGCTTTCATTTTTTCTGTTGTATATCCTTTTACGCGCTGAACAGATGTGATACATGCAAATTTAATTTTTAATTTGTTTTCGTTTCAAAACTTTTTCATCCGCATGTCACATGTCCAAATAATATTTTTTTAAGGTAGGTATCATTAAATGCATTTCAAGATGGTCAGAACGAGTTAATTTATTTTCTTGAAAACTTAGCAGAAATTTATTCACAGAGACTAGCAATGTCCGGAAATGCTTCAATCTTGTTGAAACTGCATTCTGTTATTATACCCGGGAAACCATTGTAACTGCGGTACAAACTCATCAATCAAGCGGTAGTGAACAATAAGGGGCGATTTCTCTTGAGCAAAACTTGCGCAGCAAATTGTAGTTTTTGGTTTATTGATTCCTTTTAAAGTATATATTTCAGTAATTATTCGTTGTAATATCTAATTAACATAGGCATATGAAAATAGACTTCATCTTTAAACAGGTGAAATCTCTGAATTACGAATACAGTAATTATAGTATAATAATTAGTAATTATTTCAGTATAACGTACCTATATGTAATTTGTCCCGATAAACCTTCATACAAAATGTACTGAACCAAAATTCGCTATAGATTCAGAATAACGATTTTTTTTGGAATTATGCTTCAATTTTATGCGACCTCAGTCTGTTTTTAACACTTAGCGGTGCAGCACGTATATATAAGATATTTCGTAGGTAAAATATGGTTTTCAAGTGCTGGTTTTTATAATCAGTGCAAATCTCCGTCTTTGATGTTTCTAAAACTTATTTTTCTAAAAAAAAATACTGTGTGAAACTGGACAAAAACAAACGAAAACTAGCATTCAAAAAGAAAAAAACATTTTTTGTGGTCCCGTGAACCTCGTTTTACTGAGATTTCACCTGTATTTCCAAGTGTTGTTATTAGTACAGGACTTTTGTTCTGGGCAAAAGACTTTTTAAAAAGAAATCACAATTCAGCGTTTGCACATATTTGAACACTTATTGTCCAATATTGTTTGAATCTCTACTTATAAGCAAATAAGGATTTGGTATTGTTTGATTAGTATCAAAGTAGTCATAGGCGTGCACAGATCAAACATTCGCTATATTGTTCGACAACAGTTAATATTTGAGGACCTCAGTATCAAAAGCGGCCAAAAGCATATTTTGTCATTTTTGAGATTTTTTTGTTATTTATATCTACCAGCCAGTATGTATCCATTACAAATGTATCTGAGGATCAAAAATGACTAAAACCCATGAAAAATTACGTTTGAAAATAGGTCTAAGTATCAAAGGCGGCCAAAATCAAGTGTCCTTAGTATCAAAGTCGGCCATAATATGAATTAACCAATCACGCCTCGTCGTTTAGGCAAATTTCAATATGGCTGCCATTTGAGTTGGTATAATATAGTGATTGTACCTATACACGATATTCATATTTTTTTACATTCTTTTGTTTATTTTATGCTTAAAAACTATTAAATTAAAAATATATAACATACGAAATGGAGCAGAATATTTCAAATGTAGAAAATAACCTCACAAACGTAAGTCGAATATATTTGAATATGTAAAATGAGTATCAAAAATGACCAAAAACAAATGACTTAATATCAAACATGGCCAACTGCAAGAATTTGTATCAAAATCGGCCAAATGCATTTTAAAATCCAAAATTAAATATATATCAACAAGAATAATGTAAATATTTAATGGTAGATGTCATAAATAATATCAGGTTTTATTATTTCTACAATTTTTTTAAAAAAAAACAGTAGAACATTGTTTCCTAGTTTTTTGTGTTTTCCCAAAAAAACACAAGGGAGCATTTGGTCGTTTTTGATATTGGGGGCCTCATTTACTATACATAAAACACATTCTATTATCCGTAGGTATTACATATATACTTTTTGGATACTACATATACTTACTTTACTTACTTTTTGTGTGGCTACGGCTTTTCCTGCGCCTTTGGCTGCGTCATTGAGTATTTCCCTTATACACTCTTGACTCCCGTTCGGCCAGCCATTTCACAGCTTCTGGAGTCGCCCTATGGATGTCCATCCAGTCTCCTTCATAACTCCGTATCGGGCACTCCTCTACTAGACGCGTGCTGCGCTTTCGATCAATTTGCTGACTCGTGGACACGGCCCACGATCTGTCCATACACGAGTAACAACAACATTTCGAAAGCTCTCATTGAATACTTTTATTTTGTATATCTACCTAATATTGTAAAAATATTAAACTGAGATTCGTTGTACAAATTTAACCGCCCTTAGGTTCATTATAACATGACCTCAAAAATTGATTAATATTATTATTACCTACCTACCCAGTTTTTCGATACTATAATATTTATATTTTTTTTACTTCACATTCGTGTAAGTGAAAATAATATATGACCAATTTATAAAAAAATCACAGTCGTTTGATAATAATTTAGACGAACTAGGGGTGTTCTGAATCCGGTCCTTTCGCCCCAAACGGCAAATTTATATAAAAAGGCATTGCTTATATTGATGTGTTATTTGGCACGCGATTTTCGATATTATTACTTTTAACGAAACTAGCAAAAACTTTTCACCCAGCCATAAAATAAGCAGCATTCGTATTTTATTATTGTTTTAACAATAGTTATTTCGTATTGAAATGAAATAACTTTAATATTACAATAAAAACGTTTTATTGGAATGATAGCTCACTGAAAGAATAACAAGAAAATATGTTGAGTAACAAACATAATTAACGGAAGCATGGTTATATTTTGTTTGTTATGTAGGTATTAACTATCTCCTTCTTCTTCTTCTTCCCTACCATCCTTCAAAATGGTGAATTTAATGATCTTTCTACCATTTTCTTGGCTTATTCCTATATCTGAAGTATTTTATAAGCGAATATTCTTTTTTAAATGTTTGTCAATAAAAATATTTTATAAGCCTTAATACTAGCTTTGTCAAGCGTATATCAATCATTATTTTTACGTAGCCATAAACTACTAAAGCATTTATTTTCATCTTACTTACAATACCTTTTTCAGTCTTACATTCGCGTCAAAGACACTTATACCTTATTGTTTAACAAATAGTTTCACCGCATGTTCGTCTTAGAGACCTTATTTCTGTATATAGAACTATATAATTGAAATATGTGGTTTTTAGATAGTTACTATGATTAACACTCTTGTTTTATAAATATTTTATCAGCAATTGTTGTATAAATTAGTTATATAGGTATACCTATCCATAAACTTGTTTCTTACATCTAAAAATATATCGTCGTTGATATATTCATTGCCTAATTCTACCAGGGTAATACTCTCACTAATGAATATTTTATACACGAAAGTGCTTTTGAATTTACATAAAAAAAACTACAAGTATGATGGTATGATAATGAAGGCACCTACTACAAAATGATGTTGGAGCGAGGATGTTCCATACAAGTAATCAATATTTGATGAACTAAGACTTTAGTAAATTGCTTTGATAATATTGTCATTAAAAATTCCCTTGTTTTTAATACATCTACGAAATTTTCACTTCTAGGTATTCCTTTGATATCTCAGCGATGCCCAAATATACTTATATTTTTCTTTTTCAATGTGGATATGTAATGTTAACTAAAAAATATTATAATTTATCTGCAAGTAACGGTTCTCAACTTTATACATATTAAATTATCTAGGCCTGTCAAATTAATGCACAAAATGTTCTATCCCACCATTACGTACATATAAATCAATTTATCCCACATACATTCGCGGACAATTTATTAACATTTCAGTATTGTTTGTGAAACTCGGTTTCAACCATTGTGGGTAATGACTAAATTCTCAATAGATAGAACTCCCCATATGAAATGTGCTGTCACAATTAATCTTCGTAACGAAATAGACCTTTCTGTTGTTTCAAAACACTGAATGTGAAGGATCAATATTCGATGGCCAATAGCTTGCGCTAATGTTGAAATGATAATTGTTTTTGAGTTAATAGTGGGTTTATTTAAATGAATATGAAATTATTTAAAATAAATAATGAAGTCAATAAAATAACGAATTTGAACATCTTGAGATGGTTTAGATACGTGAGTAGAATGAAGGAGGAACGCCTGACAAAGAAAATATACAATAGAATCAGAAGTAAGAAAGAAAGAAATCAAAAAAGAAAGAATGGCTCGACAGTGTGAACCACATTCTGAAAGTGAGAAATTTGAGCAACAGACAAACGTGTATAAGACGATGAATGAATGAGGCGATAGATGCGTTCCATGATATATAGAGAAATATGACGTTCGGTTATTTCTGACTACCCTTTTTGGGACATAGTGTGATGGTGTGTATGCATGTACATACCTAATGTTGAATTACGTAAATACACTATTGTACCTAGTAATATATAAATACTTTGTCAATATGATGATTTAATTAATTTTCTTAAGTAGGTGCGACGCGACGCCACAAAATTCTAAACAATGGATTAACCTAATATTGTCGAATCTTCTGCGGAGCTAAGTGCAGCCCTTGAACCTCTCTTGGCCTTATCGGGGTTCATCGCAGAAGACCTACGGATGGAACTAACCGCCAGCTAAAGTTCAATTTCCTCGGGCTATCCCGACGGAGGAGAATTATGTCAATAAAAACAAGGTGGGCGGAGAAAGATAACGCTCAAAGGTCGAAGGCGGCTTTTGAAGTACTCGATCCAAGCCTTTATGTAAACTTTCAGGTTCCTTTTTCGTTTAATGACTGTTTCTACCCCAGACAAATAATATTTTTAAAACATAATTACCCAAGTTTTACAAGCAGCAGTAGCATAAAAATGTGTTTTATTCATTCAATTATTTTTTTTATTTCAATTGAAACATTTTCATTCTTTAAATATTAGACTTGAGGTCCTTTTTATTTTCGTATATACAAGAAGATTTCTATACTGAAACTACGCCTAAAGATGATCAAATGCTACATAAAATGTCGGTACTGCTCTACGGTGTTCAGGCATGGACCCTCAAGATTGGTACCATAAGCATTCGAAATGTGGATACTTAGTGTTACTTAGTTTTACTTAGTAATACTTGGTAGGTATTACATACTTAGTATTTATTTAAGTCGTTTATATAATTTAGTTTTTGGTTATCATAAGTACATATTCATTTTCTTCTTTAATTAACCTTTCTGTTTATATTTTTTTACTAATTTTGATACGTATATAATATGTGTATGTTTTTATAACAAAATTGCGTATTGGTATTTTTCTTTATTTTTTTTTCTCGTGTTATATAATTATGTTTATGCATAAAACGTGTCATGTAAACAATATTGTGTTTATAAAGGGCAAATGAATAAATTAATAAATAAAATTCTATCGCGTATAAGTCATTACATAAAATTCCGAGAATCGGCCTCCTTTATGTTTTCCCAGTAATTAATTTCCAAGTAATTAATAGGTATACAATTAATATTTAATATAGGTACCTACCTAAGATCACGTTATTTTATTATATAATTTATTTTTTTATTTATACGGCTCTAAGTCGTTTACACGAATAAAAAATAAAGTGGTTACACAGAATGATTGGAAAATTATGAAAGTAATACAAAACAGAGATAAAGAATAAAAATTAATAAAAAATACAATAACAACACACATCGGTAACAAACGGAAACATTAGAAATTATTTGCTCTTCGTTTGTCATCGTTTTTTTTTTTCAATGGAGATATTTTAATATATATTATTTACATGTGATTAAAACTTTAGGCCATAATTCAAACTATTTTTAAGCACGAAAGCAAGTTATAATACGATTAAATTAACTTCTTTTGTGTTTATTGAATGTTTTGAGAGTAATTTTAAAAATTATTTTTAATTATATTTCGATCAATTTATCGTGTGATGACAGCAGCGTGTTATTTTTTTTACTAAAAACTACGCCGAATTTTCTTTTGTTTAGTGTTAAAATACATATGTGATAAACTAGCTTACAAGAATACTTTCTCAAAATGAAAAATTATTTCAAATCTATACTTACGGAAAACATTTACGGACGCATAGAATTATAATGTTATAATCTAAGTACGGACGCATATTTCCAATAAATATTATAACCATAATATATATAAAACGTAATAAATATATAACCATATATTAAACTTTTGTTACGCGGTAATTAGCAATAAATGAATTACTCGGAATATTTAAAGGGTTTGAAGAATCTCTTAAACGGCGTCGTTTAACCCGTTTATATAATTATTCTCAAAATAAATATGAAATTCGGCATTGTTCGCGTAAAAAATGACATTTAATTCAACATGGCGGCGTTAGATCTTGTCTCTCGCCTCGATGTCGACCCAATCTCGCCGTCAAATAAGTGGGCGAGAACGATTCGACGAGTTATCTGCTTAGTGACTACCAAAAATATCGACTAGTCGATATTTTGACAGTTAATCTCGACATTTATCGGTCGAGATTTACTTACAGACTTAGCCTGCAGTAAGAATTTTATTACATTTTGTGAACGCCTGCTTCATACAATCCGTATAGCCATCTAGTATTGTGTGGGATTTTTACTATATCAACTCCGCCAAAAATTGTCATGATATTTGCCGAATCCTATACTTAAAGTGTGTTTACATATATGCCATACGATTTTGTAACAATAAAAAAACGTTGATATTAAGATAGTTAAGAAAGAGAAAGAATGAAAGTTTTTTATGTACTATCTACATATATAGTAAATTAATTATGTGTTATTTCTAAATTTTAACTATCCTATTGAATAATGCATGGAGTTTTCACTGATCCATTAATAAAGCAATGCACATTGTCTGTTTTATAGATTGTGTAGTGTAGACTGTATAGCTCTCTATCATACAATAAATAAAATAAAGAGTTTCAAGATTTCGATCAATTAAATGTCCTTAGAACAGAAAGTGATATTTCCCTACATTGATCATGAACCAATCCAAGCAGGGAGAGTGATTTGACCCAAAGTAAGATGAATTGATTGTGAGGTAGGTATTATCGGACTTTGGAAGTTATCAAATGAAAGAGAAACTCCACTGACAGAAATAAACAGCTTGGACCCACCTTGAGCTGTTGAACTTGATAGTAATGAATCTATTTTATAATATTGTACTTATCCATTTAAACGTGAATTAATTTGTTTTTATTTGAAAAAAAAAAATCATATTTTATTTACAAAAAGATTTCTTTATAATAGATGGTTGTGAACGTGAGAAAATCAAAGGTTACGGTGTTAGAAAAACTGGTGTTAGAAAATAAATAAAACAGCACGTAGAAATTAAGTAGAAAATTAATTGTCACAATCGACTGTAAGTTTATTTATAACCGGGTTTTGGATTTCAGTGAAATGCACAGTTCGATTCAAATATTGAAAGTTGAATCAAAATAGTGAAAGAATCAGTTATGTCTAAAAATAGAGTGAATATAATAAAGTTATACTATATTATTCAATAATAAGTTTTTAACAACGCAACGTGGTCTTTTTATAGTGCCAACTTTATCTGAAAATGAGTACGGGTTGGCCAACGCTATACTCTTCACAGTCTTCACTACAAGGTACTCCACGAATTTTGTCCAAGTAATAGAATTTTCAGCATTTTCATTACTGTACTCACCTACTTAACTAAACACTAAACTGTTGTAATGGGGGGCAAGTCTGGTCCAACCGGTGAAATCAAAACCCTCACGATTACCCATATCATGGATATAATTATTATATGGAGTTCTATAATATCTTTAGATATCATAGATCTCCATAGTATAATTATATCCATGATATGGGTAATCACGAGGGTTTTGATTTCGCCGGTTGAACCAGATTTGCCCCCCGGGTCAATCGGCGGAATCAAAACCACCCATGTTTACCCATATAATTATAATAATAAAATTATATCCATGATATGGGTAAACATGAATGGTTTTGATCCCGCCGGTTGACCAGACTTGACCCCCTGGTCAAACAGTGAAATCAAAACCCTTTTGACTACCCATACCATGGATATAATTATCATTATATCCATGATGTAATTATCATAATAATTATATCCATGATATGGGTAATCGTGAGGGTTTTGATATCACCGTTTGACGTGACTTGCCCTCCAGGTATTACATCTGTCATTTAGCTTCGTTCAATGAATAGTTATATTTCAATAAGTCTATTATCTAAATATGAAATAGTAGAACCACTGATATGCAGAGCGAGGAAGGGCGGAAGGTGGAAATTAAAAATATGATAAAATAATAAATTAGATGGGTGGTGGCAGGGCGGTTAGCGCGCTGGGTTAGTAATCCAGTGGTCGCGAGATCGAACCCTGAGACGACCGATTTCGTTCACCTTTAACACAAGCATTTATGCTTAGTTTCGGGAATGTATGAGGATGTCATATATGTACTTAAAAATTCGCTCAAAAAAAATAATACCATGCGTACAACGTAACAATTAATAATAATCTTCCTTCTTCAGTTCCAATCTTGGAGATTGATTGGCAGCAGTGTTGCATCTCTTCATACACTCCCGCTCAGTCTACGGCGATTCTCTTCACAACAAAACAAAAGGGAGCACAACATATCTGTATATACCCACACACCAGTCTCGTCTCACCTAAAAAGGAACTATATTCAGAATGGGTGGTGAACCTCATTGCTGAACTATGTGAGATGTTATTGTTGCCTGTTGTATTTTCGATTACCCGGCTCTTACGGGACACTCGAAAACAATAATAGAAAAGAGTGGAAGCACTATTCTAAGCCGGTGCCTCACAGCTATTTATTTAATTAAGTGTTTTATTTAAAGTTACTCTCTATTGTTTCGATTTCGAAATTATTTTTTATACATTGGACGAAACGTGTTCTGGCACAAACCTCAAGGCTCGATCATACCGAACTCAAAATATATGGTTGTACCTACCTACTGCTGAAATAATTGAGAACTCAGGAAATTATAAATGTTAGGGTTATAAAATAAGACATGTTTTCATACCGTGACAATAAATTGTCGTTGACAGCTGTTATTATTATTTCTACCAACATACACACTTTGTTAGTGTGGAGGACTTTGCGATTGTTACTCGGAACGAAGAGCTCTCTTCACTGCTAAGCCTCTGTCAAATAAACGAGGACAGAAAAAAACGAAAGGAGAAAGGAAAGCTGAGGGGTCGAACGAAACAAAAGCTAGCTAGCTAAAATATTATCTCGACAAGATAAACATACTTACACCTACCTTTCTCTGTTAGACATAGGTACTTATGAGACTGCATACAATCTTGCATTTTAATATGCTACTTGAACGTGACCTGGCCATGAACAATGTTGCATACAGCAAAAAAAAAACTACTCTGTTGATTCCAAAACAAACACAGAATCAAAAATCCTCTTACCAAACAAATAAAAACCCAAGATAAATCATCTGCAGGAGTTGTTCCAACAAATATGAAGAAAGCATTACAAATTTTGTTCATACTAAAATATATGTTCAACAGCATTGATCTACATATACTACGTAGTACATATAATTCAATTTTTTAACAGATTTTTAATTATCTCAATAGAGACGAAGTTGGAATATTTATTGTAGGAGAACCGGGAAATCAAGGCACCTACAGGGCTTACGACCTGTCATCGGCTGGTTTACGTGATCACTTTATGCGCTTGCGCAACGTTCACCAATTATGCCTTTTAATGAGATCCTTAATTTAAAAATTCCTTATTTTCAAGCGAAAAGAATTTCAGTATTACAATATATAGAACTTTCAAAATTGAATTGATAGGGATCTCATTAAAAGGCATAATTGGTGAACGTTGCGCAAGCGCATAAAGTGATCACGTAAACCAGCCGATGACAGGTCGTAAGCCCTGTAGGTGCCTTGATTTCCCGGTTCTCCTACAGTAAATATTCCAACTTCGTCTCTATTGAGATAATTAAAAATCTGTTAAAAAATATCTTTGACTCCCGACAGGGAAAAAAATCCAATGTTTGCGCATATGCAATAATAAAAATATTCGATATAATTCAATGTTAAACAGTAGGTTGGTAAAAGAGCTAAACAACTTGAGAATTCTTTTATTCTCTGTTTTTTTCAACCGATATCCCCGTGACAACGTAAATAATAATTTATAAAGCATCGTACAAGATCATTTCAAGGACTCTTTTATCTTATTTCGTAGAAACAGCGCTATAGAAATTATTAATTTTGTTATTCCGACCTTCTAAAGATTTGATATTCGAAATTTCTAATAGGTTACTTCAGATAATTGGTAATTTGTTTCTACTAACAGCAAATACCTACCTTATAAAATTCGAAATCAATGAAAATAAGTAGGTACCTATTATATAACTAAAATAATTGAAAACGAGTATCTATTATTATATGAGTAAAATCATTGTAAACGAGTATATGTATTTCTTATATATTAAGTATGTTAGAATTTTACAAACATATAAGCATAAAAAATATATACCTAAATACAAATTCAATCTTAGCAATTAATGAGACATCTTCTCAATTATTATTGACAAAGAAAAAAGGCTTTTCCTTTACTTCATAGATGGCAGTAGTATAGTTCCTTATTTTCAGGTGAATTGTTACACACTATTCAAATATATAGAACTTTCAAAAATTACATTGATAAGGGAACTCAATAAGAAGCCATAATTGGTGAAGGTTGCGCAAGCGCATAAAGTGATCACGTAAACCAGCCTATGACAGCCGATGAACCAGCCCTGTAGGTGCCTCGAGTTTCTGGTCCTTCTACAATATTCCAACTTCGTGTCTATTGAGATGTTAAAAAAAGTTTGTCAGTAAAAATATCATTTGACTCCCGAATGGGAAAAAAAATCCAATGTTTACGTATATGCAATTAAAAAAATCGATTTACCTTCATCTAACTTCGTAAGACATGGCGTAATATGAATATTAGATACCTACAAGAAAATATGTACAAAGGTACTTACACTGTATAAAGTTTAATTCCTTTCAACTGTGAAAAGTAAAGTTTATTTTGTCAAAGTTTTCTCAGGTACAAAACATAAATTATATTACCTACTTGCCTAACATACATACTCAGGGTGAAATTTTGTTTCTTAAAGTTTGAAAGGAAAATGTTATAAACGTTAATTAACTTGTTTTGCAAATGTTGTAAAGTATGTACATTATTAAGTATTTTATTTAAAAATGAGAAATATTCTGCTAATAAACTCTCCCCCAGAAAAATAAAACAAGGCGGATAAATTTCGGGTGTGCTTATGTAGGTACCTACCCATTGGAAGTATTTCATAACTTATATGTATAGGGAGTAAAATTCTTTGGAACAGGGGATCAGAGATGGGCATTTTATTTTATGTTTTAAGTTTGGTTAGTAGGAGGTGGAGGACAATCCATTTTTTAAGAGTATACCTAATTATATAATATAATAATTTACGATTGCACCCTGTGTGACAAACTTGTTACCAATCTTTGAAAATTGATTTGCACCAGTGGAGTGGGATTATATTGAATTCATATAAATGTCAAATTACAGCGATATAAATGTCCATCTATCCGATACCGATTGGACATTTATTCAGATATGTGATTCTTTAGATGCAGCTGTAGATTGTTTTTATGATACGTTAAAACAAATAATTACGAAACATGTACAAAAAAAGACCATTAAGAAAAACAAATTTCCATGTTGGTATTCATCAGCTTTAATCAAAATTATCAAAGAAAAACGTAAAACTCATAAAAGGTGGAAATTACACAACAATCAACTTGATTATTTGGAATTCACGTTACTCCGTTCCCGTCAAAAATCTGTTCAGAGTGAATGTTACTCACGTTATATTGATGACACAGAGAATAGTATACAAAGTAATTGCAAAAAACTGTGGTCCTACGAAAAAAGTAGACGGAACAATACAAACATACCTAAAACAATATTTCTAGGAACTGAATCAGCGACTGGTGGCGAGGAAGTTTGTGACTTATTTTCTAATTATTTTAATTCTACTTTTGTTACAACCTCATCCGCTGGGTTTACGACTGCTGGTGATGAATTGGAGTCCAGATGCGCCTATGACGGTATTGGTGTAATAACCATTGATCAAAGCAAAATGTTGAAATACTTACAAGCTTTAGATATCAAGAAGGGTCCGGGCAATGATGGTATCCCTCCGTATTTCATACTTCAATGCGCCGAAACGCTAGCACTTCCACTAACCATTCTCTTTAACAGATCTATGAACGAAGGTAAATTTCCTAGTAGATTCAAAGAGGCTCTCATAGTTCCCATATATAAGAAGGGGTCGAGGAACAATGCAGAAAATTATAGACCAATATCAATACTATCAGTTTTTAGTAAATTATTTGAACGTATTACATATGATCAAGTATATCCTGTAATAATCAAATATATTCAAGACCAACAACATGGTTTTCTAAGAAACCGTTCCGTGTTATCAAATATGCTCATTTTTACTGAATATTTATCATCTAATATGGAGGATAAATATCAAATTGACGCAATATATACAGATTACTCAAAGGCTTTCGACAGAGTCGATCATGTTATATTAGCTAAGAAATTAAAATTAGTCGGGATACACGGTAACTTACACAGGTGGTTTGTGTCGTATATTGAAAACAGGTCTCAGTCAGTAAAAATTGACAATTACAGGTCCAATTTTAAGTTTATTCCATCTGGCGTTCCACAAGGCTCACACTTGGGACCGTTATTGTTTAATATTTACACTCACGATATCTACATGTGCTTTACAAACTCCTTATATGTCTCATATGCTGATGACATGAAGGTTTATTTAAAAATTCGTTCAATTGCAGACTGCCATAAACTTCAGAGTGACCTGGATAGATTATCACAATATTGCAAACAAAACAAACTTGACTTGAATATCTCAAAATGTAACAAAATTTCATTCACTCGTGCAAAAAACATTATTAAATATAATTATACGCTTCACAATAACACGCTCGAAGAAGTGGATCATATAAGAGATTTGGGGATTACGCTTGACTCAAAATTAATGTTCGACAAACATCTGGATATAATAGTTAATAAAGCTTATAAATCTTTGGGGTATATTATCCGCCTGTGTAAACCATTTAAAAATGTCAGTACACTTCATAGGTTATACACCACGTTCATACGTCCACATTTAGAATACTGCACTCCAATATGGTCTCCTTACTACCTAAAACATATAAATAGAATCGAAAAAGTACAAAAGAAGTATTTGAAACATATCAACTTTCGTTTACGCGTATATTTTCCTTTATATTCCGAATCAGTTCAATTTCACAAATTTGACACACTAGTTAATCGACGAATTATGGCCGATCAATCTCTCTTATATAAGGTAATAAACAATTTTTTTGACTCTTCTGAACTAATAAACTTTATACCACTCAGAGTTTCTGGAAGAACTACCAGACGGCCCGAATTGTTTCACGTTCCTGTTTGTAGAACGAACTATCGGAAGTTTTCAACTATCCCTCGAATTTGTCGACAATATAATGAAAGTTTTAATGATATAGATATATTTTTCCATTCTTATTATCAATTCCGGGAGAGGGTTAGGTGCGAGTGCGGACGTATATCATAATGACGAAAGGTGTTGTGACATACCATAGTTTCTCTACCTCTCACATTCCTCCACTTTTCTTTTTCTATTCCTACAGTTCCTCCCCCATCTCCGTCATTATCCTTGTTGCTTTTGTTATGTATATATTTTTTTTAGTTTTTTTTAATTTTTTTTTTAGTTTTTAATAGGTATAAAATATTAATATTTTTTCAGAATCAACTGTAAATATGTACTTTGTGGACAGTTTTTTGGCCTTGATTTATTATTCATTGTTTTATATTCATATTAGTTAATGATGCTGTTATTGTCCCAAATAAACCAAATAAATAAATAAATAAATAAATAATACAAAAAAAGAATACAAGTGAAACTTGAACATGTCCGAAGTAGCACGACAGCAGAATAAAGGCAGTTGAAAATGAGATCGCATAGAAGAATTTGTAATAGAACGATGTATAACAGGGTACATAGTGAGGATACAAGGAAAGAATGTAAGATGATAAAAGATTTAGTTAATATAATGAAAGTTAAGAGATTTAGATGGTTTAGCCACTTGGAAAGAATGAATGAGGAACGTGTTACGAAGAAAATATACAAAGCTGATAGGAACGGAATAAAAGGTCCGGTTTGACCAAAAAAGGGATAGCACGATCATGTGAACGGTATTTTGAAAGACGGAAATGTTAGAAGTGTGAACAACAGACGAACATGTATAAGACGATTTATGAATGTTGACGAGGCGATAAATGTGCGTCAAGATTTTTAGTAATATTCTGTTTTTTTTTGCCGTGTCCATTTTCTATTGAAAACTAACTAGAGCCTCATTTCAAAGGTTTCAATATTCACAACTCATATTTTTCATTATTCGTGATATTTTCATTTTGATGATCACGAGACGCTCTGACAGGACGTTATAAATTAGACAGATTTGAAGAACATTCAACAGAATTTAATTTTCCTGAAGGATCCATATAATTATTTTGCATTGCGAAAACAAATGACTTAAAAAAACGAATTATTGTAGAAATTCTTAAAGCTTGTTTCGTATTATGTCAATCGTAAGCAGCCCATTCACGATCGTTACATTCGGCGTCGCTCCATATGGAGCGGCTCCATTTGGATCATTGTAAAATTTTCATCACACTCATGGGCGCGCCATCGAGCCATACACAAGCACATACATACATACATATGTACATTGTATACACAAGCTGTCGGCGCTTTCGTATTAATAATTTCTATTTTTTGAAATTTTCAAGTAAAAATGAGTTATTATTCTGATTATGAGTTTTATACAACTGCTGTAGCGGTTTGTTTATATATAATAAGAAAAAAAAACTAAAAAGAAAATTATGTATTTTCGCATTCACGAGAGTGTCAAACAGCTCGGCGCTATGAGATGCGCCGCGCCGTATGTCGCGGCACTATGGAGTTTCGATCGTTTGGAATTCCATTTTGGTGTGTCAGGCCAATTGGGCCTACTCGGGTTTTGACATTCACTAGCGCATTTTGGAGTGATAGCAAGCCATTTGGAAGGGTGGCATGATCGTGAATGGGGGCCTTTTATGTTTTTTTATCTCGTGTAACCAATTGTTTTCCACGCTCAAAATTAAAAATTTTGCTCTTTCATCTCCCTTCAAACAATTTACATGCTAGCACATATTTACGACATTTAATATTCTGTACATTGAACAATCAGAACAATATATTATAAATGATACCGTTAGGCTAACACGGATTTAGCAGTATTTATTATTTGCTAAAATGTGAAAACATAAAATGTAATGAACTGTAAAATTAATTCTAAAATGTCATAAGCTACGAGATGTAAATTGTCTAGAGAAATATAAACCTTTATGATTTTGTGTTTCGCAATATTTCATTTATAGTACTGAGATATAATATTACATAAATTCTCCGTAATCAATAACTAAATTTTCCAGAACGTGGTAGGAATGAAAGAGAGAATACATCATCCGATTTATAAAGAAGGCTAGTTAGTTCACAGTTAGTATGATGAAAAGTATAACTTGTCTTGTATTTTTTTACTTTTCTTGTTATTTTAATATGTTAATTATTTGCAATATATACAATCACACTTCTAATAACAGTTCTCTGAAATATTTACAATTCTTTAATATTTATGGGAGGAATGGTTATATTCTCTCATTCTTTCTTTTCCTTACCTACATTTACTCCCTAACTACTGCGGTTAATGTGTGTGTTTGTAATACAAATTAGCTTATTTTCTCTCGAGAAACTCTTTCATAGAAAATTTTCATATATTTTTTTAAGTATATAACTACAAAATCTTAAAGAATTCCAAAAAGTAATGAATTAAAAAAAAACATTATCCACGTTATTAAATTGACACCCATTTTAAAATTTTATCAGAAAAATCAACTCAATTTTACTTACTTACTTCCGATGGCCATACAACTCCGGTAGAACTTTATCCTCCTGAGCAATAGCTTTCCAAGCCTTCCTGTCAGCTGCAGTGGACTCCCAGTCATCACAAGCATTCATCACGTTCAGATCTCGGGTAACATTGTCCATCAATCTCTGCCTTAGTCTTCCCAGGGGTCTCTTGCCCACAGGGTTATTTTGCAGGATACGTTTTGTGGCTCTTTTTTCCCCTGATCTGACAACATGCCCAATCCAAGCTAATCTTCTGGACCTGATTTCGACTCAATTTTAGTAAAAAAAATAAATACCTAAAACGCAGTAAGTATATTGTTAAAAAAATTCTAAATGTGAACTAGGTAAATTTTGCTGACTTCATCAATCGATTAAAGGAGGTGAGGTGAATTCAAAGATAAAACCATTGTTTTAGTATTGATTAAAAAACGGTTTTCCGGTATTGACTATAAATAAGCTGTTTTCCAGAGGAAAATATTTTTAAAATAGTTTACACTGGAATTAAAAGTTTTAATAGTAACAAAGTATACAGAATCTTAATAAGCACATGTTTAAAAACATGTTATTTATAATAATATTGCGTGCTAGACTCACGCTCCACACAATAACCTTGAAACGATATTTCTTATAAAACTTGGGAAGTCGTACATGAAACAGAATTCAATAGAAGAAAGTTTTGGTAGAAATGAATAGCGGATGTGACCTCAGTTTTAGAGCTTCCTTCAAACATTTTGGAAGGAAAACCTACAGATTTTTTTTATAAATATTATGTGATATTATTAACCGCCTACCGCGACCTTTTTATAAAAAATAAAGTGCGTCATTCGTAGACAAATATTTGTTTACTTCAACTTATCGGGAGTCTTTGTCAGTATGAGGGCGAACGTTTACAAAAAAAGCCAAGTGTGAACCCACCGATAATAAGTACCTACGAATAATAATGAAATAATGTTAAATCCTGCAATTTTCACCTATAAAGAGGATACCTTTTTCATACCTATCTTTATATGATTACATGAAAATTCTTCGAAACACAATTGTTCGAATGCGCAATTGTACGAATAACAATTTTTCGAAAATCAGTTATCAGAATGACAATTGTCCGAAAGCAAATTATTCGAACTAACATTTGTTGGAAAACCAATTAACCGAATTTAATATATTTTTGTGTCAATATGTTGCCTCCTTTGACATATTTGTTGCCAGTAAAATATTATATTCGATGAAGATTATTATTACTTGTTGTATTATTGTTGGGTACGTATGTTTGCACATTTTTAATTGTTTGACAGCGCACTGATGTTTGACAGCGCGGGATATCCTAGTTTGTACACCAGTTTATGTTTATCTAGTATTCACATCAATATAATTATTTTATTTTAATATTATACTTCCTTTTTCTAATATATAATGCAACTGGCCCACGCCAGTCGCAATTATAACTACAAACAAACCTAACCAACCTATTTTTACCAAAGTTTTGTAGGTTTAGGTTTAAAAAATAGGTGTACATCCTAGGATATCTGACAGCGCGGTGCGTCGCCATGTTTTTTATTCCATAGATTTTTATTATACATAATATACTATGTAGATGTAGTACTCCGTGCAAAAAGTGTGTCATTTGTTTTCGATTCATACAAAATTTGCTAACTACGACATCTAGTATATTATAATAAAAATCTATGGTTTATTCCTCTCACAATACTACCAACATGACGTCATAAAAATTCGAACAATTGTAAATTCTGATAATTGTGTGTTCGGAAAATTGTTTTTCGAAAAAATGTGATTCGAATAATTGCCATTCGTAAAATTGATTTTCGTAAAATTGAGCATTCGAATAATTGTTTTTCGAATAATTTTCCTTTCACCTCTTTATATATATAATTCTTCCGTACGTGTGTATGTCACTGAACTCCTGCTAAACGGCTGAACCGATTTTGATGAAACTTTTTGTGTGTGTTTATATGAGTCCCTGAATGGATTAGATTCACAAAAAGGAATTTTATACATTAATAAATATCAATCGTTATAAATATTTTCGCAATATGCATTTTGAATAGTGCCAATATTGCTTTCCGATATGTCATAATATTATGCAATGTTGGTTATGCCATTAAAACATGATGTCTTCTCAACGCTGTCTGCGGTATTTGTTTTCATATTTTTAATATTTTATGAAATTATTATGTGTATAATTATTTATTATTATTGTATAAAGCAATTTAGTTTTTTTACAAGTATATTCTATTTTAAGCGGTCTTATGACGATAGGTATATCAAAGTCATCATCTCAATGTAATGTTTCGTAATATTTTCGTTTAAATATTTCAATTAATTTATGAATATTACATTAAATTATTTATTTTTATGTATATTATTATCATTATATAATTGAGTGGCATTATTATATTGTGATATATTCTGTTCTTGATAGCCAAATGTTATAAATCTCCGTAATGTAAAAGTGAGATTATAAATATATATTTTGTGATTGAAACTTCATTACCAATCAACAAACGTATATGAGAAAGAGGTTAGTGTGTATCCCATCAGGGCCGGATAATTGAAACTATAACAGGCAACAAATTCATCTTCATAACCCTTTCTGAATGTTACCTTTTTTAGGTGAGGCAAGACTGATATGTGGGTACACACGTATGTGTCGTGTTTCCTTTTATAAGGTAATCCACATCCATTTTTATGTTTTTTAAACCAGCTAATGACAGGCAAGCCAACATTCGTGCAGGACAACGTCCGTCGGGTCTGCTAGTATTCAATAAGAAAGAAAATATAAAAAAACCAGCCATTAAAAATGATTAACCGAAAACGTTGGTAGGTATCTCTCGTACCAGTAGATTGTAACTCTTTGTTATTAATAGATTCGTTTTTTTTCAACTCTTCGTTACATAATAGTTAATTGAAAATGATAAAATAACAAAATATACAGAGCATACCTACAGACGATTGAGATGAAGGAGGATAGAATTGGCAAGATATTTAAGAAAATAACGATAGAAGCATAAACAACTAACAAGAGTGTATGTATAAGATAATACTTTAATATATACGAGGCTATTAAGCACAACACTAATCTATACCACAGTATTTGTGCTTAGTTCTCTCTTCCTACCCTGTTAAGGCGTGATGATGTCTCAGCAATTCTTTTAACAATTAACTCAAATTCGAGATTCTCTTTTCGATTTTTGCCATACTTTATTACTAAATGGTGTGTGAAATGTATATGGGTGCAGTGAAGCAAGAATTATGATAACTCCTCGATTTAATTATTATTAAATTTGGTTCAATACTTTTATCTTTTTAATGTAGGTACATATATTCACCACCTTGTATTATTATATTTGATCATCGACCTATTTCTAAAGTTAGATTTTATTCTTGATAGCACTAGGTATTTCGATTACAATGTTACTTTAAAAATTTTGACAAATAAAGCTAGATCTACGACTTTGATCGCCTGACACAGAAAAATTAATAATGTTTGTACACCGTTGGAAACAAACACTTCAATAAATTTTTCAGAAAGCAGATGTAATCTTTGGATATACTATACATATTATTTGATGTATTTTTCAGTATATCTTTTTGATCTGTCATACAAATTTCAATGTGGTTTGGTGTGAACACTAATTTATTTACTAGTTGCATGTAACACATGAGATCCAACTGTCGATAGCGATAGTACGTATAGTTTAACTTGGATATTGTGTATTCCATACAAATTGTATGAAGCGATGTCGCTAGCGATGTCACTAATATTAACTTTGTTAAAAAAAGTTTGAGATATATTTCTATAATGTATACATTTTTTGTAGAAAATTAAATTCTCTAGTTTACATGTTTCGGCATTTTTCGATATTTTTAAAAGAAATGGAAATAAAGGCAGTTAAAGACAAAAATTTTCCATACCAATTTTTTGCTTCTTAATTAAACCAGTTTGAGAAACCCTGGAACTGTTTTTCAAAATCCATTTCGAGAAACTATATTTGTACAAAATTTCAGCGTCTGGCTTTTATAGTTTTTGAGATATGTGGACAAATGCTATAAAAATTAAAATGTTGATAACCCCTGATTGGAACAAAAATTCTAAATACTGAGTATAAAAGTTTTGTGTACCTAAAATTGTCTATATATTCTGAAGTTTTAGGCTTTGTGAATTCAGCGGATTAAAATTTATTAGGGGGGACGGACAGAAACACACACGCACGCACGCACGCACGCACGCACGCACCACACACACACATATAAAATAAAAAAATAAAATAAAATAAATGCTGCGAAGCCTATAAGTTGGTGTTTTTAGCATGCAAAAAGTCCACTCGCCATACAAAATGCTCCTAGTATTCCTTATACGCGGGTCTTGGTTTAATACTTTGTCGATATGTTAAGAGAATAAATTCTCTTGAACAAATCGACAGTTGGATATATCGAATATTTCTATTGTTGCATATACGCACACATTGGATTTTTTTGCCCTGTCGGGAGTCAATGACATTTTATGACAAATTTTTAAAATTTCAATAGAGACGAGGTTGGAATATTATAGGAGAACCAGGAACTCAAGGCACCTACAGGGCTTACGACCTATCATCTCATCGACTGCTTGCGCAACGTTCTCCAATTATGCCTTCTTATTGAGTTCCCTATCAATCCAATTTTTAAAGTTCTATATCAGTAATAAAAAATCTAAAAATTTGTTTGTTTCAAAATAATCTGAAAAACGCCATCGCCCTCTATTTAATGACGAAGAAACCTTTTTGTAACACCGTCTATTTATAAATTGGTTATTTATTTATTGCTTATTGGTTACTATTTACTATTTACTAGGTTTTTTTTCTTTTATTTAAGGATGTATCAGTTTGTAATCAAATTAGCCATAGAAGCGAATGTATAAAAGAATAAAAGCCATAAATAATTCCGAACCCTATCAGATTTTTATCTTTGGACGTCTACTGTGCCGCGCCACACCCGCATAAAGTAGTAAGTAGGTAAATTAATACAAACTTCGTCGTTTCACTATACCTTAACAGATCTTCTTAAACTCAAATAACTGTATAATCTGTCTTTATTTTTCTCGGTTCTGAGCCTAATTTAGAGAGATTTTTTGAATCAGATATATTTAGTCTGTCTATTTTATAGGCGACCTTCATTTTTATCGTCTACCTTTGAATCTCATCAATTCAATAAATTAATTCGTCAAGCATTATCTCGAAGATTCTACAATGGTACCTACTCATATAAATAGTAAAAAGTGATTATTTACAATATATAAAATGGGTACATTAAGGTTGTTAAATAAAATAAACATATTTATTACTGAATGTATATGCGCAAAATAATATTGTCATTATTTGAATAGTGATTTTGTGAAACCAACAATATAACGTATCTACAGAGTTATCTGAAAAAAGGCCACTATTTATATTTCCAGGTCACTTGTTATTAAAAATCTATCACCGAGGGCTTTAATCAAATTTATTATCCATCGATTGAGTTCTCTAGTATTGCCATAAATATAAAACAGCTTTCCCAACCTTGGCCCCGTTTTTCCTCGCCGGTGAGCTTAACAATAATTTATTTATTATTTTTAGCACTGCACTTCGCCAACGTTATGTTGTGACCACGATGTCAGTCAAATGTAATGAAATTGGATTGAAAAAATAACACGAAAGAGTAAAAATAATAAAATATTCATAGAAGCATTTCAAAGGATAAAAGTAGATACCTACATTTTTTGTTTCATCGCGGATCTTCAACATTTTACACAAACAGTTAACAGTTATCTATTTTATCCATTTTACCAAGTCAATTGCAAAGTACAAAGGCATTTGAGAATTGTCTATAGATTATAAGTATCAGGTATCTTAGAAAATCGTGATTCATTTCCGATTATAATATATCATTAATATATTTTTTTTAATCCTACCAAACATACAGTCATACAAATATAGCAACAAATTCAATTTTGTTTGCGGATATTACATTATTTTTTTAAGCTGCACAGCATAAAACAATTGTTATTAAAAATTAGTGGGTACTCCAAATTCAGAAGAAAAAGGATAAATCCCTATGTTTATATTTCTTTATTATTATTATTTTCAAAAAGGAAAACTTTGTAATATTTTTATGAACTTTTGTGCATTGCATAATATTACGATTTAAACATTCTTATATTTCGATTTCCACATAATATTGAAACCTTATGTTATGTCTTTGTTAGGTGAAAATAACCTTATAAGGTACTTCTGCTTTAGTTGTTCTTTGTTGAAATAAATTTATTTATTTAACACTTCTCATACCTTGTGTAAATGGCGAATTTATTGTCAAATAGCTATTTCTTCCAACTAAGCGGTGTTTCCAGTCCCGAGCAGCATGATATAATTTATGACAAATGGTTTAGGTATGCCATATTTCAATAAATTGTGTATTCGCATTTTGTATAAGTTAATAATACTTTAAAACTTACATAGCTTTATAACAAAGAAAAAAGTACAGGTATATGTATAATAGAAAATACTTTCAGATTATTGTCTTCTGCTAACGAACTTAATTATTTATCGATTCTATCTCACATTATTTATTAATAGCCGATAGTATAGGGTAGAAAAATATCGTTAACACACGTCAGGGTTTCTTTTTTTATTTTTATCTGAGAACCTCCAGAAACAGTAATTATCTGATTGTTTCTTAAGTTTTTTCTGGTTTATTCTGTTTTTACTCTCCACTACTATGGAATAGTGAAGAGTTATAATTTCACAAATTATAAGGGATATTTTTACATAAATTTCTAAACAGCAATCGTGTAGAAGTAAAAAGTGCGTACGTAATATGAGCTTCGTTAAGATGTTTTTGTGTGTAGTGCGTATTGCGTGTGACCTTCTTCTTCTCTGTAGCAGTACAACCTTGGGAGGGTCTTGGCTGCTTCCAAGTTCTGTCCCCATCTATTCCTGTGATGAGCAGCAGTCCTCTATTTTACACCGAGCACTCTGCAATGAATTTACTTCAACACTAGTCATATTGCAGTTGACTTCACTTTTCTTTTTGTTATTTCGTATGGTCTACTACACAATTTTGTGTCCTCTGTAATGCCCAAACAATCAGTTCGATCAACTTCATTTTTTATTTTATTTTTTATAATTCTTTCCGGGTAACTAACAGATACAATGTCAAATATTAATTTAACACCAAACCCAATAGCAAGTTGCCACATTCTGGAGACGGTAGGCGGTATCAATCGTCTCACAGATCCAGACTGAAAACACAATTAAAAACTGTGTCTCCATCGGGAATCGAACCCTAAATCTAACCAACTGAGCATCGTAGACAGGCAATAATTAATATCATATGTGTACAATGTATAGATTTCCATCATCATCATCATTAGCGCTACAGCCCATTGCGAGCCTTGGCCTCCTCCAGATTTTTTCGCCACTAAGACCGGTCCATCGCCTGCGGTCACCAGTTTGCAACGTCAATCCTCTTTGAATCATCCTGTATACCGTCCATCTACCTCAGCTTGGGTTTCCCACACCTTGCTTCCGCACCAGTCGTGTGTCGAGAATCTTCTTTGGGGTTGGCTTTTCTCCATTCGCTGTAAATGCCCTAACCATCGAAGTCGATTAGTTTTCCATAGTTAGTTTGTGCATTAGTTTGTGCATTTTTGATGAGGCGAGACTGGTGTGTGGGTATACACACATGTGCCGTGTTTACTTTTACGCCGTAATGCACACCCGCACACCGGTCGCTGGTTACCCCGCATTGTGCAGAAATGCCGTGGTGGTACAGATGGTATTTCTTCCGTCGATTTTTTTTTAAATGTTATCATGTTTTGAAACATTTGAGTTTTTGTAGTGGAGATTTACGTATTGGCCATATCCCACTCATTTATTGTTACGTAGATACGCTTCATTTCATTTTTATTAAAATATGTGTGTATGGGATTATTTATTCTATGATTTTAATCGACCATCACTTTTCATATTCTGTGGATGTTGGAATATTCTGTGGAGGTTGGCATATTTTATCTATGATTATTTTACGATAATCATTTTAGCTCCCTATTCTCTATTGGTTTTTATTTTTTAGCTTTCATTTTTCTCTTTCTGTCAAAAGAAATTTATGTATTCTCTTGACATTTATCCTTCCGTTTTGAATATAAATATATTGCTTACAGAGATGTGTTATGCTGAAAAATTTGTCAAATTTCTATTTCTATCTTATGATGTCACCATTTCTCAATCCCTTTTATTTTTTCTACTCACTACCCCAAGGAGATATAGTGGGGAGTTCTAAATTATAGTTCTAAGTTATTTTTTTATTGCAGATTATTAACTAATATCATGCTGAGATTGTTCAAAACAAAAAAATCTGAAAGTTTCATCACAATGTATCCAATACTAAATTTAAAGATTTTATGTATAGGTATCGACAAACACCTTGCCAATTTTCGGCTTAGTAGAGAGGGGTTTACATGGGGCGGCAAGAAAAAAAATGTGTCTGCGCAGCAACGCCATTATTCAAAATGTTTGCCGGTTTATTTGCTGAAGATGTTTTTGAGAATTCAAACAAGTAATTTCATTAATCTGTTAATATTGTTTCCAATAAATTAAATTGAGTGATGAATTAAATCGAATATAGTGATCTTTTTCTTTACCATAAATGTAAATATACTTATGAGCTGTTTACTCGCAAGTAAAGAAATCATTGATTTATTAAATCATATTAAAAATCATTACAATTTAATTATGAAATAACTTTGTACTTTTTGGTATACGGGTATAAAATGACATTCAATAATAAATTTTATACAATACTCCGCAATATCTTGGAGAACAATAGGTTCTAATTTTAGAATACTTCTTTAAATTCTTTCAAAAACAAAAATCGAAAATGTCATCTATCAATAAAAATCATATCTTATTACTTGCTATCGAAAATACAACGCATCTGACAATAATCAATCCAAAGACAAAAATAACATCCAATTTAATTTTTAAAGAAGGTTGATTTGCTCCTATTATTATCTTTTAATTAATGGTTATTGTGTTTATACTTAGCAAAAACTAAAATAGGTTTGTTAACCTATTGTCTTATAGTTTTTTTATAAATGTATTTATTTCGTATTTACAGCTGTATAGCACATACTAAAGATGAAGAATATCAAACAAAAGATTAATTGTACAAAGAGCACTAAAAGGAATATTTAAAACATCATTTAAATAAAAAATAACGTTTATTCAAAAATGAAGCGGAGGAAAAAAAATATTATCAGTAATAAAATTTTATTTACACTTTTCGAAATACCTACCATTTTTAAATACCACTATTTCGAGTAGGTATTTAAGTCTAACTTTTTCAAAGTTGAACC
The DNA here is from genome assembly GCA_963576475.1 of Molanna angustata. Lineage (NCBI taxonomy): Eukaryota > Metazoa > Arthropoda > Insecta > Trichoptera > Molannidae > Molanna > Molanna angustata. Next base: position 24,517,785 of record OY754973.1, read on the forward strand.
TCTTTCCTTATTTATGCTATAGGTATTTAAACATAATGAGATAGTCAGAATTTGATGTTTGAGTATTGTTGTTGAAACTCGATGACCCTGAAAAAAGAGTTTTTGTTTAAATGAATATGTCCTTGTTAAACAAGCACATAATATGTTATATTATACATCTTCCTACTTTCCCTAAAATAAGCATAAATGCTTATGCTATAGGTGACCGAAATCGGTCGAGACAGGATTCGAACTCACGACCACTAGATTAATCTAAATATGAATACCTAGATCATACTCGTAACTATAAATGAGCTTATAAATGAATAATTGTATTGGAAATGCGGAAAAGCTTCTAAAAATGTTGGCTTACTTAAAATCTAAATTATTACTCGATGTGCTTTTATCAAAAATACTTAATGGGAGGACTGCTGCCAACGTACCTTTTTTTCAATTTGATATACCATCATTATTTCTTGTCAAATCGTTTTGAAAAAAATAATTTAGATAGTTTGGGTATAAATAAAGAAAAATATATCTTTACTTTTTGATAATGTTCTGTATAAATTCTTCTAGAAAAATAAAGGCATACCCCGATTTTCAACGTTTATCTTATATTTTTAATAAAATATAAGGCGTAGTTCAACATTTTTTTTTTCAAATTAAAAAAGACAAAAATATCTAGAAAAATATGATGTGACGTTGCATTAATGCTTCAGGTTTAGTAAATAAACTTAAAAACATTTATTTCCCATTCAGCGCCATTGCGACATAAAAGTTTTTTTTGTTTATTAACTTAACCTGATGCATTATTGCAACGTTACATTGTATTTTTTCAGATATTTTGATCTTTAATTTATAAAAAAAATAATGCTCTATATACCTTATAGTTTTTTAGAAATTTAAGATAAATGTCTAAAATCGGGGTATGCTTATTATTTTCCTAAAAGAATATGTACAGAATATAATTAAAAAGTTAAGTTATATTTTTCTTTATTAATATCCAAATTAACTAGGTTATTTTTTTCAAAATGATTCGTTTTGTAGTAAGGATGCAAATTCAAATTGAAAAAATAGGTACGTTGGCAGCAGTCGCCCTCTTAAGTAATCATTGTTTTTTTTATTTTTTTTTTCACAGAAATAAGAATGTACATTTTAAAATTCCAGATTCAAAAAAAAATTCTAAAGTGTGGACAAATAAGTGTGTTTATTTACTAAAAACTTTTTGTAATCAAACAAAGTTCGTTTTATTTAGAGTTGGTATATACCCTATCAAAATGTTCATTCTTTGGAGGGTGGTCGCCTTTCATCACCTTCGTCCATCTTGATTGTACGGGGTCTTTTTTATATATCCGCTCCTCACCACCTCTCCGTTACCATATCGCTGGAGTCACGTTTGAGGTTTTTTATTAGTTTTCACGGGATGGAGGGGACGGACGAAGATTGTTTGAGATTTGTGCACGTCATTCTGCACGGAACATTAGGCCACACTGCACCCGAGTCAATGAAATATGGTGGCTGCTAAAGCCGGATAATCCTACTTTTGTCAAAGTCAGTTTATCTGAGAGACCTACCAAACATACCTAGGAATATATACCTCCTGAGTCCTGACTGATATTGGATATTGACTGGAAGTCTATCACATGTCTGGGCTTTGTCGAACCTATTCGAGTCTCTAAGTTTGTGTATGTAGGTAGGTACTCTGTTTTTGTTTTTAATACATTTTAATACTTTCTCAGACAACATAAAGATGGTACCATGCCAAATGTCAAGAAGTTCATGAAATATTCATGAAACGAGCATACTTAATAAATTTTATTTAAATATTATGAAGGTTTTAATTTGTTCAATAATTTATTTTTTTACTAACCAATTATTATTTCGATTACCAATTTCCTTTTGTTAAAAAACTAACATTAGAAATAATTTTATTTTTATAACAAGTTGCATGTAACACATGAGATCCAACTGTCGATAGCGATAGTATGTATAGTTGAAGAATACGTACCAAATAATAAACCCATAAATCGAAATTATTTAATATTTTAATATATTAATTTTGTTTTCATTTCAAAACATGTAGGTATGTATGTCGTCAGGATAGGATAGTATGTTGGTCAGTCCTTTTTTCCTACCCAGAATATGAAAACAGCATGATGGTATGTATGTATGTTTGTATGTTTGGAGATTAAGTATCAAACTATTAAGTCACCTTAGATATTGTGTATAATGTGTATAAGCCACTGCCATACAAATTGTATAAAACGATATCGTTACAAAATTTGATTTTTATAAAAATAGTTAATAAAGTTTGAGATGTACTAATACAATGTTCATATTTTTTATAGAAAAATAAATTATCTAGTTGGGGAGTCTCGGCTTTTTTCCATGTTTTTTGAAAATTCGGAAATATAGGAAGTTAAACACATAAATTTATCATAAAAAATGTTTTTCTTCATAAAAAAATGTTTGAGAAACTCTGGAACTTTTTTAAAAAATAAATTTGAGATTTTGTATTTGTCTATATTTGTACAAATTTTCAATGTTCTAGCTTTTATGGTTAATGATTTATAGTATTATTAATTATTGTCAATGGAAAAATAACGAGGGTTTTTAATTCATTCCGACTAAAATTCACGTCACATACATATCAGGTATGTAATTTTTGAATTATAATTCACTCAATTGGTTTTAAAATTAACTGCTCGGTATTGTCACATTTACCGTTCTATCAAAGGCATGTGAATTATTTTTACTACTTACCTATGCTCTAGTTTATAGATGGTAAAAATTACATAACTTATGAATCTGTTACAATAACAGAGTAGGGAGCCACAATTCACAATCTCATACAATTGACAAATATTATTCATTTTATGTTTTTCTTTTCGTACAATATTATTTTAAAAATACAATTTTGTTTTTATTTAATAAACGTTGAAGATTGTCTGTGAACAGTGTAGTTTTTGTCCCTTCTGTTTTCTTATTCAGAAACGTTTCAAAGTTTTTTTTACATTTACCGTATCCTTCGGGAAAAATATGCTTTCTTCTAAAATAATACCGACTATTTTCTTTGGACACCCTTACATATTTTTATTACATTTTCAAGGGCTGTAATTCAATCTTTATGATAGACGAGATGTGTTCAACGTGAAAATGTCCTTTAAATGGATTTTTTTCCTGTGAAATGCAGAAAATTTCGTACTTAACGAAAATGATGTCTGCCATTTGACCTGAGGGAGGTTTATGTCGATGATACGCGAGATGTAAGTTTATTAAATTTTTCGTAACAACTATTGAAATAAATCTAATAATTATACTTAATTATAAAATATTAAATTATTTCATAAACACTTCATATTAACTGGAAGTCAATTTATTAACTGTATGGATAATTTAATATATTATTATTCGTCATATGCCATTAGCACACCTACATACATACACACACACATCACATAAAAATATTCGATACTCTCTCTATACTAGAAATTCATGAAAAAAGCACTCTTATCAATTTCAATATCACAATTGTTCACTATAACAATGTCCTGCTTATATATTTCATAATAAATCATGTGTTATTTTTATGTTTTCCTGATACATAAATATTTATTGGCATACTTAATCTTGTACAACCAAAATTAAAATTCATTTTATTCGTGATATTCTTATAAATTTAAAAATCACAAATCTGCACTATCACAATGTCCTTATTCTCGTGACTGAAGATGGCGGCTGTAGTCAATCGTTCTTTATGACGCTCCATACTAATCTGTTCTGAGCAGAACATAGGGCACCGGTCATAATATACCCCATTCCAGAGAAAAAATAATATTTCCATTTTATGAAAATGGTAGGTATCTACTTATCTATTTTATAATAAAACATGTGTCATTTTTATGTTTTACTGATTCATAAATATTTATTGGCATACTCAATCTTGTACAATCAATATGATTTTTTTTTTATTCGTGATATTATATACATACCTGTACATCTACTTGTGTGATTATTTAGTCACAGAAAATGGTCATTTTTGAGCTAGGATAGTCAATTCTATCCCATTGGGTTAAATCAATTTGGTCCAGACCCTTAGGTGGAGGAGGAGGTGAAGGTATACCATGAGGGAATGTCTAATGGCTATAATATATAATGGTCTATAATAATTTATAATGGCTTATCTAGATAGAATGGGAGGAAAGGGTATTTGAAAGGGGTTAATATTTCTACCCCAAGGTTTCCCCAGACTTGAAGGGAACTTTGGAAATTCAGTTTTTTCGACTAAAGAGTGTTTCCAGTCCAGAGAAGCAAAGTGAACGACCAGTAGCGAATATTCATTTGTAAAAGATAAATACTAAATTAAATTTACAAATAAACATTTTTAAATTATTTCTCCTCTTTTGATATCATATGTAGTTATACATCCATACAAATTCTTTGAAATGAACACTGTGATAGTGATGATACACTGTAGTATATTTTTATAGATACCTATAATATTAAATTGAAAAAGCTACAATCTTCTCATCTTTTAAAAGGTACGTTATATTTTCAGAAGTAGGTATTTACTACTTAACTTAAGTAATGAAACGTACACCAATTATATGCATATTATTTTAGTTCACTGAAATTATGTACGTACACAAGTTACCTATATTTAGTGGAATCTTGTGACCCCGACTATGTTTGAACACGCATCTTATTGATCAGAATCCAAACATCTTTGTTTGAGCGACATAATATGTTGTAAATACCTATATAGGTAATTTATTTATCTTTTTGTACGCACTATAAACAAATATAAAGCAGACTGGCGGGCTCATTTCCATTAGGCAATTTATTCCAATCAACCAGATAACAAAGTATGACAAAATTATATATTATGTAGGTATATCAATAAACGAATGAAAGCGAAAAAACAAAAAAGTATGCATTACACTAAGATTAAGTTTATAAAAAATCACAACATAGCAAAAAAAAAAGAATTGGGAAAAGACAAGGAGTGATAATCGGGATCAGGTGTTTAGGAATAAATATTCCTTCATTAGTTTTTTCTTGACTTTGCAACTTGAAGGACAAGAGTGAAAACTTTTAAATCAAACAAATGTTTTGTAGTCACTATAGTTCACATGAAATGTTGTTACTAGGTACTAACAAAAACTTTTTTTCACTGAAAACCCTTAGAGAGGTGTATTTGTACCTATAGGGACAATAACATGTGTTACATAAAATATATTATTTTCTTCTATACCGTAGTCTTTTTTAATTGACCCAAGATACGGCGACGTCGCAATATACATATTTTATCATTACTATCGATGTTTTTCTTTAGCTTTATTCGTTAGCACTATACATACATTATTATTTTATTTTTATTTTATTCGAAAAAATGATAGCTTTTTTCCAAATTAATCATAATACAGTTATACAATTGAAAAAGAAATAAGCCAATAATTATTATATTTCACTAAAATATATAAATATACATATTTTTCCATGAAGAAAACATTGATCAGGTAAAAGGGTTCAAGGAATGAGATTTAGGATATGGCTAGGAAACTGGGAATTGAACTGAACCTCACTCCGCCAAGGGGATATAGTGGGGAGATATGAATTGGCAATTTGTAAGGTGATTTTATTGCAGATTATTAACTAGTATCATCCTGAGATTGTTCATCACGAAGAGATCTGAAAGTAAAAATCTGAATACACGTGAAATTTCTATTGTAGTATGGATCATAACATTTAGCCTAAATTTTGTGTCATAGATGTACCTCATCTCTCCCCGTATAACAGTGTTTAATCCTTCGTCTCTAGAGTCTATAGCCCGCTCAAATAGCTCGTTGGGAGAGGCATTTATCGTTATCATAATACATAATTATTATATTAGAATATACCCAATCTATTTGGAGAAAATCTGAAATTTCTGCTCTTTGATAAGCCGCCACTCAATTAGTCCTTCATTGATGGGTCACGACACTGTCATTAATTTTCCTTGCTTTTTGACATTTCCCAACCAATTTATCGTGCAACGGACGTAAGAAACACTCCAAAGGGCTGTTAATAATATAATTACTGACGTTAACGTTATTTATCAAATGTGTTTTCACGTCGGATATTTGTGATGCTATTTTTCTTTATATATCATCTTCGTTGCAAATCATATCGGTGTAATTTAATTTATTTGCAATGAAGTTATCACAGTACCTTTCCAAACCGTATAATTTTAGTAATTTTCTTAGCCACAAGGCAAAAATTGTTGGATGTTGTGTATTGTAGTCTTCCATTTCTCCCGACACACCGTCCGCGCTTCCTCATTGCTCCAACCACCAATGTACCAGTGGCAGCCCTTATCTACATAGTCCGTCCATCTTTTCAAGTCAATTCTCATCGCGTCTGACAATATGTCCAAAAAACTGAAAGAAACCCTTAAGACATATGGCGGATCATGTGCCCTTTATCTTCAGATCCTTTGATGGATGATGGATATATTTGCCCTCACCGTCCAGGGAATTTGAAGCATAGAGAAAAATAGGGAAAATAAGTGGCCTTATTAAGCGAATCTTTGTGTATTTAGAAATTCTTCTATCTTCCCATATTCTGTCCAATTAGTCATGGCAGTTTTTGAGTTTTGGCAACGTGGTAATGCGAAGTTTCATATGGTTTACACACTCACCGTTGTCCACAAGTAATGAGCCGTGATAAAAAAAATTGTACAACCTTCTAATTAGATAGAACATTCGTCTTTTCTATGCCATGCCGGTCTACAATCATCATTTTTGTTTTTGGTTGGTTTATCTCCAAGCCTAGGTGTATGCTTTCTTGTTCGACTTACTGCATTATGAGTGCCATTTTGTTATGCGATGAGTGAAGTATCATGTGCATATCTAATGTTAGATACAGTCTTCCCCCTAATCTTTACTCCACCGTTTCACCCATCAAGTGTTCTCCTCATTATATATTCCCCATAAATGTTGAATAGTATTGGAGACAGAATGCATCCCTGATGTACGCCTTTCTAGACATTAAGTTCTGACGTCGACACGTTATTGACTCTTGCTGAAAAGCAGTGTTACTAGAGTTAATCTGTTCGATGAGTTATGTCTATTGGATGTTTCGAAACTCCCATTTCGATTAGTGCTCTTCACATGCAGTCCCACCTCACACAGTCAAACGCTTTTGTGTAATCGATTAAATAGAATACAATTGGGGATCGGATATGAGACTTTTTTAATATTAAGAGTTGCATGTTGAGAATTTGTTCCCTAGTTCCTATGCTCTTTACAAATCTCTTTTGTTCTTGTGGCACCTATCTGTGACTCAAGGAATTTTTTGAGCCGTTGGTTGATTATGTGAAGCAAGACTTTACTACTAGCCTGCCCCCCTAGACAACGTGTCATATAGCTCAAGAAAAGATAACTCAATGTATGGAAGTGACAGTTGCCAGTCACGTGACAACTGTCACTTCCATACATTGAGTTATCTTTTCTTGAGCTAAATGACAGATTGTCTAGGGGGGCTAAACTATTTACGACACAGTACGATTAATTTTCACACGAGATGGAAGATATTGCCCGATGGCAATATTCCCATTTTTATGTACACAAAGATAAATAATAGGAAATATAAGTAAATTTAAGAAAAATTGTTTTTTGGGTGATGTAAATTTTTTTTTTTTTAACACGACCATTGCACAGAATAATTTACAACTTACGTCTCAACCTGATAATATTGTTTAGTATTAGACGATAACTCTGTGAAAAATAAATTGTTCCTTTGGAGGAGATGCATCGTTTTCTTGTTACGCAAAAATTGTAATATATTTTTTAGTAAAAATTTATTTTAATTGTTTCAAAATAATATCATCAGGGGGCAAGTCTGGTCAACCGGCGTAATCAAAACCATCCATGATATGGGTAAACATGGATGGTTTAAATTCGGCCAGTTGACCAGGGGGGTAAGTCTGGTCAACCGACGAAAACAAAACCATCCATGTTTACCCATATCATGGATATAATTATCTTATGGAGTTCTATAATACATTAAGATGTTTGTATTATAGAACTCCATATGATAATTTCATCCATGATATGGGTAATCACGAGGGTTTTGATTTCGCCGGTTGACCAGAATTGCCCCCCCCCCCTAGATCCAACAAAAATCGTTAAGAAACAAACAATTGTATTTTTTTATTATAATTATTCATAACCACAGAAACGATTGGATAAGTATTGGATAAGTTTCCGGAATGTGGCAACTTGTAATTTGACATAGTAACCATTAGTCAACCGAGAAGCAATACAAAATAATAACTAATAAAAAGTATTTGTATGCACCCACAGAATTAACGAAGCAATCACTTTTCCAATTCGTCAGAGGTTCGGTATATCTAATTCTTCCAATTCCACATACATAATATACCGTTTGCAATCATCCCGTTTGCAATCATCCGACCAATCATACAAATTTCCCTTCAACTTCCCTCTGAAGAAAATTGAATTTTCCCTAGGTGCCGATTTTAATTTTGTTTGCCAACCCCCTCATTGAGATTTATCGCCTGAAAGTAATGGTGGTTGGCCTTACCCAACGTTTTAAACAAACTCGAAAACTTAAAAAAAGTAGGCGGAATTTAAATTTATACTAACACAGGTGTTGATGAAAGATAGAGTTTACATATTTTAATCTATTCGATTGTTTTAGAGTTTTAACCATTTTTAAATAACACCATTAACCTTCAATTTTAGTTTATGCATATAATCAGACATTTCCTTAATAAATCTCGACAGCTTCATTCAGTTTAAACTAGTTGCATGTAACACATGAGATCCAACTTTCGATGGCGATAGTATGTATAATTGAAGAATACGTACAAAACCTTAACTCAAAGATATTTTGTATTCTATATTAAACATGTAGGTATGTATGTTAGGATAGGATAGTATGGAGGTCAGTCTTTTTTTCTTACCGAGAATATAAAACAGGATGATGGTATGTATGTATGTATGTTTGGAGATAAAGTATCAAACTATTGAGTCCCCGTAGATATTGTGTAGTTTTGTTGTGTATACTGCCTTACAAATTGTTTGAAACGATATCGTCACTAAATAAATTTTATAAAGTATAAAAGTTTTGTAGGCCTATAACTTTTTATATATTCTGAAATTTTGAGCTCTGTAAATTGAGCGGATCAAAAGTTATAAGGAACGGACGGGAACACACAGACACACTAAATTTTTTACTCCGAATTCTGAGTAAATTCGTATATACCTAGAACATATATATGCCGCGAAGCCTCTATGTTGGTGTTATTTGAATTGAAAATTGGAAAAGCCGTGAAAAATGTAGACCGTGCATACAAATCTCGCGTATCCTGGCTTGAAACATTGTCGATATGTTAAGAGAACAAAGTTATTTGAATATTTTTGATAAATTCATTTTCTCCAGTCCATGCTGATCGGGAGCCAAGAACAGAAAACAAATGACTTACCACTATGTCGCAGTGATTGTCTCCGCGTATCATATAATGAAGATTTTCTCTTATTTTTCCCAAATAATTCGGTCGGTCAGTCAGTCGGTCAATTAATATCATAATTCTCCAGTATGTGGCAAAATTCTATTTTAAATACTAGGTTCATGTTAGTTGTCTGTGAAGCAATATAAACTAAAATGGAATATTTAATGAAAAAACTATTTTTGTCTGTTTCAGGATGAGGGATGGAAACTGAACCGCACCAACTATTACCAAGAGGGATGGTTGGCAACAGGCAACGCAAGGGGTATTGTGGGTGTTACCTTCACAGCCAGCCATTGTAGAAAGAATGCTGATGTTCCACAGAGGACTAATTACAACCTTAGAGGACATCGGTCTGACGTGAGTAACATTAAATAATGTTTATATATATATTTTTTTTTACTAAAACCTCGCCGAAAATAATAAGAACGAATAATTAAATACATTTTTTGGGGTTTGATTTACACAAGTGGATAATGTAAAAATATGACTAATCTTTGTACTATTTATACTGATATCTCCTTATGTGTGACTTTTGATCCGTTTGATGCACATTACCCAAAATTTCAGAATATATAGAAAATTAAAGGCTCACAAAACTTTTATACTAAAATATTTTGTGTTTGGTCAGGGGATATAAACATTTTTATTTTCATTTTATTTTTCCACATTACTCAAAAACCATAAAATCTAATACTGAAAATGTGCAGTTTTTTTGGGTAATTTATTTGTTTAACTGGCTATATTTCCAAAAAAAAAATATCGAACAACGCTGAAACACCACAACTAATGATTTAATTCTCTATAAAAAAACATATTCGTTATAGCAGTAGGTACCTAGATCTCAAACTTTTTTAAACAATTTTTGTAAAAATTGTATTTAGTGACCTCATCGATTCACACAAATTGTATGGCAAATAGCACAATATCTATGTGGACTCTTAATAGTTTGATACTTAGGGTCGTATTATGGGAGTTATTTGAGAAAAATATAAGAAATAGTTGAGGTTTTGTAAGCAGTATTCTCGCAGTACGGCACCTTACCATTTTCTCACATTTTTCTTAAATAACTCCCGTAATATGACTCTAAATATTCATACATACCATTAAGTGTTTATATATTCGAGGTTGATTTCCACATTATCCTATCCTGACATACCTACATATTTTGTATAGAAAATATCTTAAATATTCAACAATTTTGATTTAATGCTTTATAGTTTGGTGCGTATTCTTCAACTATACATACATCATCATCATCGACTGTTGGATCTCATGTGTTAAATTAGTAACTATAATATTTATAATATTCTTGATAGATTTGACGGTAACTTTGTGGTACTCCATGATTACAATAATAATAATGAAGCAAATACTTTGCTATATACCACTCATTGTACAATAAGTGGTATATAGCAAAGTATTTGATTCATTATTATTATTTATAATATTCATTGACAGGGGAAAATTTAAAAGTTATGCACATTGTATAAAAACAGGAGTAAAAAAACTTGACTTGACTATAGAAGTGATTATAACTAGTTGCATGTAACACATTCAATTCAACTGTCGATAGCATTGTATGTATACTGTATAGGTAGTTGAGAATACGCACCAAATATCGATATAGTTTAAAGGCAAGATCCGAAATCTCGCGGATCTTGCCTTTAAACTATATCGATATTTATGTCTTAATTCTCTTAAACAAATCGACAATTGGATAAAAAAATAATCGATAGTGAATGACAGTGTACAATGAACATGACTGGATGAAATGAATAACCTTGATTAAAATCAGTGATTTTTACAATAACACGATATTATTGATGAGACAAATAGTAGGTATAACATATTTAATAATTTATCGTAGTATTTTTTCACTGTCATTTATTAAATAATGAACAACATAATCATTAGTATGTTACATAGTACAAATTTTCGGTAATCAAAAATATATTTGAATTTTATTTATCATCTTATTGTTTTATTTCTTAAATTTAGATTATTTATATAAGGTTAATTCGTTTCATATTATCTCAAAGATCTCTCAAATAAATATTGTTAACTAAATTTCTTCAGTTACTTAAACGAAAACTTTTCAATTTCGTTGTCAAAGAGAGTAAATAGCCCTAAGAATTCATAAAGGTAAATTTATTTGTTTTCGTTAAAAGGATTCTTATCTTTGAAATTTATGAATTCTTACATAAAATGAACGTATTATTTCTGATCTAAATGGTAAAGCGGCGAATTATCAATTTTTTCCGCTGAAAAAATTTTAAAAAGAAATTTAAACACTTCTCAGTACCCAGGGAATAATCTTAAGTGATCTTAATGTGCTGTAAAATAAAAAGAAATTCCTTTTTCAATGAATCAAATTTTACATTTTTATCTATAGACTGAATGATAAAGAACTTAAATACCTCGATCTTTTATGTAGGTAAGTACACTTTTTTTAAGTACAACGAAGAATAATAATAATTGCAATTAATATTTAATTTAATTACTTAGAACGACGTAGTTTTAACTACGGTAATTATCAATGTAAATGTGATTTTTTGAATTAATACTAAGTGATCAGTTACATTAATAAACTCAAGGCAGAATGACTTAATTAAGTGATTTTTGATGCGACCAAGTCTGCCTGGATTAAAGTGGTAAATTGAGGAACATGAAAATATTTTGTATTAAAAACTAGATGGTTCTTAACTTTCGAAGTCAACAGAGAAAAATCATATCAACAGAGTTATTATTGTTACCTACTAAATAAATACAATTTATTCGTTTGTACCATTTATCCAAATTATGTAATTGAATAATCTGTATAGTGCACATTTTCATTCTTTTCGTATTATTTTTCACGAAACATTTTGTAACTTTCTTTATTTAACCATCAGTACCTATTATTGTTGATATTATTGGAGATATTCTCCACTAATAATGTCCTAGATGTATCTAAGGAAATGATCATAGCTTAAATATAAAAAAAATGCTGTGTATTTCTTCTATCTTTATAATTTAGGTCTGTTTATATTACATAAAATATAGATTATTGTATAATATATTATATTCCTTCGTATTCATTATGCACCTATAGGCCTTCGAAATGTATCCTTTCAAAACATGAATTTCGAACATTGTCTCGATATGTTATAATATTTATAGTACCTAATAATATTCTATAGTTACAATGTTCCTGTTAGGATCTGTCATGAACAATGTGATGTAAAGGAAGTGTATTGTATTACATTTATAGTCAAATCAAAGGGATATTCGATTTTAAGGGTTAGGTATAAAGTCATTTGAGATTTTCTAGAATAACATGTTGAATAAGCAGATATATTACTATACTTATTCATGCATTTATAGACACTGAGGCAAGTTTTAAATTACACATAAACTTATATTCAAAAGACCTATTTCGTTTGTTATAAGTTATAGTAGGGAATATACGCATAGTAGGGACATTTACAACTATTGTAGGTTTCGATGTAAATGAGAATAACGATGTATTACCAATATCATAGGTTTATTGGATCAAGAAGTTCGACTGAAACTATACTGATTTTTCATTTTACGGCTCTGCCAAAAAACTCCCAAAGTTTCATTGTGTTTCATGCAGCTGTTTCCATATAAGCTTTGAAACTAACCTAGAAATAAATGCACGTACTTGTAAATCAATAAACACAATTTTAATTCTGATATGACAGAAATTGTGTCTACATTATACATACAAAGTGATAAACTAGATATTGTTTATATTGCGATTACATACATTATAATGTATAACTATTGATTTATTTAGAATTTTTTTTGTGTATTAGATATGTATGTACGTAGACTATAGAATAAATGCATGCGAATTTGGTACATTTTGAATTTTTATTTTCTGCAGGATTTATGAATAGATTACATGAATTAGGACATATAATATACTGGGATCTGGGATCACCCTTAAGCTGGCAACCCTGTTATGTTTTGTAGGTTAATATAATAAATAGGTATTTACATATGTATATTATAGGTACATTCATGTATTGTAATGTAACATGTGCAAAATATTATATTGTTATGTAACAAAGAACAAAAGGCAAATCGACATTAAACATGCCTAGGCAAAACTCGATAATGATAATTGTATAAGGTAGGTATACATATTATTGATAGGTAGATATATTGTTATTTGGAAATGTATTTCGAATCAGTAGGTTCCTTCTTTGGGAAAAAGATAATATAAATTATCACAAAACCACATTATTTTTATCTAAAGAATTGCGATGTTTTTAGCAGTACCTATCAGTTTTTACTCAATATTATAAATATGTTGTAACGGCAATAAAATATTTTTTTGCGACAAAAAATAATTTCATTTGTAATAAATAAGTATGAGTGTACGACGTGTACGTACATAAATGTATTAAACATAGATAATTAAATAAAAGAGCTGTTATAAGATGTGCCTATAATTTACCATAGTCTCCTTTGTACAAAGTTTATATATTTTTTTTATTGATTATTTTATCTATTTGTTTTATTTTTTTAAATTTATTTATTTATAGGTATATATTATTTTAATTTATTTAATTTTTTTTTTTATTTATTTATTTATTTATTTATTTATTTACTTATTTATTTATTTATTCATTTATTTATTTGTTTATTTATTTATTTATATATTTATATATTTATTTATTTATTTATTTATTTATTTATTTATTTATTTATTTATTTATTTATTTATTTATTTATTTATTCATATTTATTTATTTTGTATTTAAGTATTTAATCATTTTTTTATTTATTTATTTACGGCTAAATTAGATAATAACAAACAAAGAACAATGTAACACGCACCCTATACAAATCGAAATAATAAAAACAAGTTAACACAAAAACACTAAGTAGGTACAATATACTAAAATATATTTAAAATACACCCATAAAATATACTAATATTTTATGAGTGTAAATATTTGCCCTTTACAGGTATTTGCTAACATAAAACAAAAAAGTCAAAAATACAAAAAAATATCTGTAGTAAAAGGATAAACAATAACTAACTTAAAAAAAATATACATATTATGAACTTTAAAAAAACCCAAGACATTAAATAAAAAAATGATACCTTAACATTGTGTGACTTATATGGATGTTTTGAAATTTGAGTTGTCAGGCAAATGGAATTTTTTGCGACAGAAATTGTGAACTATTTATTGTATTTGCAATTCATCTAGCAATTCGTCCCGAATGCAGACTGCAGAGTCCTACCTAAATACTAATTTCTAACCATACTTTTATTATGAAATATTTGTAAGTATTCGTATTTAATAATGTAGTGGAAAGCGTAACGTTGCGTTGGTTATAAATAGTACTCGCTTGTAACTATCATGAGCTACGTACCAATATGACAAATGGTAGAATTACGTACGTCATAACCTATTATGTTCAGGGTAGGTAATTGTGTATGCTCAGTGGAACATGAGTTTAGAGTTGCACCAGTATAAAGAAGGTTGCAAGTTTATTATTTACGTTACAATTATGATGTAATAGCTGTTTAAATGTCTGTATGTGTTTGAATGAAGAATATAGTTCATACAATACAACATGGAAACCTTTTAGAAAACATTCTGAATTAATGAAAAACAAAATGCACATCGAAGCGAAGCGTAGACAATATATTTTGAATAAATGAATGAAATTATGCATTTTGAAGCCGGCAATCTTCTTGTGTTAAAGTTATGGAGTATACAATTTCAAAATTGCATCTAAAGCATTACTTGTGATATTCGTGAGCATCGTGCAAATCGCTTGACGAAAGGTCATAAGCCCCGTAAATAACTGATAATAATAATAAATTCCTTCTTTGTCTCCGTTGGGATATTACAAATCAAATATATCACATGATATGGGTAAACTGGGCCGACTGCCGTGGCACAGTTGGTAAGCCGTTCGGTTTCTGTGCGGGCGTCCTGGGTTCGATTCCCAGCAGAGGAGAAATTTCTTTAAATTCATTTCTCACGCTAAAATTGCTTCTCTGGGCTGGAAACACTGGTTAGTTGGAAGAAATTGCCATACGGCAATAAACTCGCCACTTGCGCAGGGTGCAAGGAAGTGTTAAGTAGTAGTAGTAGTAGTAAACTGGAGGGTTTTGATTTCGCCGGTTGTACCAGACTTGCCCCCCTGTACAGACTCAAAAAGTATAATATAATATCTACGGATAGACAGACTTACAGACAGATTCGAATCTTGCCTATGTATATTTCGAAACGTATTCGGATTTTTTTTAAAATAGCTGATATTTAAAACAATTGTCGGCCTTCGTGGCTCAGTTGGTTGGGTATCTGACTACTGATCCAAAGGTCCCGGGTTTGATTCCCGGTGGAGACACAGTTTTTAATTGTGTTTTCAGTCTGGATCTGTGAGACGATTAATATCGTAAGTCTCCAGAATGTGGCAACTTGTTATTGGGTGCGTGTTAAATTAATATTTGACATAGTACCTGTTAGTTGCCCGAAAAATAATATATAAATATATAAATTAAATATCAAAATAAGAGAAAATATATCATAATGATATTATTTATAAAAATTATAAAAAAATTCATTTAACAAAAAAGTATGAATATGTCATTGTGAAAAGTATATAAACATCCTTATACATTCCATTGAAAGCATAAATGCTTGTGAACGAAATCGGTCGTGGCAAGATTCGAACTCGCGACCACTAGATCGACCACATATATTTCAAATTGTCACCTCATTATTCTTACTTATACATACTTAATTTTATTTATGTAATTATGATCTTACGGTGTTATTTGAGTATGTTTGAATGTTTTCGAAAATTTGTTGAATTTCATAAAGAATTGACTTCATTATTAAGGCCACACAGATATTCAAATGTAATTATTTGCATTGGTTTTTCCTGAGGCTTTTGTTTCTGTACTTTGAGCGCATGTATGTTTTACCCTAGGCAGGTGGCTAGCCAGCGATCCTCCTCCTTTCTCATCCGGGCTTAGGACTGGCAGGACTCTTAAAGATGAAGGTCCTAAGGTAAAACTCTCTGAGATTGTGTTCGCAATGTTCAAATAAGGAAAACATGTGGAATAGAGGACAACGTTCGGTGCAGTAGATCCAGTAGAAGGTATTGGAGGGACACGTAGCCAGGATGGACAGTGATAGACTTGCGTATATAGCGGCGAATGAAATTCCTTCTGGACGCCGCCTACCCGGAAGACCACCCAAGAGATGGAAGGATAGCTGAACTTCGTCATCCCAGGAGGCATAGTTTCTGAAGAACAGACCAACTAGGTCTACTAAATGAAGAAGAATATGGTTTTTCCTGATTTACATAAGTATACTGACATTATAGTCTTAAAACTAATGACAGGGTTCAATAATTTTATTGTATTGTCTACAGCTTGACAGTTCCAGAATAATAATATTTGAAAATTCTCTAATAAATACAAAATAATTCCGAAAATACCCCATAAATTTGCGGGATTCTCTCGTCATTCGTTTGATTTGTTAGATATAAAACTATAATTAAGCAAACGTATTGTTAACCTGATATAAACACTTTGACTGCTTTCGATTAAATTTGTCTTGATTTGAAAAATTACATAATTCATATTGTCGCTTACGTCGTTACTGTTTCGCGCTAGTCTAGTCGTACAAAATGTATGGCTTGTCGAACCCACCGCTTCTACAAAAAGTACGAGAGGTGAATTACAACTCGCTAAAAATTCTCAGTGTCTGTTCGGCCTTAATATACATAGATACATGGCTATTATTTTCTATCTACATAATATGAACCTAGGCAAGATTTATTCTTACTATTTGATGGTGAAATCATCACGCAATTTATTATTTCCTACTCTTTCTTTTCCTATCTTTTACCCAGTTCTATTTGTTCCATCTTCTCTACTGATCCAACCTATGTTTCACTTAGCGTTATTTTAATTTATGACCTTATAATGATTTCGCTTCAACATCGGACAGTTACCTAATTCACTTTATAATAACGATTTATCTGTGTGACATTTATGCATGAATTTATTTTTTATATTTAATCTTTGATTTCACTAGCAAAATGGATGGGCATAAGGAATCTAGTGCATTTTTGAGAATTGAAAAAGATCACATTTTTTTTATTTTTAGCGGATGTGACGTATTTCTGAATAATACAAGTCGGATGTCCAATACTAAAATATCCACTATGCTATATAAATTTTCAAATCACTATTTTTCCAGAATTAATGGCATTGATTTTTGTGTAGGTTTATTATCTCTGAATGCATTTTCATTATATACAGATCATCTTTTTATAACTTGATTGTAATTGCTACTTTTTCATAATGGATGGTACCTACCTACTATCTTTATTTTTCGATTTCGAAAAGTCGATTAACGCGTAGTAATAACAATCTATTCATACATAGACATTCCAGTACGTGAGAGCTTTTAAAAGTTTTGACAGACAAAGTCATAGAGTAAAAACAAAGCAAACACTCAATAAAAAAAATATGATTTGAAATAACGAAAACTGAAAGAAAATGAAAGATTATATTGTTGTATTTTAAAATCATTCTATTTTTATTTTTTTTTACTTGTTTGTCTGTACTAAAATTTAGCAAACGATTTTTGACTAACTACCCGACCAGTTAGACCTCTGAAATTTGTCTTCAAAATTTGTGTATTACCGATGACAATGCGTGTGAAAACTGTTTCCAGTTTAGTTTACTTGATTTTTTAATAAAATTCAAAATTATGTATTTCTGAATTTGAATTGTGACTGCTATACATGTTGCATAATAATAAGGCGTTATTTATATCGTTATTAGGTCGATCGGTTACTAATTTTTTTTTTTTTTAAAAATGTATATGTCCTTGTTAAACAAGTACATATACATCTTCCTACGTTCCCTAAGCTAAGCATAAATGCTTGTCCTATAGGTGAACGAGATCGGTCGAGGCAGGATTCGAACTCGCGACCACTGGATTACTAACCCAGCGCGCTAACCGCTCTGCCATCCACCCATCCAAAAATTATTTACTTGTTTCTAAATTACATACTAATCGCGAGCGAAACGCGTTAGTGTTAGTTAGTTAATACTTTTAAATTAGTGGAAAAACTTATTTTGAAGTAATTTTATATAACGTACATATCGATTGATTGGTGGAAGATCGATTAATAGATATAATAATTGTTGGTATACCTATCTTGGTAGAAAATACAATAACATTTACGATTCCAATAATCCAATTGTATCCCTCTGGATGTTGTGCCATAAAACAGGTCAACGAGAGTATTTTTTGCCTCTTATATCCCACCCCCTCTGAACCCTTTCAAGTCCCCCAGTTTCCTCACCCCTGAGCTGAGTCTGGTCCTGATCTCTGGTATCCACTCACTCGGCACGTTCTTTATGAAAACATGAGATTTTGTTTTTGGATTAAACTACATATATGCAATAACACATACATACATATTGTCATTGTTTCTCAACTTACATAGGTATAGTTTCAACAATATAGTTATTAGTTTCAACAATATAGTTTATAGTTTCAACAATATAGTTATTAGTTTCAACAATATAGTTTATAGTTTCAACAATATAATTTATATTTTCAACAATATAGTTTATAGTTTCAACAATATAGTTATTAGTTTCAACAATATAGTTTCAACAATATAGTTATTAATATATTTTAAAATAAATTAATAAACTTTGTTTCTTTTCACTAGTTATATATATATATATATATATATATATATATATATATATATATATATATATATATATATATATATATATATATATATATATATATATATATATATATATATATATATATATATATATATATATATATATATATATATATATATATATATATATATATATATATATATATATATATATATATATATATATATATATATTTTTTTTTTTTTTAAAACACAACATGTTTCGATAACCTCCGTTATCTTCCTCAGGTGAGAGGTGAGTTAATACTAACTGAAAACTAATTTTGCGTGGTGTGTGGCAGTGTCAAGGGTGTAGTAGAAAGCGGGGGCAAGGGAGGGGGTGAGCGTTGACCTAATGGGAACATGGACAGTAGTGGTGAAGTGTAGGGTTGCGTCTGATTATTTGTTTAAAAAATGCTTCTTAAACGTGATTTAGGAAATGGTTTAATAAACATAGTTAAAGAAACGGTTACAAAACGTTACAAAATTAATTATAGGTACTATTTTTAATATCTGTGCATAAATCTAATTGTTTAATGAAATTGTGTGATCGGTTTCAGAGTTAACCATCCCCTCTTCAGGCTAATTATACGAGATGTGACGGTGTGAAGAAGGTTTTGGGATTGGATGTTGGGTTAGGTAATTAGGGGCGAGTCTTGTGTAGAGACTCTGGAAACCGGTTGCATAATTTCAATAATGTGGTTTATACAAATTAGATAATTATATAAAATTTATAAAAAAAATATAATGCATCACAAAGTTACTCGAAAATACGCAATACGTCATAAGTGTATTCAAAGAAACTGGATTCAACATTCCCTAAAGAAACTTTTGTAATATTAACATAAAGGCCCCCATTCACGATCGTGCCATCCTTCCAAATGGCTTGCCATCACTCCAAAATGCGCTCGTGAATTTCAAATTCCGCGCAGCCCAATTGGCCTGACACACCAAAATGGAATTCCAAACGATCGAAACTCTGTAGTACCGCGAAAACGGCGCGGCGTATCCTGTCGGTACGGCATGGCATGCTCGTGAGTGAAAACCAGCGGTTCATTGCGCCATCTCATTGCGCCGAGCTGTTTGACACTCTCGTGAATGCAAAAATACAACATTTTCTCTTTCTTTTTTTATTTTTATATATAAAAAAACCGCTAAATATCATCAGAATTATAACTTATTTTTACTTGAAAATTAAAAAATAAAATAGAACTTATTAATGAGAAAGCTACTAATTTTGATGGTTCGATGGCGCGCCCGTGTGTGTGATGAAAATTTTACAATGCTCCAAATGGAGCCATTCCATATGGAACGACGCCGAATGGCACGATCGTGAATGGGCTGCTTTAGAGTATTGTTTGGGAGTGGAACATCGAACTACGTCCTGTCATACACTTCTACACACACTTCATCCAATTATAATACTTAATTAAAGAACAAAAATTACTAAAGATAAAAATTAATAAACTCTTTATTTTTATTATTATTATTAGGATTTTAGACTTCAAAAAAGAGATTAACAAGTACACAAAATAACTTAAAATATATATTATAGTTTGCCACCAAACATAAAAGAAATCACAAGAAATCACCTTTCGTTAGCTAGGTGTTGAATACACACTTAAAAAAATATTAATGTTCTCCCTAGTTTTACATGTTTTTATAATTGATTGTCATACTTTGTACCATACTTATTGTTTAAAAAAAAATATATATATTTTGTTTATACTAGATGTATTAATTTTTATATGTTTTTACGTCTAAATAAAATTTACTATTATTATTATTAAAAATTACTTGTGCCCCACATTGTGGGAGTATGTAATTACACATAAAGAACGGATTGCGAAGGATGCGTTTCAGATATCAAAGAGAAGATTTTTGTCAAGGTAGATATTTAGTTAGATAAACCTAGGGGATGTTGTTTGCGCAAATGGTAGTTTGTTTTTATTGCGTTTTTTATTGTCACTTTCACTGAAACAGAAAGGATACCAAGTACTGGAATAGAAATTCCCATATCTAGATATTCCACATTTGGGAATAAACAAGATACACACGTTATAAATCGTGATGCAGGATATGTTGGTTGTGGTATTATTCACAAAGGACAACACAGTTTCACCAACAAAAGCAGTAGTTCTGAAACTGTAATCATTATCGAAGCGTACAATATTTATACAATAACTTATTTATACAGACCCATAGGACTTATACATATATAAAAAAAAACGCCGAAACACCCCAACTAGATAATTTAATTTTCTATAAAAATTATGCAAATTACAGAAAGTCTCAATTTTATTTTGTGATCAGTGATCAGATGAAAATGACGAGAATAAATTAGTATCTAACATTCTTCGCCCGATAATTCAGACTCTTCAGATTCTCTTTGTGATGATGAGCTGTCACCTGTATTTACAACAAACGTGTTCTCATCTATAATAGAATCCATAATAGCATCACTTAGTTTATATTTTTCTTCCACTTTTTGGACATGTCGACACAGTTGAACCCAATCATTGCTGGTAATTTGCGATATTTTTTCTTCTACCAAAGCACGTACACTATATCCATTGTAAATGATACATTTTTAGATCCCACATAACTTTTTGTTATGGACCACATATTTTCAATTGGATTAAGTTCTGGATGGTAAGGGGGTAATCGAAGTGCAGTATGTCCGTGTTAATTAAGAATAGCATCTATTTTAAATTCCTTTTCCCGTGGCTTGTTGTAAAGTATTATTCTGTACAATTGTGGCTTAAGCAGATTGGGATGAGATGATATACTTTTACTCTGTAGCCAATCAATCATAACTTGCTTTTTAGAATTTGTATTTGGCACAGGATTAAGTACGTTATTATGATAAGGGCGTTATCTATCACAAGAACAGATCTTGGTTGAAGATTAGGAATTAATTTCTTTTTCAGCCATTTTTCATAATTTGTATTGTTCATATCCATTATAAGGTCTTTGTTCATATCGTTATGATAGTCGTCAGTTTTCTGGTGAGATTTATACATCAGAAAAGCATTGGGAATAAAACCTGCCTCACCTCCCACGTGAACAATAATATATCGTGAGCCCTTCGAAATTGGTTTCTTTAACCCTTCATTTGAACCATCGGACCAAGACATTCCTGATGTGTGGGTAGAGTGAATGTAGGTTTCATCCACATATACAATTGGCCTACCTTCAGAACGATATTTAGTCATTTTTTCTAAGAATGTAATTCTTTTAAAAACTATATAACTTTTTTCGATTAATAATTTTCTATTGTATTCTGTTTTTTTTTCATTTGAAACCCAGTTTTTTGACTATGTGCCACAAAGAAGTTCTTCCACCCATAAATTTTATGTCTGATTTTAAAACAACTAATAGCCTCTGAGGGTAATGGTATAACCATAGAAAGCGCTTTAATTGTTTTAATTGTCGCCTCTGAGGGTAATGGTATAACCATAGAAAGCGCTCAGCCTCATTGTAACTCATACGTAGATTAAAACTGTGTTTTATACATATACTCGTAATAATTCAATAATATTTTTTTCTGATAATATGGCAAAATATTTATGAGAGAGTTATTTAAACGCTTGGTGATTTTCTTTGCTTTAGTGTCTTTGGTTCATAATGTTCCTTTTATTTTTAGGTCGTACGTGTTTCTGTGGCATATTTCAAAGGTCATAAAATGTTATTTCTAATAAAATAATAGTAATATATCTAATATCAAAAATGTTCGTCCATATGAACGTTACTAAAACAAAAGCCAAGAGTGTTTGTGATTGGATCATAAGTGAATTTGTACCCTCCACTATAGTGAAATAGTTGGGATTTCACATTTTTTTGCTTATGTACATATTTCTTCCATCTTGAGACGAAACGTGAATTTATGGAATTTTAAAGATAAAGTTTGAATGTATTCAACAAACGTCAAAGTACAGTAGTTATATATAATTCCTTAATAGTGATGTAGGTACCTTTAGTTATCGGCTAACAACTTGAAATTACTTGGGCTGCACAGAACGCGAATTTGGGTTTTTCACGTCGTTCGTATCTGTGCAAACCGTGTTCTCTATTCCAAAATCCGTTAAGCAATTTGGCGATATTTATACATATTTTTCCACTCATATATTAAATAAAAAGTTTTTTAGCCGAAATTTTGGAATTTTTATTGATTGCAATTACAATATACGTGTCCATAACACACCTTCTACAGAAAAGCTATTGTATTTAGAAGATTTTTTGTGAGAGTTTATAGTTTTTATTTTTGTGGTATGGTGGTGTACTCAATTTAGTTTCGTCATAAATTTGGTACAAACATTGAAACTATACTATATTGTTGAAACTATAAACTATATTGTTGAAACTAATAACTATATTGTTGAAACTATAAACTATATTGTTGAAACTAATCACTATATTGTTGAAACTATAACCTATATTGTTGAAAATATAAATTATATTGTTGAAACTATAAACTATATTGTTGAAACTAATAACTATATTGTTGAAACTATAAACTATATTGTTGAAACTAATAACTTTATTGTTGAAACTATAAACTATATTGTTGAAAATATAAATTATATTGTTGAAACTATAAACTATATTGTTGAAACTAATATAACAAGACAACTTCCTTCAAACATAAAACCAGCTTTATATACAGACAATAATATAGGACTAATACTGAAAAACAACACAGAAAAAACAAGTTATTTGAAACATAGTGGAATATACGAACTACATACAATGTGGAGACTGTGACAGCATTTAGGTACAAAGGAAGAACGGGACGGACAATTGAAACCAGACTTAAAGAACATAAACGCTGTTTAAATGGACTCGGTTTTTCAGAATATGCAAACCACCTAATACAAGAAAATCATACATTTGACAATACAAACACCCAATTATTACATAAACACACATACGGACTGAAACAAAACAATCTAGAGACATTAGAAATACACAAAGCAATTAATAATCACAAGAAAATAATAAATAATCAGACGCAACCCTACACTTCACCACTACTGTCCATGTTCCCATTAGGTCAACGCTCACCCCCTCCCTTGCCCCCGCTTTCTACTACACCCTTGACACTGCCACACACCACGCAAAATTAGTTTTCAGTTAGTATTAACTCACCTCTCACCTGAGGAAGATAACGGAGGTTATCGAAACATGTTGTGTTTTAAAAAAAAAAAATATATATATATATATATATATATATATATATATATATATATATATATATATATATATATATATATATATATATATATATATATATATATATATATATATATATATATATATATATATATATATATATATATATATATATATATATATATATATATATATATATATATATATATATATATATATATATATATATATATATATATATATATATATATATATATATATATATATATATATATATATATATATATATATATATATATATATATTTTTTTTTTTTAAAACACAACATGTTTCGATAACCTCCGTTATCTTCCTCAGGTGAGAGGTGAGTTAATACTAACTGAAAACTAATTTTGCGTGGTGTGTGGCAGTGTCAAGGGTGTAGTAGAAAGCGGGGGCAAGGGAGGGGGTGAGCGTTGACCTAATGGGAACATGGACAGTAGTGGTGAAGTGTAGGGTTGCGTCTGATTATTTATTATTTTCTTGTGATTATTAATTGCTTTGTGTATTTCTAATGTCTCTAGATTGTTTTGTTTCAGTCCGTATGTGTGTTTATGTAATAATTGGGTGTTTGTATTGTCAAATGTATGATTTTCTTGTATTAGGTGGTTTGCATATTCTGAAAAACCGAGTCCATTTAAACAGCGTTTATGTTCTTTAAGTCTGGTTTCAATTGTCCGTCCCGTTCTTCCTTTGTACCTAAATGCTGTCACAGTCTCCACATTGTATGTAGTTCGTATATTCCACTATGTTTCAAATAACTTGTTTTTTCTGTGTTGTTTTTCAGTATTAGTCCTATATTATTGTCTGTATATAAAGCTGGTTTTATGTTTGAAGGAAGTTGTCTTGTTATATTAGTTTCAACAATATAGTTTATAGTTTCAACAATATAATTTATATTTTCAACAATATAGTTTATAGTTTCAACAATAAAGTTATTAGTTTCAACAATATAGTTTATAGTTTCAACAATATAGTTATTAGTTTCAACAATATAGTTTATAGTTTCAACAATATAATTTATATTTTCAACAATATAGGTTATAGTTTCAACAATATAGTGATTAGTTTCAACAATATAGTTTATAGTTTCAACAATATAGTTATTAGTTTCAACAATATAGTTTATAGTTTCAACAATATAGTATAGTTTCAATGTTTGTACCAAATTTATGACGAAACTAAATTGAGTACACCACCATACCACAAAAATAAAAACTATAAACTCTCACAAAAAATCTTCTAAATACAATAGCTTTTCTGTAGAAGGTGTGTTATGGACACGTATATTGTAATTGCAATCAATAAAAATTCCAAAATTTCGGCTAAAAAACTTTTTATTTAATATATGAGTGGAAAAATATGTATAAATATCGCCAAATTGCTTAACGGATTTTGGAATAGAGAACACGGTTTGCACAGATACGAACGACGTGAAAAACCCAAATTCGCGTTCTGTGCAGCCCAAGTAATTTCAAGTTGTTAGCCGATAACTAAAGGTACCTACATCACTATTAAGGAATTATATATAACTACTGTACTTTGACGTTTGTTGAATACATTCAAACTTTATCTTTAAAATTCCATAAATTCACGTTTCGTCTCAAGATGGAAGAAATATGTACATAAGCAAAAAAATGTGAAATCCCAACTATTTCACTATAGTGGAGGGTACAAATTCACTTATGATCCAATCACAAACACTCTTGGCTTTTGTTTTAGTAACGTTCATATGGACGAACATTTTTGATATTAGATATATTACTATTATTTTATTAGAAATAACATTTTATGACCTTTGAAATATGCCACAGAAACACGTACGACCTAAAAATAAAAGGAACATTATGAACCAAAGACACTAAAGCAAAGAAAATCACCAAGCGTTTAAATAACTCTCTCATAAATATTTTGCCATATTATCAGAAAAAAATATTATTGAATTATTACGAGTATATGTATAAAACACAGTTTTAATCTACGTATGAGTTACAATGAGGCTGAGCGCTTTCTATGGTTATACCATTACCCTCAGAGGCGACAATTAAAACAATTAAAGCGCTTTCTATGGTTATACCATTACCCTCAGAGGCTATTAGTTGTTTTAAAATCAGACATAAAATTTATGGGTGGAAGAACTTCTTTGTGGCACATAGTCAAAAAACTGGGTTTCAAATGAAAAAAAAACAGAATACAATAGAAAATTATTAATCGAAAAAAGTTATATAGTTTTTAAAAGAATTACATTCTTAGAAAAAATGACTAAATATCGTTCTGAAGGTAGGCCAATTGTATATGTGGATGAAACCTACATTCACTCTACCCACACATCAGGAATGTCTTGGTCCGATGGTTCAAATGAAGGGTTAAAGAAACCAATTTCGAAGGGCTCACGATATATTATTGTTCACGTGGGAGGTGAGGCAGGTTTTATTCCCAATGCTTTTCTGATGTATAAATCTCACCAGAAAACTGACGACTATCATAACGATATGAACAAAGACCTTATAATGGATATGAACAATACAAATTATGAAAAATGGCTGAAAAAGAAATTAATTCCTAATCTTCAACCAAGATCTGTTCTTGTGATAGATAACGCCCTTATCATAATAACGTACTTAATCCTGTGCCAAATACAAATTCTAAAAAGCAAGTTATGATTGATTGGCTACAGAGTAAAAGTATATCATCTCATCCCAATCTGCTTAAGCCACAATTGTACAGAATAATACTTTACAACAAGCCACGGGAAAAGGAATTTAAAATAGATGCTATTCTTAATTAACACGGACATACTGCACTTCGATTACCCCCTTACCATCCAGAACTTAATCCAATTGAAAATATGTGGTCCATAACAAAAAGTTATGTGGGATCTAAAAATGTATCATTTACAATGGATATAGTGTACGTGCTTTGGTAGAAGAAAAAATATCGCAAATTACCAGCAATGATTGGGTTCAACTGTGTCGACATGTCCAAAAAGTGGAAGAAAAATATAAACTAAGTGATGCTATTATGGATTCTATTATAGATGAGAACACGTTTGTTGTAAATACAGGTGACAGCTCATCATCACAAAGAGAATCTGAAGAGTCTGAATTATCGGGCGAAGAATGTTAGATACTAATTTATTCTCGTCATTTTCATCTGATCACTGATCACAAAATAAAATTGAGACTTTCTGTAATTTGCATAATTTTTATAGAAAATTAAATTATCTAGTTGGGGTGTTTCGGCGTTTTTTTTTATATATGTATAAGTCCTATGGGTCTGTATAAATAAGTTATTGTATAAATATTGTACGCTTCGATAATGATTACAGTTTCAGAACTACTGCTTTTGTTGGTGAAACTGTGTTGTCCTTTGTGAATAATACCACAACCAACATATCCTGCATCACGATTTATAACGTGTGTATCTTGTTTATTCCCAAATGTGGAATATCTAGATATGGGAATTTCTATTCCAGTACTTGGTATCCTTTCTGTTTCAGTGAAAGTGACAATAAAAAACGCAATAAAAACAAACTACCATTTGCGCAAACAACATCCCCTAGGTTTATCTAACTAAATATCTACCTTGACAAAAATCTTCTCTTTGATATCTGAAACGCATCCTTCGCAATCCGTTCTTTATGTGTAATTACATACTCCCACAATGTGGGGCACAAGTAATTTTTAATAATAATAATAGTAAATTTTATTTAGACGTAAAAACATATAAAAATTAATACATCTAGTATAAACAAAATATATATATTTTTTTTTAAACAATAAGTATGGTACAAAGTATGACAATCAATTATAAAAACATGTAAAACTAGGGAGAACATTAATATTTTTTTAAGTGTGTATTCAACACCTAGCTAACGAAAGGTGATTTCTTGTGATTTCTTTTATGTTTGGTGGCAAACTATAATATATATTTTAAGTTATTTTGTGTACTTGTTAATCTCTTTTTTGAAGTCTAAAATCCTAATAATAATAATAAAAATAAAGAGTTTATTAATTTTTATCTTTAGTAATTTTTGTTCTTTAATTAAGTATTATAATTGGATGAAGTGTGTGTAGAAGTGTATGACAGGACGTAGTTCGATGTTCCACTCCCAAACAATACTCTAAAGCAGCCCATTCACGATCGTGCCATTCGGCGTCGTTCCATATGGAATGGCTCCATTTGGAGCATTGTAAAATTTTCATCACACACACGGGCGCGCCATCGAACCATCAAAATTAGTAGCTTTCTCATTAATAAGTTCTATTTTATTTTTTAATTTTCAAGTAAAAATAAGTTATAATTCTGATGATATTTAGCGGTTTTTTTATATATAAAAATAAAAAAAGAAAGAGAAAATGTTGTATTTTTGCATTCACGAGAGTGTCAAACAGCTCGGCGCAATGAGATGGCGCAATGAACCGCTGGTTTTCACACTCACGAGCATGCCATGCCGTACCGACAGGATACGCCGCGCCGTTTTCGCGGTACTACAGAGTTTCGATCGTTTGGAATTCCATTTTGGTGTGTCAGGCCAATTGGGCTGCGCGGAATTTGAAATTCACGAGCGCATTTTGGAGTGATGGCAAGCCATTTGGAAGGATGGCACGATCGTGAATGGGGGCCTTTATGTTAATATTACAAAAGTTTCTTTAGGGAATGTTGAATCCAGTTTCTTTGAATACACTTATGACGTATTGCGTATTTTCGAGTAACTTTGTGATGCATTATATTTTTTTTATAAATTTTATATAATTATCTAATTTGTATAAACCACATTATTGAAATTATGCAACCGGTTTCCAGAGTCTCTACACAAGACTCGCCCCTAATTACCTAACCCAACATCCAATCCCAAAACCTTCTTCACACCGTCACATCTCGTATAATTAGCCTGAAGAGGGGATGGTTAACTCTGAAACCGATCACACAATTTCATTAAACAATTAGATTTATGCACAGATATTAAAAATAGTACCTATAATTAATTTTGTAACGTTTTGTAACCGTTTCTTTAACTATGTTTATTAAACCATTTCCTAAATCACGTTTAAGAAGCATTTTTTAAACCACGTTTTTGACCTCGAAGGAGCTATTTCATACCATAAGTATAAATAAACAATGAAAGAAATACTATGTTAAAAACATTATTGTTTCTATGTCAAAATATTAAGACGTTTTTTTCTCCATATGAGCTCTTTCTCTGACACAATCTTGAATGCTTTTTTTAAGAATGAATGTCCTTGTAAAAGTACATATACATCCTCATACGTTCCCATAAGTAAACAAATGCTTGTGCTATAGGTGAACGAAATCGGTCGTAGCAAGTGGTCGAATTCGTGACCACTGGATTTACTAACCCGGCGTGCGTGCTAACCGCTCTGCCGCCATATAATACATAGACAAAGGGTCGTATTACGCATGTTATATAAGAAAACGGAAAGATAATCTTTCCCTGTCTAAATTCTCAAGTCGTATTACAGAAGTTATTTGGTATTACAGAATAACTTCTGTATACGACTTGAGAATTTGGACAGGGAAAGATTATCTTACCGTTTTCTTATATAACATGCGTAATACGACCCAAAGTATGTCAAAATATTTGTTTTGACTTATTAGATCTAGATAGTTTGATCTACCTATAACGGACCTGGTATTTTCATATTTATATGGTTCAACAACTATTATACAGATAATGTGATTTTAATTTTCCACTTGGGCGCCTTAGGCCGAGTCACATTTGCTGTTTGGTGGGAGCTGGTGGTGTCTGCGAAGTACCCTCCTCTGCATATACCTACCTACATTCTACTTACCTTAGCTAAGTTCATATTATCCAGCCTAATGGACTAAGCTAACCCCAGAACAACGTGACTTGCCTCCTAACGCTGGAAGTATCTTTAATGTTGGCACTTGGTAGCAATTTTGAGGACCTCACATTACATTTAGTTAAGGACGACAGGCAGGATCGGCCACATATATTATCTTTTTCACTGTTTACTTCATATTTTTATTTGTTTATTCAACCTTCTGTACATAATATAAACAAATATATTGTACACTGGCGGGCTTATCGCCATTAGGCAATTCCTTCCGACCAACCAGATTACAAAGTATGACAAAATTGTGTATTTATTTATTTAAGATTACTTCTCGGGCAACTAACAGGTAGATACTATGTCAAATATTAATTTAACACGCACCCAATAACAAGTTGCCACATTATGGAGACTTACGATATTAATCTCTCACGGATCCAGATTGAAAATACAATTGAAAACTGTGTCTCCACCGGGAATCGAAGCTGGGACCTTTGGATCAGCAGTTAGATACCCAACCAACTGAGCCACAAAGGCCGTGTATGTACAACAGCAAAAGAATAAGAGCAAAAGAAAACAAAGAAAATATATATAAGATACTATCATAACAAAATAATAATAATAATTCATAGCAAAAAAAGGATAGGGTAAGGACAAGGAGAGGAAATCAGGTGTTCAGGGATAAATATTCCTTCTTTAGTTTTTTCTTGAAAATACAAAGTGAGAAGTGAGATACATTTTTCCATTGTTGTGACTTGTGACATAAGGATTTCAACTTATAAAGTATTTTTTTCATTTTCTTTCCTTTTGGGTATTAATAACCTAACTTTTTCTTCATAAAAACAATAACAAGGATGTATTAAGGATAAAGTGTTAAAGATTCTATTTTTTTACATTTTATTATATAGCTACGTGGCCAACCAAGAGGTAGGTACTATGTCAAATATTAATTTAACACGCTCCCAATAACAAGTTGCCACATTTGTCATGTTATTGATCCAGACTAAAAGCTGTGTCTCGACAGGGAATCGAATCTGGGACCTTTCGTCATATGTCTAACCAACTGAGCCACTAAAGCTGGCGATTTTACTGTGTCTATAGCTATTTCACCCTACGAGGAATTATCAAGATAATGCAGTGTTTTTTTAATTGGTTGAAATCTACAATATTTTTTATCGTCATGATTTATTAACCGATACCTAAATATCTTCAAATATTCATTCATTCATTCATACCATCACGGCATATCCCACAATGTGGGGTAACCAGCGAAAGGTGTGCGGGTGTGCATTGCCTTATAAAAGGGATCACAAAATATCTGTGTATACCCACACACCAGTCTCGTCTCACCTAAAAAGGCACTATATTCAGAATGGGTGGTGAACCTCGTTGCTGAACTATGTGAGATGTTATTGTTGCCTGTTGTATTTTCGATTACCCGACTCTTACGGGACACTCGAAAACAACAATAGAAAAGAGTGGAAGCACTATTCTAAGTCGGTGCCTAACAGCATCTTCAAATACAGACAATTATTACATTTATTATTGTGAATTTATATTTTATAATAGGTAGGTACATAAACATTGGTATAACATTTATTTTTTCAAAAAATATTATTTGGCCTTGATGGATATTCTTAATTTTATTTCTACAGAAATATCAAGTGTCTCGTACAAAAAATTATATCGATAGCCATTTAATGTTGATTTTTTTAACGATAGTTATTGAAGTAAATACATGTTTGGAATATTTCTTAGTAACGTATATCACTTTATTATTAGTACATTAAATATTGGAAACTCGAGATATTGAAAGTATAGTAGAAAAAATATATTGGCAATGTGCTTATTGAGAAAAACACATAGAACGTTTCGATTGACCCTCGTCTACTATGGCACAAGTATAGATGAATATGTAATTATATGAAAGGACGAATTTAAAAGTTATATAAATAAATATCATTGAATATTATAACTTTTTATTTTTTTTACGAACCCAAATTTCTCAAAAGTTTCAGGACGGAGTCAAATGATCAGAATTATGTTTTGTGAATTAGCTGATTTAAAATAAAGTAAAATAATTCTTAGTTTTTGTTCTACTAAAACTGTTATTAAAAAAAATAACCACATGCAAAATTAATATAAACCATTATATAAAATCACAATTTCAGTAAATCTATTGCAATATATCACTGTTTGTTTTTGTTATAAATTTAATATACCTACCACTACACCATTCATGGCCTCACGTGGCATTGGTTGGTTGGAAGAAATTACCTTATGGCACAAAACCCGCCATTGTACACATAATAATGTACACTTAGTAAAAAAAACAATACATAATATTTTAATTTCCTCATTGTTACGAATTCCTAATAATTATATATTTTTAAAATATATGATGATAATATTCAAGATGATAATATTTTCAACTTTATTATAGATGTCTTCCATTGACTTTCCGACAGTCAAGAATCCATTGCTTATTTTCATTTTCGCAATATACATAAATTAAAATTAACTGCAAAAGTCAAAGTCTTGTAAGATATACGGTAATGATAAATTACACATTTTTTTAAAACAGCCACCAAGGATAATAAATTATAAGTTATTAACCGAGAAGAGTAATATCTCCTTGTCATAAACAAAAATACGCTGTTTTATTTCAAATAAGATGTATGAGGCTATAACGAATATTAAAGAACACAATAAAACTTAAAAGCGTAATAATATTCATTAGGTAATTAATTTAATCTAAGATTTTGTCTCGAAATATTTATCAATCAGCTGTGTTCTGCGTAATATTATTATATTCACTACCGGTCCGTTATTTTTAATAACAATAAGAGTTGTCCGCCGTGGTAAAGAAGTTAGTCATTTGATTTCTGTGCTGGTGTCCTTATATATTATACATTGGAGAGTTGACTACAACTCGCTCGTTTTATTTCAGTAAAACTTTATAAACCATGTTTTCTAGAAATTAATCAAAATCTAACAAAATCTACTATTATAGCTGTCATAAAATAAAAAGTTTTTAAAAAAACATTCTCTTATGAATAATTGCCAATAGGACAAGCACTTTTTATATTTCATGGCAATTTACCCACATTACATTAAGGTACCTACGAACCTTTAAAAAACAAATTTAAACATTAGATTTTTTAAATACTTAGAATAGGTAAGAATAGAACCTATAATAAAACTATACATGTACAAACATTGTGTATTGTGTACAAAGAGTTTATTGTTCCACAGTTAAATAGTTTTTCTTCGTCGTTCGTAAGCCCTGTAAAGTAAGCCCAAATAAGCGAATATTCCGAAAACACAACAAAACATCTCATTCCCCTGCATAGCTTTCCTTTGACCCATTTTATTAAGTTTACTCCCTCGCTCCCTAACGAACATTTAACCCGTTAACTGTCACATATATCAGTTTGTGTACACCCTCCTTTCAAGTTAACTGCCAGTCAAATACTGTTACAAATACCTACTGTAATAATGTGAACAGTAGACTCGTTCTGAAAATATCGCATTATATCCAAAAACCAAAGACTGCTCCCAATATAACCCAGGGATTATTCCTAGAATGATGAAGAGTAAAATCACTAACTGACAGTGTCTATGGTATGTATGTGTATCCTTCCATTATATCCTTCCATTTACTACATTTATCCTTCCATTTTTTTACTTTTATTACGGCGCTAGCCGATTTACTAATGGTATTAAAAACAATTAAGCATTACAAATAATAACATTCAATTATTATTATTACTATTATACAATTCCTCAATGATTTTATAATATTACTAGAACTTGGAATAGCCACGTCGCGAATGTATGTTTTTTTTTTAATTTTATCATATATTACTATATCGGGTCTGTTATGTTAAATTAACCGGTCAGTATGTAATAAATCGAAATATTTTTATTTTATAAAAATATAATCAGTTAATTCATATTTAATAGCTAAATTTTGATGTATTATTTTTGCTACTTGGTTATGTCTAAATGTAACCAAGTATTATTATAGGTATCATTATTATTATTGCAAAAATGTTGATCTCGGTTATAATCCGGTTATTTCCTTCACAACGGAGCGTACTCAAGTTGTGAGGCTATGTGTTTGTGTAGTTGTTTAAAGTGGTACCTGTAGAAATTTTGTGACTATTGTACATGTGTTGATTATTGCTGAAGACGTATGGGGGGTACTTTAGTATGTCTATATTCTTTGGAGTGTTTTTGGTATGATGCCTGTTGGGACTATTGTTACTTTTTCTTGTTTCCATTGTGATTTTATCTGTTATGCTAACGGTATGTATTTATCAGGGGCGAGCCTAGAACCTTCGGACTAGGCAAATCCTGAAATAAAGTTGGGAAACGTCAAAAATTTAATGTTTTTTGTAGCATCGTTGTTCATTTCAGTGGTCATGAAAAATATTTTCAAAATCACATTCCAAAATAACACTTACATTTGTGGCCCTGTAAAGCTATGGTTAAATTTTTACTCTTGATGTATGATTGCAATAGAACAAATAAATAAATATTAGTTCTTGAATTTCTTAACATAATATTCATAGGCAAGCCTAGATTTTCGGCTTCTATAAGCAATTCCGCTACTGGTAAATACCAGTAGTAGTAAAAAACAAATCTATTTTTTCCAAATGTTTCTTTTGTAGATTTGCTATACTTTCTATTATAATTATTATTATTGTTATTGTCAAGCATGTTTCCGTAAAACATCATGTTTATTATAAATAAGTAAATAAAAAATATATTGTTATAACATTTAACTGTTAAAAGCAAATTAAAAAACGCGCATGGTCTGTGGAAAACTGTATTTCTTCCATAGATTTTTATTATATAATATAATAATATAGCAAATTTTGTATGAATCGAAGTGAGGCATTTTTCTGGGGGATTTCGACGTTTTGGCTGGCAGACCACATAGTTTTTCTATAGAGAATAACGACTTATGTGAACTATTTTCGGATTTATTTGTCCAATTTATTAGTAGGTATCTTAGATTTTTATTATAATATACCTAGATGTAGTACTCTGTGCAAAAAGTGAGTCATGGAATATCGCGAGTTTGACGTTCTGGTTGGCAACTTATTTCAGTTTTCCTTACATTTCAACACATCCTAGATAAATGTTCTCTAAATTATTAATAATTAAAATGTTTTTTATACAAATAAATCCGAAAACAATTCACATTAGTCGTTATTTTCTATAGAAAAACAATGTGGTCTGGAACCAAAACGTCAAAAATACCCCCCTGAAAAATGACTCACATTCGATTCATACAAAATTTGCTAACTACGACATCGTGTATTATATGAAAACCTATGTTTATAATAAAGGTACTGCCTCCCTGACCAGCCAGGATAGCCTAGGATGTACACCAATTTTTTAAACCGAACCTACTAAAGTTTGGTAAAAATAGGTTGGTTAGGTTTGTTTGTAGTTGTAATTGCGACTGGCGTGAGCCAGTTGCATTATATATTAAAAAAAAAGTAACTAAAATATTAAAATAAAATAACTAAATTGGTGTTGGTCAAATAATTTTTAACCAGCTGGCTGGTCAGGGAGGCAGTACCTATAATAAAAATCTATGATTATAATATACATGAAAATCTCATAGATTTTTATTATGTGTATTATATGAAAACCTATGGAAAATCTATGATTTCTTCTATCCCATAGATATTTTCATTTTCTACAAAAAGTGCTGTCATTTACAGTGTTGCAACATAAACTTTTAACTAATTTTAAATAAAGAATGATTCTATGTCATACTTGAATAAATTGATTAAAATTTTCAATTATTAAAGGGCATATTTGAACGAATTCGAAAAAAGAATAATTTAAAAAATACGTAAAATATGACTCGAGCTGTATTAAAAAACTTCAAAAGAAAAGCTACAAATAATTATATTATGTTCAAAGAGTATAATAATATGATACCAACGGATAATTAGAAGTTGTAATAATAATCCAAGAACCGTCTCATACATGTATTATGTAATTCTATTATTTTGACTTGATTAAATATCTCGGAATAACATTTTTATCGATTCTTTCCTTTCCTTTTACTCTTATCGGCTTTGTTTTCTTTTTTCGTCAGACTTCTGTCATTAATTCTTTCCATGTTTATAAATTATACATTTGCATTTAGGCGGGTTTAATGTAATCTCTTCCAGTCAACCCAATCAATGTATTCCGATACCAATTTTGCATTAAATAATAGGTTTATCCATTGGTATATTTATATATTTTTCATTACCAATGTAGGGATGTATGTCTCATTTATTTGTTATAATTGCAAATTGATGACATTTTTTCACCATTACCGAATACTTGGTTGTTAAGTTCGTAAGTAAGTAATTCATGATACAAACCCAGGTTTGTGTAGAGTCTAATTCTGTAACCAAATAATTCGGTTGTCATAATACGTACAGAAAATTAATTATTTTCGGCGATGGATATTAATTTTAGTGTCATATTACAATAGAATTAAATTAACGACCATTAATTCATGTTATCCTGTTACACGTTTCTCTGAAGAAGACGTAGCTTTGTCCCAGAATAGGAAATCATTCAATGTCATATTTTAATATTGGGATTAATTTGCAATGAGTCTTCTAACCTCAGTTCCCACTTCCCATTCCTATTGTAAAAAATGATCATGCCATACGCCTGTACATACCTCAATGATAATAATGATAATATTGTCCGACAGACGTTGAACCGAACTGATAATTTATTGTCCGACAGACGTTGAACCGAACTGATAATATTGTACGACAGACATTGAAGCAAGCGGATAATTTTCCAAAGGATATATATTTGACCAAGCAGCGTGTATTTTTTATTTATTAAATATTTGCTGTAAAAAAAACATTGGGGTCTTTTTTGTGATTTCAATATCTGATTATTTAACAAATTGGATAAACAATGCAATATACTAGAAATATCTATAATCATATTTTTTTGCTTTGATTTTTGTAATTATTTATTTATTTTCTTGGTAGTAGATATGACAAAGACATATTTTAAATAAACATATTATATTGGAACATGGAGTTCCTATGCCTACTGAAATCAAATTTATTTTTCTGTCTACACGAAAGTATATTCGGCTAAATATTAAATATCTGTGGTTAATTGCCCGTGTGCCAACTGTTCTTTGAGTATGTTAACCATATAAATAATTCTTGTGAGAACTAAAATTAAACGGATTAAAAAATCATATCGTACCTGTATGAAAATTGTGATGTTGGTAGAATAAAAGAAGGTCCATGGGAAGGGAAACGAGAGATTCGAGGTTACATATGGAGCTAGATACCTTGATAAGTAATAAAGTACACTTGCATGCCGTATATACATACATATCTATACAGGATGTCCCATAATCCAACGTATTCATTTTAAGGGCTGTTATACCAACTCATGAGTCGCCAGAATATGTAAATATGACCTTAGTAAAAGTGCCTTAGTTTTCTCCACCTTAGATTGGTTTTTCGAATGCCATAATTACAAATTTCAATATTTTGGAATTATAATTTATATTCCACAATCTTGAATAACTCACCTATTGATCACAATCCAAAATAATAGTTAAACTTTTTTTTTTGCTCAAAAAAAATAATAATGGCTCGGGTTATGAATTTAAAAAAAAATATTAACCAACTTTGATTGTTCACATTGGAAAAAAATGTATGACGCCAACTTGGCGAATTGTTGCAAAAGTTGGCGCAATTATTGTTATTTCCAAAATAGTATAACAATTACTATGTTTTACAATAAAAAAATAGATATTGCTATTATACTGCAAAATCAGCTGATTGTGAAATTATTTCATTTATTAGGATTTCCGGCGTAAACACTTGCTTTAATTTATTAAAGTGACAAGGATACATTCAAATAACTTAAAGGCTTCTTCTTTAGTAAATAAGAGAACTCTTTTTTATTATTTTATAATTACAAAAATTAATACCACTACTACAAATTGATAAAACTAACAAATAAAACAACAATAGATGAGTTATTCAAGATTGTGGAACATAAATTAGATTTCCAAAATATTGAAATTTGTAAATATGGCAATCGAAAAACCAATCTAAGGCGGAGATTTTCGGGCACTTTGTAAAAGTGGCAATATCTCGAAAACTAAGGCACTTTTACTAAGGTCATATTTACATATTCTGGCGAGTCATGAGTTGGTATAACAGCCCTTAAAAGGAATACGTTGGATTATGGGACACCCTGTATATGTATTGTGTGATTTTATAGGGGGAGGATGTGCTATACCTTCTCGTGGTCTCCCCTGTAAGTAGTGCCCTGAAAGGGATAGAAACAAAAGGAAAACGAATATCTATTTTTTTTTTCTTCTTCAAAATCTTAGAAAACTAAAACAAAAT
The DNA here is from genome assembly GCA_963576475.1 of Molanna angustata. Classification (NCBI taxonomy): domain Eukaryota; kingdom Metazoa; phylum Arthropoda; class Insecta; order Trichoptera; family Molannidae; genus Molanna; species Molanna angustata. Next base: position 24,556,469 of record OY754973.1, read on the forward strand.
GAGAAATAAAAAGAAAATTGCACGAAACGAAATAGCACAAAACCGGCGGCCGTACGTCTGCGGACCTCACGGCCATTTCGGCAAAAAAGGTCTTTCTAAAGACCATCCTGACGACCCCCCCAAGGGAGAAAAATTTAAATTTAAACCTTCTACAATTACAAATACTGACGAACTGCATAAATCGGTGATAAAACTTAAAATAGGACAAATTAACGTTGAGGGTATGACCGGAGCAAAGGCGGAGATCCTGGGAAAAATGATGGAACAGGTGGATATTTTGACTATCCAGGAGACTCACATCCCAGAAGAAGAAACGCGCAAATTGGTGGTACCAGGTTTTGCCCTCATACACTGCAAATGCCATAAAAAACATGGTATTGCAACCTATGTGAAGCTTGAACTGGAGTCAGAAGCCTATGCAGTGGATGAGGATGAGTTCTCAATAACTACCAAGGTTGGTGGCCTTTATGTGGTGAACGTGTATAAGCCCCCGTCAAAAAATTGGACACAGGCTGTACTGAAATCATGCCCACATCCGTCTGTGTACATTGGGGATTTTAATTCCCGATGCACCCAATGGGGTTATACGGACAATGATGCGGACGGAGAGGTGCTTAGCGATTGGTCCTCAGAAAACAACCTACATCTTCTCTACGACTCGAAACAGGGAGGCACATTTCGATCTGCTCGATGGGGTACAACAACATCACCTGACCTCTGTTTTGTTACAACTAACAGTGAAGGCATACCTGTGATGTCCACCAAAGCCATCCTAAAGGGATTTCCCAGAAGCCAACACCTCCCAGTGATAATAAGCATCGGCCTGCATATTCCAGTTTTAGATCAACCACACTTGCCTAGGTGGAACTTAAAAAAGGCAAACTGGAAAAATTACTCAGATTGCATAGAGAAGACAATAAACAGGATTAAACCCAGTATAGAAAACTACACACGATTTGAAAGATTACTGAGGGTAGCGGCACAAAGATCGATCCCCAGAGGACATCGAAAGTCATATATTCCGGGATGGAACAGGGAGTGCGAGGAGACGCTACGAAGATACGAGGGTACCGGCGATGAGTCGGAGGCAAATAATCTCGTACGCCTGCTTGACGAGGAGAGAAAGAGGAGATGGACCGAGAGCGTAGAGTCACTGGACTTCACACACTCTAGCCGAAAGAGCTGGTCCCTGCTGAGAAAACTGGGTGCTGCCCCTCCAGCGAAAAGAGAACCCGCCGTGACACCAAATCAGATAGCAAATAATATCTTCGAAACCTCAAACATTAAACCCTCAAAAATTCAAAGCAAGCACTTGAAAAAACATCTGAAAAAGGAACTAGATGCGTGTCCTGATTCCCACCTTATAACTAGCGAGGTGACAGCTGAAGAAGTGAATAGGGCAATGGGAAAGATGAAATGTGGAAAGGCAGCAGGCATAGATGGTATTCTGCCAGAGTTCCTTAAACATCTAGGAGGGAGAGCAGTGGCTTGGATTGGAACCTTTTTTACCCGAGTGATACTTACTGGAAAGATACCAAAATCGTGGCGACAAACTAAGGTCATAGCAATCCTGAAACCCGGAAAAACCGCAGATGACCCAAAAAATTACAGACCTATAGCCTTACTCTCAGTTGTGTATAAATTGTTTGAGAGAATCTTAGCGGATAGAATGGCCCCGCTCGTGGAACCTCACCTCCCAGTGGAACAGGCCGGTTTCCGTGAAGGTCGAAGCACCTGCGAACAAGTACTGGCACTGACTACCCACATTGAAAATGGTTTCCAAAAAGGAGAAAAGACTGGATTAGTCTTGCTGGATTTGACAGCGGCCTATGACACGGTATGGAAAGGAGGCCTTCTGCTAAAGACATTGGGTATGATTAAGAGCAAAGCATTTATAACCCTCTTAAACAATATGCTGTCGAACAGGAGCATCAGAGTTTTCTTAAGGGGAGAGGTCAGTAGAAAGAGAATACTCCAAAATGGATTACCTCAGGGGTCAGTTTTATCCCCAATGCTCTTCAACATGTATACAGCAGATATCCCAAAAACCAAGTCAAGAAAGTTTATTTATGCAGATGATATAGCGATCGTGGCACATGCAAAAACCTTTGATGAATTGGAACCCGTTCTAAATACTGACCTACAGATTATGCAAAAATACTTCGAGAAATGGCACCTGAAGCCAAACCCTAGAAAGACAGTTGCGACAACTCTGCACCTTAACAACCAACAAGCAGACAGGGAACTAAATATTTTCATGTGTGACGAAATTGTCCCAAACGACCGCAATCCTAGGTATCTCGGAGTAAAACTTGATAGGTCACTAACTTACGGTCCACACTTGCAAGCGTTAAAAAACAAAGTGAAAGCTAGGAACAACATAATTATGAAGCTCACCGGAACAACTTGGGGCAGCACTGCTGAAGTGCTGCGTACATCAGCGGTTGCTCTCGTTTATAGTGCGGCGGAGTACTGCGCACCAGTGTGGGAGAGAAGCGTCCATTGCAAAACCCTTGATGCCGAATTAAATCAAACAATGAGGACAATCACCGGATGCGTAAGGCCAACTGCACTCCCGTGGCTCCCTGTGCTTTCGAACATTGCTCCTCCTGATTTGCGCAGGAGCCAGGCTACAGCTAGAGAACTTGCCAAGATTGAAAAGAATCCCGCAATTCCCGCATTTCAAGATATATTCCGTCCACCAAGACAACGACTGAAGTCCAGAAAGCCTGTTTGGTCGAAGCTACTCGGCGAATTCAACTTGCCTAGAGCATGGAAAGAGAGGTGGAATGATTCAGACCTGGTATTAAACAAACATATTATTCTAGACCCTAACGAAAGGGTCCCAGGTTATAACCTTCCCCGAAAAGTTTGGATTCAGCAAAACAGAATTCGTACAGGTCAAGGACGATGTAACTACCAAATGTGGAAATGGGGAAAAAGGGATTCTCCGGAATGTGACTGTGGAGCAAGAAGCCAAACTATCCAGCATCTAGTAGAGGAGTGCCCGATACGGAGGTATGAAGGAGACTGGATGGACATCCATAGGGCGACTCCAGAAGCTGTGAAGTGGCTGGCCGAACGGGAGCCAAGAGTGTAGAAGGGAACTACTCAATGACGCAGCCAAAGGCGCAGGAAAAGCCGTAGCCATACAAAAAGTAAAGTAAGTGTGATTTTATTATAAGTTGCTATGTTGTATTATACTCTATGGAATACCAAATACAAGAGCTAAAATATTTTCTGAATAACCTTGCTATATTATTCATTATCATGTGTTACTCGAGGTATCTGTAGGTACACTGTACACATGAACGCGATCTATGTAGGAATAGGTACTAGAATTTATTCGTGCATGCCTACATATTCTTGTAAGCGATGTACGCACCAAGTTTGACGGGAAAAAAATTAATTCAATGCCAATAAAAACAATATTAATTTATAAATCAAATTATGATATATTAAAATATGATATAGCTCTATTAAATATATTCGCAAACGTGACTGAAGAGCATCGAGAGAATGGTAAATGGTTGATTCAGTCATCAGTCATTTAACCTAACACTGGATCTTGGCTGTACTTACTTATTATCCAGTCATTTTATTCCATCTTATCTTTGGTCTACCAATCGTTTTTCGATCTTCTTATCCATCCGTAATATTATATAGTTCATTTTCATAGCGTTCACGTTAGGTGCACGTTGTCTTTGAAAGATTATCCGCTCAAATTTATCGAGCATTTTTTGTCAAATTTTTAGTATGGTTTAAGTTAACGTAACACGGCATCAATAATTATTATTTTATACCTCATTCAAATTATATTTGTTTCTTTAAGCAATATTACAGAATTATAAGATTTTCTGCAGACCAACAATAGACCAACCAATCGGAATTTCATTCCAATTCTAACAGTTATGGAAACAACATGCCAAATAACCCGTTTCCAAACTCTCAAATATAACCCGTTTCCAATTTATGTTTATAACATAAATATACCCTAGAGACTGTTTTGAACATTGGTTCTGTAAAAAGGGTTTTGTCTAGGGTATATTTGAATTGTTTTGTCCTACAATAACATTTTCCGAAATGCAACGATGCGAATAACGCGTGGCGAATTTTGGATATCTCTAACAGAGAATTTCTGTGATTTATTATAAAATATCAAAAGAAACATGGAACATTCTTTCAAAGTCTCTGTGGTTTTAGTTTATCGAATGTATAAGGTAAAGAAAATACTAGGTATGTTTTTTTTGCGAGTGAAACACGTTCATTTGATCTTGGATTATATTAGTGGGTATTTAGGTATCCTGGATTAATAATGGATATTTAGGTATCCTGGATTAATAATGGATAGTAAGTTATTATTAGTGGTAGTAGAAGTTAGTGGACAGATCTTGGATTATTATTGGATATTTATACTGGGTGGATACATATGAGATGAAAGGGTAATATGTATTTATGTAACACTACGTCCTGGGTTTGATCCCCAGCAGAGAAAAAAGCTAAATAAATTATTGAATATATAAAAAAAATACCCAATTTCCCACTTCGTCTTTACATAATTATTTAATATTTATATATAATATATGATTATATAAACTTATATATATTATTTTATATTCCCCAATACACTGGTCTAATAAATCTATTTCAAGTACCTACCTATATAATACTCTGCACTACAATAGGTACCTCGCTTATCTATGGATTACCAACCTAATTTGCAAATCACCATTAGAAGTAGAAGCGTATCCACGTTTCATACGATCCCGTCACTCCAACACTTCTAAAAGCATTTTGGAGTCTGCCAAAGAGTATAATTTTATTATAATACCTACGGATATTTGGAGTCTGCGTCAAAACTACGCAATGAATTTTACCTAGGAGTTATCATATTTTGTAGGTAATTTGTTTATTCTACAAATTTACTTATTTCTATTATTATTGAAGAAATGTAGCATCATGGTACATACGTACCTACTTAAATGTATGTGTTAGAAAAATCTTTCTTTATGCTAACCAAAACAAAAGTTCTTTGAGAAAAAAGTGAAATTTTACTAAAATTATCGATTTAAAAACCGTCTGTCAGTCATAAAAATTACTTAAAACACTTTTAAGATGTTGAAACATCTTAAGCTGAATTCAAAAGATTTATGAATGAAAATAATCTACAGAATATGGCTCACACTTTTATTGAAAAATCTAAGTACAAACGGAGACGCGACTCCGGAATGAATTGTTCTATATAGAGTATGAAAGACGTAATAATAAAAGTTATACGGAGTAAAATATTTTTGTTATCCGTCCTGAGAATAAAGCTATCGCTTCGAATCCGGTTTTCGAAACTCTTTGTATTAATATTTTGTAATGATAATTATCGGCCTTCATGGCTCAGTTGGCTAGATATCTGACTACTGAGACAAAGGTCCAGGGTTCGATTTCCGGTGGAAACATTTAATTATGTTTTCAGTCTTGATCTGTGAGACGATAAATATCGTAAGTCTCCACAGTGTGACAACTTGTTATTGGGTGCGTGTTAAAGTTAATATTTGACATAGAACCAGTTAGTTGCCCGAGAACCAATACAAAATAAATTAAATCTTAATTCTCTTTGGTTATTATATACTGGTAAACATTTAATAACCCTAAATACGCCCCTGTGATAATACTCTTGTCAGATGAATTGAAAAATCGATTATATCGAATTGATATCGTTTCACCACTGCTAAGAACTAGTAATGAAATACAATTCATACATCAGAAAATAATATATTATAATCAACTCAAATTAATTAAATATATATGTACGTAATTAACGTATAAAACTCGTGATTAAATAACGCAATGTTTTAAACCCAAGAGAATAAAATATCTGAATTATTCTAACATTGTTCTATTTGTATGGAGACGAGGTAAAGTCTGTTATATCCCATCCCAGAGGATATTAACAGTTTCCATTAAACCTCATCGTGAATTTGTGGGATAATGGTGTTGGTGTTATTCCTAAGTAAACCACTTTTGTTTACCTTACATTGGTGATATTATTTAAACTTTACAAAATTAAACCACCTTATTCTGCGGCATAAATTCTGGCCAATCGCTTCGTTGTCTTTTGTATGTAACACTCACGCCCCTAAGTGGTGGTTATTGTTAAGTAAGAAAATAAGAGTAAACCTCAAATAATTTAGATTCGGAAACAAAATATAAAAGATATATTTTGTAAATTTTCAGTGAATATGTGAACGATTTATAATATTTTCTAGGATGTTTGCATTTTATATTATATGGGTTCCGTATTCCAACCGTCGCGTCGGTTCGTTCAAAGAAGTTTCAAGTATTAAACCGAGATTCGTATGCCAGGTCTATCTATATTTTTAATTGATTTTGATGAATCGGAGTAGAAAATATGTTTTATGCATAATACAGATAGTAATTTATTATTACTATCTATATTATGCATATATTCCAACTGTCGATTTGTTCAGGAGAACTTTGTTCTCTTAACATATCGACAATGTATCAAGCCAGAATACGCGAGAATTGTATGGAGAGGTCTACTTTTTTCACGGCTTTTCCAACTTTGAAGTCAAAAAACACCAACTTAGAGGCTTCGCAGCATATATGTTCCATACACGGATTTACTCAGAATTCGGAGTAGAACATTTCGTGTGTCTGTGTGTCTGTGTGTGTGTCTGTGTGTCTGTGTGTCTGTGTGTGTGTGTGTCTGTGTGTCCGTCCCCCCCTTATAACTTTTGATCCGCTCAATTTACAGAGCCTAAAATTTCAGAATATATAAACAGTTACAGGCCTACAAAACTTTTATACTCGGAATTTTGAATTTTTGTTTCAGTCAGGGGTTATCAACTTTTGAATTTTTATTTTATTTTTCCATATATCTCAGAAACCATAAACGCTAGAACGCTGAAAATTGGTACAAACATAGACAAATACAAAATCTCAAATTAGTTTTTTCAAAAAAATTCCAGGGTTTCTCAAACATTTTTTATTAAGAAAAATATTTTTTTTATGATAAATTTATGAGTTTAACTGCCTATATTTCCAAAACTTTTACAATTATCGAAAAAAGCCGAAACACCCCAACTAGATAATTTAATTTTCTATAAAAAATATTAACATTGTAGTAGAAGATCTCAATTTTTTTTTAACAATTTTTTTAAAAATTGAATTTAGTGACGACATCGCTTCATACATTTTGTATGGCAGTCGCCTATACACAATATGTAAGAAGACTTAATAGTTTGATACTTCATCTCCAAACATACATACATACATACCATCATGCTATTTGCATATTCTGGGTAGGAAAAAGGATCTTCCTCCATACTATCCTATCTTGACATACATACCTACATATGTTGTATAGAAAACAAAATATCTGAAAATATTCAATAATTTGTATCTATGGGTTTATAGTTTGGTACATATTCTTCAACTATACATACTATCGCTATCGACAGTTGGATCTCATGTGTTACATGCAACTAGTAATTAATTTTATCTATTTTAAATATGATTATTTTAATGGTAATAGTTAGAGTAGTATTTTTACACTTGTGTCTGTGATCCACTTGATTCACAAAGCCTAAAATTTCAGAAAGTATAGAAAATTTTATAAGCCTACAAATATTTCGAATTTTCGTTTCAATCGGGGGTTGTCAACTGTTGAATTTTTGCTTTCTTTTTCCATATATCTCAAAAACAATAAAAGCTAGAACGCTGAAAATTGGTATAAATATAGACAAATACAAAATCATTTATTTGTTTTTTTTTTAATTAATGTGTTTATTAAATTTATGCGTTTAATTGCCTACATTTCCATTTTTTTTAATATCGAAAAACGCCTATACACCCCAACTATATAATTAAATTTTCTTTAAAAAATATGCACATTATAATTAGTAGGTACTACTCACACTTTTTTAACAATTTATATAAAAATTGAATTCAGTGACGACATTGTTTCATACAATTTGTATGGCAGTATTCACTACACAATATCTACGAGGACTATCAATAGTTTGATACAATCTCCAATCATACATACATACCATCATGCTGGTTTCTCGGTAGGAAAAAAGGACTGTCCTCCATAATATCCTATCCTTACATGTTTTGTATAGAGAACAAAATATCTTAAAGTATTCAATAATTTGGATTTATGGGATTATATTTTGGCATATATTCTTCAACTATACATACTATCGCTATCAACAGTTGAATCTCATGTGTTACATGCAACTAGTATACAATAAAAACCATTCAGACGATGCTCGTCGAAGAGCGATACCGGTGAATGGAAATTGCGGTTGCATTTAAAATTAATAGACTTTCACAATTTATTTTCACATACATTATTCATTTCTAAATTTCCATCCGAAAATATATACTCCTGGTTTTACGCAATGTGCATAGCAATGGTATAATAAGCGAAAAAGAACCTTTACTTCGATCAGTAAAATAAAAAAAAATTTTTGGCAGATAAAATTTCATTTTTTTGATATTTCTGTGTTACTTGGCCCAACACATCTAAATAAATTTATTCATTCATACCATCACGGCATATCCCACAATGATAGGTAACTAGCGCCAGATGTGCGGACGTGCAAAAGGAATCACGACACATGCGTCTAATCCCACAAATTATTGTTAGGAAAAAAATATATTCATGCACAATATTTTTGTGGATCACAGAGTACCGACTCATTAAAAGAATTGTACAGAGTCAAAAAGGTGGCTTACTATGACTACGGTTTCAGCGTGAACGGGCCTTTAAAGTGGAATAAATTGCCTCTTGACATACATGGAGCTCAGAGCATTGACACCCTCAGTAGACTTCTTAAGGCTTCCTTGTTTCGTAGAGCCAACAAATAAGCTATAGCTAAACGGCGCTTTATAAATTGTCATTATTATCTAGAAGATAAATATTGAAGAATTAAAGAAGATAAATTATTGTTGACTAAAAGATTAATGCACTGGAATTACAATAGTTAATTTCAAATCCGGTTTTTAAATTTTTAATCAGTTAAGATCAGAGATTGTTGGGAAATATTATATTTTTAAATAAATAAGTAGGTATTAATAAAAAACTTAATTTTTTTTTCAGGTTATTTTGGTGAAATGGAACGAGCCCTATCAGAAATTGGCCTCTTGTGACAGTTCTGGTGTAATATTTGTTTGGATCAAATATGAAGGGCGATGGAGCATAGAACTAATCAACGATAGAAATACACCAGTAACACATTTCTCTTGGTCACATGATGGAAGGATGGCACTAATTTGTTATCAGGTATTTTACAATTCTATTTTATAAAATTCTTTACTTCGGGTCTCCAGATTTCTTTTATTTCCACATTTTTCTTGTTCAGCTTCTCCTCCTGTTTTTAAATATGACTACTTTTTTTTTATAATCCTTCTAGAGGCTTCTTCATGTCAGCTTGATATGTAGCTCATTGTGAATGATTGGCTTCTAGAGGTCTTCCCATAGTCCAATCTCTCGAATGAATCTTAAGATCTTCAGTGGGCTGGCTTCTCTGATTTGTGTTTCATCAGCGATGTGAGTGCCAAATATTCTGGCTCTTGTTTGCATCAGTGGTCCACAGTCCATGAGCAGGTGTAGCGGAGTTTCATGTTCATCTAGGCAGAATCTGCATAGATGCATGTCTGCTAAGTTCATTGTGCATAGGTGTTTATTTAATCTACAATGTCCAGTCAGTGTTCTGATTAGAATTCTTATATTTTCTCTGTTAAGAGTAAGAATTTGTTTAGATCTTTTAGCTGAGAAGCCTGAGATAATTGATTTTGCATGCTTTTGTCCTGATATGTTAAGCCAGTTTTGTTTAGCTTTTTCTAGCATGTTGTTGTATAATATTGTTTTAATGACACTATTGGTTAAGAAGCAGTAAGGTTCTGGTCCATAGGTAACTGAGTCAGCCCCCATATTTGCAAGTTTGAATATGACTACTTAATTTAAATCTTTCACTTCTCAGATTTCCCCAAACTCCATGGTTAAAAATATTTTTAGTTTAATATCATATGTTTCTTTACATAATTTTAGACATATACACGATACAAATTAATTTGAAGTAGTAGGTAATACTTTGAAAGAACTAAAAGACTCTTATAATCCCGAAAAAAGATATACATACAACTTAAAGATATACTTAGTAAAATACAAACTTTAAATTTTATATCAATATGCGATCTTTTTAAGCAAAAACTTTCTAACATATATTTTCACCAGTTTACTGAAGGAAGCATTTTCAAACTTCTATCATTTATTGTTTTGATGTTTTATAAGCCAAAGAAATATCAAATTAAGTTTGATGTATTAAAAATAATGTTTCAATATAAAATAAGCATATTATTATATGTAGGTACCTACTTCAATTGATTTTCATCATTTATGTCATTAGACGTGTCACATAAAAGAGTCAAATAATTTTTGATGTATAACATTTTATTAGCAGGCAGCAGTAAATTAACTCCCCACAGTGTCGCAAGATTTCACCCTACTATTTTTGCTATAAGAGTTGGGGCAATTAACCACCTAAATACACCCCCTGTAGTCTGGAAACACACAACATAATGCTAAGTGAAATTATTTTATTTGTTCACTAATTGCGTTCCATGGTAAGAGGTAAACATTCAGGAAATTTGTTAATTTGAAATTACATAAACTAGTTCTTAAGTTGTGCGGTAGTTTATTTACATATTTGATAACCTTAAATTTTGGTATGTTATTAAATGTTTTATTTTATAGTTTAATGATTTGTAATTGATTTAATTTCCTTATTTTGTTTTTATAAATTTCTATTTAATAGTACCATTTAATGATTCAGGATCATTTCAAAGGCACTATTAGTTCAGTCTTAAATTGCTCTACGAAAAAAACCTGCTATGGGTCCTTTAGAGAGTGTTCTTGCTTTTAGCACTGTGTTATCTTAAGGAGTTGATACTCTGTGATCCATACAACCTGAATGTGAGATTTCTCCCAGAGAGCTCTTTTCTCTGACAAAATCTTGAATGTTTTTTACTCCTCACTAACCCAAGGGGATATAGTGGGGAGTTATGATTTCGCAATTTTTAAGGCTATTTTTTATTGCAGATTATCAACTAGTATCATGTTGAGATTGTATTCTGAAAGTTTCATCAAAATGTATCTGTGTGTGTGCTATGTACGGCATGTTTATTTTACTTTATCGATTATAGACTAAAGTACTCATTCAATTCTTTTCAAATTTTGCAAATATATATATATATATATATATATATATATATATATATATATATATATATATATATATATATATATATATATATATATATATATATATATATATATATATATATATATATATATATATATATATATATATATATATATATATATATATATATATATATATATATATATATATATATATATATATATATATATATATATATATATATATATATATATATATATCTAATACTCGCTTAGACCTCCTTAGATTTTGAAGGATATCTGAAAAGTGCAATTTTTTTAACTGTCAAATATTTCAAAGTGACCCCAAGCTCAAGAAACTTAAAATTTGAAATTTTTATTTTCAAATTGGTAAAAAGGCACACCACTTACATAAAATGGCATTGAAGAATTATCACATTTTCATAATAAAATATTTTAATAAAATATAATTTAACAAACTCATTTCATGAAAATGCTGAATATTTTCCATACAAAATTTGAATACTTTATAGAATGACTTGTTAGTGAGGAGTTTAGCATTGGCTACAACCCACTCGTATTTTATATCTTTTTAAAAAGAATGAATATGTCGTTGTAACAAGTTTATATACATCTTAATACGTTCCCTAAATTAAGCATAAATGCTTGTACATAATTGCGACAACGTAATCAATTGTGGCAGGATTCGAACTCGCGACCACTGGATTACAAACCCAGCACGCTAACCACTTTGCCATCTGTATTGTGGTACCAGGTTGTTAAAACCATTGAACACCATCAAACAAATTCTGTTATCAACTAAAGATAGGATTTATGTTTGAGAGGGCATCTTCAATTATTATTAGTCGTGTTCTGTTGATTTATTTTATTTTAGTGAAAATTTTTATTAAGATAAGCTTTTATAATCAATAAGCCAATTGTGAAACTGAATGCCTTTTATTTCTAGGATGGTTTTGTATTGGTTGGTTCTGTGGCGGGACAGCGCTATTGGTCTTCCATGTTGAACTTGGATGCCACCATTTCGTGTGGCATATGGACTCCAGATGATCAACAAGTTTACTTTAGTACAACTGGTGGAGAAATAATCATTATGGATGTACACGGTGCTATGGTGTCGCAGGTTAATCAATAATATTTATAGTTCTCCTATCCATATTTTTTATTATTTTTTTTTAAAGAATTAATTTGCTCTTGTTACTAGTAAATATACATCCTCATACATTCCCTAAACAAAGCATAAATACTTTTGACTGATATAAACAAGAAAACTACGGTACAAATGATAAAATGAAGTAAGTATATTAATTTATAAATTTGCTGTGCTTTGCACCTTTTACAGTAGGTAAAATTATTGACTATTCAGTATTTCAAACCCAGAAAAGCTATAATTGTGGCAAAGATAATACACCTAATGATTTGTTCAAGAAAATTTATTTCTCTTAATAAATCGACAGTGTTAACTTTAGTCCCTTGTGAGACAATGGTGTGGAGTAGTGGAATTTTTGAATGTTTTTTCCGACTTTGAAATTAAAAAACACCAAATTAGGCTGGTTGTTTCAGCAAAAATATCAAAATACATTGATTTCATAAAATTTTTCATAATTGATTTATTTGACGGAAATAGATTTCAATGAAATAACCAAAAGAACTGAACAATTTTATAAAATCAAAATAATTTAACTATACATTTACTTAAATTGCTGTCCGAGAAACACAGACTTAGAGGCTGTGTTTCTCACAGCATATAAGTTTAATTGATATAAAATATGTATATCTCAAACTTTTTTTGACAACATCGTTTCATACAATTTGTATGGCAAAATATACACAATATCTACGGGAACTCTAACTACTTAAACTTCATACATACCATCAAGCCGCTTATCTATTCGGGGTAAGAAAAGAAGATTGAACTCCACACTATCCTATCTTGACATACATGTTTTGTATAAGATCAAAAATAATTTAGATTTAGTTTGTATATATTCTTCAACTACACATACTATTGACATCGACAGTAGGATCTCGTGTGTTAGGTACATGCAACTAGTTTTAAAAAATTTTCCCCTGCTAGAAATCAAATTTACAATATTATGCTATGGTGGTCGATATACTCTTACATAACAAAAAATAATAGATATCGTAAAAACAGTGGAAAGTAAAATTTACAATTTGAAATATGAAAGATTTATCATTTATTTCTGGATATTATTCACTGACTGCTATGAGCTATTCCTACTTTTATAATGATTGATGTAGTTTTATTTGATTCTTAATTTTAAAATGATGGTTAGAAAAATATATATATTCCCTTCTCAATATTTTAACCAACTTCAAAAAAAGGAGGGGGTTATTTAAAAGATTGAATTAATTTATGATTACAGGTTGAATTACATTCAGAGCCAATTACAAACATGGCATGGAGCTGTGAAAAGTTTAAAATGGAAGAAGGGGAAGACACGGAGCCTGGTGTTACAAATGCATCGGAAAGGTCATTTGTTCTTGCAGTCAGTTTTCAAAATGGACACATCTATCTACTCAAGAATTATGACGATGTATCACCAATACAAATCAAAACAGAATTTGATGGTCGGCACATGGCGATGGAATGGTCAAATTCTAGAGAACTCCTCGCCGTAGCTGGTGCATTATTGGAAAGTGAAGGAAGGACTCTAGAGCCACCAGTTTTCTCAAATATCGTCAAGTTTTATTCTGACACAGGGGTCTTATTATACACAACACCCATACCTAACACTCAGGTAACTATGAGAAGAATAATTATAGAAAATACAATACTTTATTGACTTATAATAGTAAATGATTTTCATAATTACTTGTCCATCTTTAATAAATCTACATCAAAATTTATAGATTTACTCTCCGCTTCTACCTACTTTTCCTCAACCATGTAGTGGAGTGTTTAGTTTTGGTTACAACACACTCATTTTGATTTTAAGGTTATGCGAATAAACCACTCTAAATGGGAAATAAAAAGTATTTATTTGTTTATTACAGATGCCTGTATCAGCCATGACATGGGGCCACAATGACCGTCGTGTCTTTGTAGCAGCTGGTCCTACTGTTCAAGTGGCCCGAGCATGGCGTAGAGTTGGACCTTTACAGCTTCTTGCTCGTCTAAGTGTTCGTGCCGCTCTAAGAAAACCAGCACATCTATCTCTTCTTCCTCTACCACCAAGGTTGGCTGGACTCGTCGCCAGTTTATTCACACATACAATATCTGTGAGTAATAGCAATATTGATTCTTTCAGGCAAGGGCTACTTTTCGAAATAAAGTAATCAGAATCATAGTCTCAGATTGTCACAGAAAACATTTGGTTACAAAGTAAGATTTATTATCCGTTGCTAACATTTTAAATATTTCACTACTCTGTAAATTGATTGTTTAACTCATTTTATTGTTTTTGGGGTAAGGTCAAAAAACATCTTTTACTATTCTTTCTTTCTGACGAATACTAAAGAATTAATTTAATGTTGTTACATCTCATCTGACAACACTAAGAAATTTTATCAATGCAAAAAATGCGAAATTATTAAGTGAAGCGGTCTATAATTACATTCCAATAATGTCTTCATCTTTTTTCAATTCTATAAAATAAAATAAATAACATAGAGAAATTTACTAATTATTTTCATCAAATAACATAGAGATGTACCCATCTATTGATAAACAGTGTCAACAATTAGATCCTATATCCTTTTATATAGTGGGAACACAATGAAAAGTTTATGATTACATATTAAATGTTGTACATACAAGCACATAAGTGATTATAAAGACCATCCAGTGACAGGTTATAAGTAGGTACCTGATTTTCAAGTTTCTTCTCTGCAAAAATGTATAGTAGCTTTTTCACTACTCATTTATAGGTAATTTATGATCCATGTTTGTATAAAGGAAAATGAATAAGAAGGAATATCCTAGTAAAAATACTATTCTATGAAGAGAAAAAACATCTTTGACAAGAAAAATTATAATAATTTCATTTAAAAAGTGCAATAAAAATATGATTGTTTCAGTGCTGTGTGCCAGAAGCAAGTGCTGTTCGTGACTTTGTGAGCCGAGCTGCTCGTGTTGGTCGGCTGCACTGCACCATGTTACGACGGAGTGGGGAGGGAACGGGGACAGGGAACGGAGGGGCAGGGGGGAGTGCTACAGGAGTAGGAGGAGCAGCTGGGGCTGGAGTTACCTATACACTTTACTTAGAACATCTTGGAGGACTGGTGCCTTTGCTCAAGGGGAGAAGAATCAGCAAAATACGACCAGAGTTTGTTATATTTGATCCACAGTCAGAGGGTAAAATTTAGTTGAATTATATCTGAGTTTTCAAAAAAAATATTATTTTGGCATGCCACAAACATGAGAATGATATTTTGAAAGAAGGAAATATAAGAAGCTTGAGACAATAAATGAATGTAAAGGAAGCCATGAATTTTTGCAAGGATAGAGGTATATGGAGCCCAGTTCCCTCAACCTTTCCCGCTAGGGATATAAAGTGATAGTTTGTACCTATGTATAAATATTATTTTTTATCTGAATCATATTATTTATTAACTGTGGATATATGTGGTGTAGCATGTAGTGAATAAATCTTCTCAGAAAAGAGTAGAAAAAATGTTATAATAGAATGTAATAAATGCTTTAAAAAAGGACTTGGAATGATATTGTAACAACCCCTGATAAAATTCCAGAAATTGTGCAAAAATGTTATCTCCACTCCTTGAATAAACTACTGTCACATGTAATGATAATTTCATTTACAGCAAAAGGAACACCACATTTCCCTTATTTACTATCCGTAAGGTATTATATACCTACTCTTTGTTATTTACAAGAAAGGAGATGAATCAAATCCAGCAAATTACTTGAAATATTCAAAAGATGTTCTTAAAAATACTGCAAAAACTAAAAACAAAAGATATTCTATGTCAAACGTAGTGAAAAATGATTGAAATAAATTCAATGAAAGAAATACTTTGAAAAAATAATATAATAATAAAAATTAAAAATCATTTTATTTCCTAGGTGCTGATTCAGATGACATACATTGGTTTAGAATGAAGTCAAATGGTGATATAATTAGTAGTACAAGTAGTAGTGGGAATTCTTCTGCTCACAGCCAATCAAGTTCAAGTTCACATCATCAAGCATCTTATGCCATGTCCGATACTTCTGACACTGATAAAGATGAAGGTTTGTACATTGAAAATTATATAAGTAAATATTTCTTATTTTTTTATAAAAGCAATCGCTCAATGGATTGTTAATCAATTTTAGGTTGTAGTGGATCCCCTAGACTTCAAAGAAGAAAGAAAGGACGACACCGAAGTAATAAAAGTCAACCTCCAGTGGAAAAAGAAAAGGAATCAGATACAACAGATGAACTTGGATATATTGATTCACTGCCAGAAGTAAGAAATGCTTTATAAATATACATTAATTTTTATTTTCAAACTCAATGTTGATGTTTCTTTAGATTGCTAATAAAAATTTATCAAGTAAATAAATCATTTGTTTTCTTTTTTCAGGAAATTCCATTAGTAGAAGTGACATCAAATATATGGGGAACTAAATTCAAAATTCATGGTCTGGCAAAAAATATTCCGGCAAATCTTGGACAAGTGACATACAAAACATCTTTGTTACATCTCCAACCAAGACAAATGACATTAGTTATGACAGAACTAAGAGATAACTTGCCCACAGGACCAGATCCCAACTTCAATCCAAATATATTCTCTGAAGATGAAGAAGATGTATTTCATCCCCCAGGAGAGCAATCTACACCGGTTCAGAAACGAAAGCATTCCAATGATATAACATCTGTTATAGCACCAATGTCTCCCAGAGGGAACTTGTTGTCTCGTGCCAAATCATCACTAATAAATCATAACCTCAATCAAAATGAGTTAAATACAAATGGCAACAATATTAATTTAGGTTTACCTGCCTTAGCCAAAGCGGAATCTTATGAAGATGAGTTTCCTTATATAGATATTAATGAAATAGTAAGTCATAATGATACCTTGAGATCCAATAGTACCATTAGTAATAACCCTCCCAGAAACCATAGTAGAGAACAAATTAATATGTTACAAGCCGGATACAGCAGAAATCAAATGAGAGAACACAGAGAGAGTGACACTTCGTCACAAACATACTCAAACAATTCAGTGAGAAATCATTCCAGTCCAATTAGCAACGGTAGCTACAGTCCCGGATGTGGTCTCGGAAGAAGTGGACCATCTAGTTCACAGAGAAGCGGTGGATCACACTGTCCTGGAAGACACGCCATATCTCCATTGTGTTGTGAGGGATCCGTGCCAACACTTCAGTCACCCAAAAATGCAGTAGCACCGAGTGATATTATATTTGACCGTCCACCAGCGCAAACTATGATGTCTTATCATAGTTCTGGAGCAGATTACTTGCAAAATGTCCAACAGGTTAAGTCAAACATATCAGGGGTAGAATGTCATAATCAATCAACATTCCATCTGAGCTTAGATCACAGCAGACAGGTAAATATAATAACTTGAATATATTTTTTATTTAATGAAATTCCTATCCTTGTGATTTTATACGTGATATACAAAATACACCGTAATTGTATATATTTTTTTTAATTCCAGGTTCTAATCAAGAAAATGGATTCCCATATAGAAGCTGTATCAAACAGAATTCTAAATGGAAACATTGGAGAAACTAATTCAACGCAAACCAACATTCATTCTCAAAAAACAAGTGGCTTGATACACAATGTACACAGTGAATCACATGCTGCAATGTTTAAATATTGCACCAGGAAAGATAAATCATCTCCTAATTCTGAAGCAAAAAGAGATGAATTAAAGTACATTGACGAAGAAGGAAATGGAAGTTTATCACCTGATGCTGCTGATAACAATAATCATAGAACAACAACTATTTTACCAATAACACCAGTCGGTATTCCTATTGCCAGTGCCCCAATTGCAGATACAATGATTAGAAGTTGTAGTGTGGGTTATTTAGATGTAGTCAACTCACAACTAGTACCGTGCGAAGTTACCTTAGCCATGCTGCGTAAAGAAGCGCCAAAACGTCTCGTTTTAGTTAATAAGAAAAATAAGAATAATTTAAATAAACGCAACTTTAGAAAACAAAATAATCAGAATCCTCAGTTAAATCTAAAATTAGACTCAAAGACAATAATAAATGGCTGTTTGAAAACTCCTAATTTAAAAGGTTGCGGTAAATCCATTAGTTTAGATTCTAGCGAAATGTTTATGGTCACCCACACATTGAATGACATAGCGACTTTACCTACAAATATTGAGGAACCCTCAGTGAAATCCCCAACCCAAGATACAGACTATGACAGCATCGAAACGTTACAGTGCAATACACAAAATGAAAATTGTGATAACAACATGAACAGCGTGAGTAAAAGTGTTAAGGAAAGTAGTAAGATAAGTTTCTTTTCTTCATCCAAGACTCCTATTTTGAATAGAAAAATAACAAGAGAATTTCCAACGTGTGAATTGTGCAAGTGTATAACACCAGGAGTAGAACCTCCATCGCCCAAAGACATGCCCGATCCATATATTTGTATCGCTTGTTTGGAACCTAGCATCTGTAATACACCAACAAAGAAGAGGGGACTCTTCCGAGATAGATATTCTCCTGGATCAGAAAAGAGCAGAAGTTCCAGTCCAAAATTGTCTAATGAAGGAAACAACAGTGAGGTAGAAATAGGTAACATACTTTTTACTTGATGTCACACGCATACTCATTATCAAATAGCATAAATACCTATTATGAAAACACTTAAAAAATATAATTTCTATTAAAATTTACAAAATACATAAAATGACAATTAAAATAAAAACACTTCAGTATTTGTAATATTTATACCCAAAGCGATGAATGTAGATTATGTTCAGGATCTCCAATTACCTAATGATAATATACATAGAAGCTGGATAGAAATAAATGTATCTTTAGTACTTACTTACTTAAGGTCAATGTGTACGTAACGTGTTTTAACCTGGGGGGCAATTTTGATCAGTCGGCGGAATCAAAACACACATGTTTACACATATATCATAGATATAATAAATTGTCTTATGAAGTTCTATAAAATCTTAAGATATTATAGAACTCCATAAGATAATTATATCCATGATATGGGTAAACATGGATGATTTTGATTCAGCCTGTTGACCAGACTTGCCCCCTGGATGGAACGGGACGGTATACATAGTTTTATAATAAAGCCTCATCCCCGTCTTGTCCGTGCACCCGTGACGTCTGCTCTTTTGTATACATTTTCTATGAAGTATGCAGCGACCTTTAGTGAGTAAAATTGTACAATACTATTTGTGTTTTGACCACTAGCAGATGACAGAAGTTGAGCATGCAAAATTTATTCAAACTGTCCACATGCTAACGTATAGATAGTTTGAATAAATTTTGCATACTTGTAAACATGTTTTATCAAAACACGCATTCAACGTCTGTCATCTGAACATACCCTTAAAAATACATAATGTGAATGTGCTAATAAGCGCAGTCCCAAAACAGAATCATAAGAATTGAATTGATATTTTACCTTTTTTTAGAAAGAGCAGCAACACCAAGCCCTGCGGAACACAGATCAGGTAGTTCCATATCGGGAGCAGCCCTGGCCACACTTGAACAGCTGTTACACAGGATGAGAGAGAGGGGTGGTGGAGGGGGCAGTGGCAATTCTAGTGCAGTTGGTAGAAATGGTGCAGGTGGAAACACACCACCACCCTCTCCAGCTCCTCGGCTACCAAGATCATCTCCTGCCAGCCCTGCTCCATCAAAAAAGAATAAGAGAACTGCATCTGCTTCTCCTATTAGGTATAAAATTGAACCATTATTATAAATAATGAACCATAATTATAAATAATTATGGTTCAATGAATATGGTTGGTTGAAAGATATTGCCATTATGTCAATAAGCCCGCCATTGTGCATAATTTGGTGATGATAAATTATTACAACAAAATTTGAGCTTTTATAACTTTTTAAATAATCAAATAGTGAATTGATTGCATTGAAGTGGACAGTTTAATAAAAAAATATCTCCCTAACATTTTTTTAGTACTTACCTTTTTTTTGGTTTATTTAAAAAAATGGACAACGTACAATATTTTATAACAATATAATAAATAAGTAATTGTAACTTAATCAACCCACCTTTGAACTTAATCAGCCATCTTTCTTACTGTTGATAAAATTATTATTACCCAACATATTCTTAAAGAAGATTTAATAATTCTATGTATTTTAGCTTCAGAGCACAAGTTGTCATTATTTCAAAATGCTTTATTTGCAAAAATATTGGAATCCTAGCAAAACTTTCATTTTTAAAATGAAAGTTTTGCAAACATCTTGAATAATGGTGTCACAGCACATCCACAATTTTTGATTTTTACTTGGTTAGTAGAGGCGCAAACCTTCCCCACTATACCTAAAATTGTCAAGATGGTAATCGCCATGTAAAATAATTAATTAAAATAATAATATCATGTACATTTTGTGATAGTATTTCTAGAGTTCACTCTATAATAGCTAATTAAAGTTCATTGAATTTCAGGAAGCATTTATTAAACTCCCCTCTGCTAAATCGCAGGAGAAACAAAAGTAAAAACCAAGAAAGTTCTGATGATGAATTGGGAACATTTTCTGGAGATGATGTTGTCAACGGGAAGAATTACAGGGATTTAGAAACATTCCAAAAGGCACAATTAAGGCAAAAGGTATGCTTATTTTTATTTTAAAAATAACATCTTTTAGGTTAGACATGCCATGGCAAACGACCATATAATTGTATGACTGTGCAATATGCCATAGAGAAAATATGTCATAAATCGCTATGCCAAGCTTTGACAATATACCGGACATAGAAAACTATGGCTGTCAAAGTCATAGCATATGGTGTTTGTATTCTATGGTCATAATTTTCTCATTGACACTACTGTCTTGTCATTGACACATTCTGTTCCCACGTGATCACTTTGTAGTAGTTGTGTTGTGTTTGCCATTTGTTGTTGCACAGGAAAAAGATTTTAATAATAGAGGAAAGAAATAGAATAGAGAGAATATTAAAATCATTACAGCTCAGCAGGACAAAGTTTTTGTTTACATCAGGATCTTCATCATACAATTCATTATACAATGTCGATGCAAATCCCAAATCATTTTGCCTCCCTATCCACACGCACCCATATTATGCATTTCCTTTTATTCTCAGTCTTGTGAGCATTTTCTTGTGTTAAATTTGCCATAATGTACATTGAAAATGATAAAAGGCACATAAAAAAAGAACCAAAATTTATCAGTAGTTACATTTGCAGCTTAAACGAGGAAAGATTGAACCAATGGGAACCAGTGGAATACACGTTCCTCAGACAAGTACTCCAGTGAGAAGGGAGTTTGTAATGCACAACAAAGCTCCAATGTGGAATGAAAGCAGCCAAGTTTATCAACTGGACTTTGGCGGGAGAGTTACACAAGAGTCTGCCAAGAACTTTCAAATTGAGTTCAGAGGAAAACAGGTATAAAAAAATTTGACCAAACCATAATTTAAATTGTTACATATCCTTTCACTAACATAAATGATTTTAAAACACTGACTGTGTGCTGAATCTGTTGGTTGAACAGATGGCAGCAACATTGGGCGGTTCATTTCAAGTAACATAAAATATACCACACCTTAAGAAACATGGCTGAAATGTTAACTCTATTAAAAAAGTAAAAAATATCGCAACTCTGAGTTGTAAGTCATAAATTTGACATTTGAATCGCTCAACACTATTTTAGTAAAGTTTTTGACAGATAACTTGAGAATTCACATGGGCAGCACAGAGCTCTAATTAGGATTTTTCCCTTAGTTTATATGTGCACAACAAAGATTCTCAAGTTATTTTATTTACTGGAAACTATAATAAACAGATATTAAGAAATCAGATTTAGTAACAATAACTACAACGCTATAAAAATAGGAATAAAAAGCTAAATAAATGATAAATTATTCAATGTTATAATATAATAAACATGTAGTAGAATAATGTGAAGTTATCTACACAATAAACAATATACACATATAGAAGTTGAAAAATAAATGTACACTTTAAAATATTTATATCATTACAGGTTATGCAGTTTGGACGTATTGATGGAAATGCTTATACACTCGATTTTCAATATCCGTTTTCAGCTTTACAAGCATTTGCTGTCGCACTTGCAAATGTCACACAGCGTTTAAAATAATTTATGATTAAAATATGTAGTAGAACAAAAGATAATATATATACAAAAAATTATTTTTTAAATAATAAAAAAAAACATGGGGCCTACAATTTTATGTTAATCTAATCAATATTTTTAAACTTCTCGTTGATGTTAATACAATTGCTAATTGAATTTATCCATTTTCGACTACTAACTACATCATATCCAAAATTTGTACAAAATCATAAAAAATATAGAAATATAAGAAAATGAAAAATAAGTTTGAAATACTCAATATTATGAACAATTCATCTATATATAATTTGAAAGTAATTATTTTGAAAATTACTCTTATGTACAAAATTTCATTTCATCTGTAGAATTGAATTTTTTTTTTTTTTTTTTTTTATTTTTTTATTTTTGATTAGGAAACAAAACAGGAGTACAGATAGAAAAGTACATGATAATTATAAAAGAAGTATACAACAATCTGTACACCCAATAACATTGTTTCACATAATAATAGAATGGTAAGTAGTACAAACTATCCACATGAATACAAAATAAAGAAAACAAAAGAATATGCATATTTAAAAATAACAAACAATTTCAATAAAAAAAAAAACAACGTTAGAATAAGCATATTTTGTTATAAAAAGTGGGAACAGGAAATATGGAAAGGGAGAGGACGGACAGGGAGAGCAAATCTCATATACCTACATATGTAGAAATAATGTTGAAAAATACGAAACCACTATTCACTGCCGCAAATTACACGCATTACCTCGTGGCGAAACTGATTAATAGATGAATCAAAGATATCAGCATGCATCGAAAATAATGCATTAAATCTACGACAGATGCGTGGGATCGTAGCATTCATCCGCAAATTGGTTCTACAGTGTGGAACATGTAAGATGTTTGACTGGCGAACTGACCTTCCCGGGACCCGAATATTCACAAAACTGACAAGCTCAGGCGAGTCCATAGCATCATTCAAAATTTTATGAAGCATTAATTGGTCGAATAAGGTTCTTCTGGATTCTAGGGTATCATATTTTGCAATATGTTAATGAACAATACCTTCAAAACTATTTATATTTCCAGACACAAATCATCAAAATAGTTATTTTTATGTTTGTAATCATATTTTAATATAAAACATTAATAACCTACTTTCTATTGTTATCGAAAATGAATAGTTTATGTAAAGTGTCTAAAATTTTCAAGATAAATTATTTTGAATGAAACATTTTAATTGTGATATTATTTAAGTGTTTAATTATGAATCCTTAAAACTCATTGTCTGACATTAATTAAAATGTAATTAGGATAATGAAAAATATTGGTGTGAGTGTTTTATTGTACGTTTTATATGTGACAAGTCTCTTTAAAGATGCTGATATGATTTTGGTGTTTTCTTTAAAAAAAATGTTTTGTAAAAAAAGTTATCTTATTTTGCATTTATGATATAAAGCAGTCAGTTATAATGGCATAAGCTCTTAACACATGAAAATGATTTATCTTTGTTTTGTTGAAAGATAATTTCATATACAAAAGTAAATAGTTATCTATGAAATGTAACTTTTATTGTTAAACATTTTCTATTGCTTATTATTCTTGGATATTTTATTGAATATGTTAATATATAAATTGCATTAATTTGTTACCTAATACACAAATATTAAAAACACATAAAATAATTTGTTGTCTTTAAAATAATATTATTATTAATTTTATTTTGGAGGGAAACAACAAAGTTTTTGCAAAGTGTGAAGTTTGTGTAAGAAATTGTGTTGTCTTTTAATACAGTAATTTAAAACGCATTTATGGTTATTAGGTGTTAAAATAGTTGCACAAAATTTTACAAATTGTGTATTGTTATAAATACCTAATTTTTGAATTGTAATAATTATTTTTTGCATACTCTGTGCATGTTTGCAAATATTATTTATTTATTTAGTAAACCTGGATAAAAATTGTCAATGAATTCAAATAAAAACTGTTTATCATCAAGTCCTGAATAACATTAATTTCATTTGCATTGTTACAAAAAAATACTTTCATTGGTATTTATTGAAATGTTCTACTTAAGTTATGTTTTAATATAATAGTATTATATATTATATACATAGTATAATGGAATATTCATTTTGAATAAAATAAATAATTCAATATTGTTAAGTTTCATTTACTGTAAATATCACTTCATACCGTCCAAATATTATCACAGTTTATAATATAAAATTCAAGTAATAATATTAGAATGTTCATGGTATTTTTTGTATGATACAGTAAAATAGAATACGGCAGTTTTCTTAAATATATATATATATACTTGTATAAATTCATTATAAATTAAACAGTTATAAAAAGCTCTTGACGAATATAATTATAAATTGTCATCATCATAGTTTGATAGTATTGTATAAAAACCTGAGTTAATTAGAAATGATAATATTACAAAATGATTTAATAGTGTAAAAATAAATAATCCACAGAAATTCTCAGTAATCATACTAGCAGTAAATTTGAACCTCCTTCATTTCATATTTAAAATAAAAAAGATAGTAGAATTTTGTAGCATTACTTCTACAAGCATGGGACACTTCAAGATATTCTGATATTTCATGATCAGTTGATAGTAATATTAATATTACCATAAAAAATGCATATTCATACAAAATAAATGAATAATTTTTTTATGACTTGTAGAAATATATATATATATATATATATATATATATATATATATATATATATATATATATATATATATATATATATATATATATATATATATATATATATATATATATATATATATATATATATATATATATATATATATATATATATATATATATATATATATATATATATATATATATATATATATATATATATATATATATATATATATATATATATATATATATATATATATATATATATATATATATATATATATATATATATATATATATATATATATATATATATATATATATATATATGTTATTATTAAGTATTTTGGGGATAACCCGCGTCAAATTATGATTCCCGAGAGAATCAGTCGTCTGCCGACGTTTCGTCTGAATCACATCAGACATTTTCTAAAGGCGCCTTGTTAATAAATTTTCGTCTCGAGGGATAGTGCACGCACGTCCGTTCGAGTCGAAAGCTTACTACCAAGACGCGGGTACTAATTTGACGCGGGTTATCCCCAAAATACTTAATAATAACATATTTTGTACTCGCGAAAACCTTAGATTTAACATATATATATATATATATATATATATATATATATATATATATATATATATATATATATATATATATATATATATATATATATATATATATATATATATATATATATATATATATATATATATATATATATATATATATATATATATATATATATATATATATATATATATATATATATATATATATATATATATTTTATGTCGGTAAAGTTTTTGTTAGACATAAGAATATTAAATATTGATTTTTTATACATAAGTACATCAAAATTAAATGATTCATTATTTATAAATTTTGAGCTTGATTAATTTTGGGTTGTTTAATTTTAATTAAAAACAGATTTACTATAATATCTACAAAAAAGCCCAAATTTAACATATTGTATTAAAGGTTACAAAACATTGGAATATTGAGTTGATATTTAATTTGAATATTCCTAAAAACATAATTCTTGAAAAGAAATATTTAATTAAAATATGATTTTATTATTGTACCTAGTGATAAAATTTTGTCTATATGTTTAATTTAATTGTATTTATGGGACAAAATAGTGCCATTTACATGCCAAATATTTTTTAATAAATTCCTACCAAAGTCTCAACTAAGTCATGTAATTTATTGTGCAATGTAATTTATAGTCTCTATAAATTACTTATGAATGATGTGTGCTTATTAAAATTATTTACACAAATGTTTTTATTTAGTACTCGATGTTAAACATATTTTTTACATTATAAGAAAAATTATGAACAAAAATAGGTGTTAATATTGTTGCATTTGTGTTATTTTTTTTATTTGGTAGATTGTATGTACTTACGGGATATTGTGCAATATTCACATTAAATATTACTGTGAAAAATGTGTAACATTTTTATTTCCTTAGCCTCCTTCCTTGTGATCAAGAAGCAACAAACTTAATTCCTGGTACATTATGTAAAAGAGAAAAAAGTTACAAAATATAATTAAGAGTGCACCTGCTACCACCATTTTTCATGTACCAGCATGTACCATTTTTCAATTTGATATTCCATCATTACTACTAATTGAATTATTTTGAAAAAAAAAAAAAACTTAAATAGTTTATTTTTTATAACTTAGATAGATTGCATATTTTTACAGATATTTTTGTGTTCTTTAATCCAACTGTCGATTCGTTCATGAGAATTCAATTCTCTTAATGAATCGACATTATTAAGCCAAGATGCGTGTACGAATGAACATTTTGTATGGCGTAGTGAACTTTTTGCATGCTAATAACACCAACTAGAGGCCTCGCAGCATATATGTTCCCATACATGGCCCCCAAGTCAAATTGAAAACGCTGTTCGTTTTCGCCAAGCGCTAATTTTTTTTGTATGGGATTTGACGTTTGTTGTTTGTTATTGTAGAAAAAATTTCTACAACAAACGTCAAATCCCATACAAAAAAAATTAGCGCTTGGCGAAAACGAACAGCGTTTTCAATTTGACTTGGGGGCATGGATTTACTCAGAATTCGGAGTAGAACATTTTATGTGAGTTTTGTGTGTGTGTGTGTCCCTTATAACTTTTGATCCGCTCAATTTACAGAGCCCAAGTTTTCAGAATATATAAACAGTTATAGGCCTACAAAACTTTTATACTCAGAATTGTGAATTTTTGTTTCAGTCAGGGGTTATCAACTTTTGAATTTTTACTTTATTTTTCCATATATCTCAGAAACCATAAAAGCTAGAACGCTGAAAATTGGTATAAAGATAGACAAATTAGTTTTTTTTTTTAATTCCAGGGTTTCTCAAACATTTTTTATCAAGAAAAATATTTTATTTATGATAAATTTATGAGTTTAACTGCCTATATTTCCATTTTTTTTTTAAAAATCGAAAAAAGCCTAAACACCCCAACTAGATAATTTAATTTTATATAAAAAATGTAAACATTGTATTAGCACATCTCAATTTTTTTTTAACAATTTTTATAAAAATTGAATTTAGTGACGAAATCACTTCATACAATTTGTATGGTAGTCGCCTATACACAATATGTAAGAAGACTTAATAGTTTGATAGTTAAATCTCCAAACATACATACCATCATACTGTTTTCATATTCTGTGTAGGAAAAACAGACTGACCTCCATACTATCCTATCCTGACAAACATACCTACATGTTTTATATAGAAAATAAAATATCTTCAAATATTTATTAATTTGTGTTGTTTATAGTTTGGTACGTATTCTTTGATTATGCATACTATCGCCATCGACAGTTGGATCTCATGTGTTACATGCAACTAGTTTAAAAAAAATATTACTATACGCCTTAGTTATATAAGATAAATATCAAAAATCGGGGTATGCTAATTAAATTTTGGCCTAAAATTTTTTTTGTGTTGGCAGTTTAAAATTTTAAATAATGTGCTTAGTGTAATACAGGTCTACATCCCATATAATACACATCTCCTGAAATTTTTTTTCTTCATAATATAGACACTTTTTTCAGGGACACCTTCAAATTTTGATACTGAAAAATGGTAAAAAGAAGTATATTAACAGTAAAGATGTATGGATGTACATTGTAATATAGAAAAATCTCTTCAAAAGATATTTAGATTTAGTGATCAAATACATAATAACATTTATTTCAATCAACTTACTCCAGATAAGACATGACATTGCGGTATGTATGATTTTCTTCAGACTTTTTCATAAATAATAATTATTTATTAGCTTTAAACATTTATGATTGTTGGACAAAATTCCAACCACTATTTAACAACACAGGTAATTGCTCAGCTGTACACAACGAGACCCACAGACAACTACTGAATAGTGAAAAGATTCAAATAATGTATGTATAATAATAAGCTGCAAATTGGTAGATCTTTTTTTCATGAATACTAGAATTACACCACAAATCTACACTCCATTAATAGCAGAAAAATAAATATTTGATAAAACATTGGAAAACCAGTTGTTATATAATATGTAATTTCCCAATGGTTAGTTATTCTTCAAACATATGATTTGTTGATGAGAATTCAATGATACAAAGAGATTTAAAAAAAATCAATTTAATGTAAATAAAAATATTATAAATATGTATTGTGTACACTCGCACAATAGTTGTACCATTATATAAAAGCACTTGAAAGAAGTTAGAATGATTAATCACAAATCATCAGATAAGTAACACCCTCTTAATCAGAATCACTTTGTCCAGGCACATAGTCTTCATCATCTTCATCTGATATATCCAAATCATCCAGATCTTGAAATAATGACTCATCCACTTTGATTGCATCACCTAAAAATTATATTAAACGGTGAAATATATCCAATGAAAGCTCATTTACAGATAATGTAATAAATATGTATTTGAAAGAATGGTGTTCTTGAAACAAGTACACAAAACACCTCATACATTCCCTAAACAAGGAAATACTCATCCAATAGATAAACAAAAATAAGTTTAACTTGACCATATTTAAGAAATGTTGAATCTTAAAAAAAATTGCTTCACTGGGCTCACTGAACTAGTCACATGCACATGGTACTTACGTAAATAAATAAATTATCTTACCATCATCCAAAAATTTGAGGTCAGATTCATTGAGAGTATTATCTCTAAGAAACAGTTCCTTGCCAGTGAGTTTTCTGTTTTCTTTATACTCTTTTTCTCTTCTCGCTACAATTCCAGTTTCAACTTCAAAAGCTGTTCTCCAAGCTAAAAATGATTCCACAGAAACTCTTGTGCCTTCAAAACGTTTCTGGAAGAATATCATAAACTAAATTTTAGTAAAACTCGAAATGTTGATAATATCAATATTCCTCTGTTGTATGGTAATTGATATTATTTTTTAGTTTATGTTAATATTACCATTTCAGCTTCTTCTTCTGCTTTCTTTTTTCTTCTTTCCCCTTCCTCCTTTTCTTTTTTGATATAATCGGATTTGATATTGAGCCATTCCTGTCCGGCCGATACTAAAGTGAAAATCATTACCATTCCTAAATTTTCATTTGCCTGAAAATTTCAATAAAACTGATTAGACACAAGATATCACTTTTAAAAAGATATTAAAACTAAATAAATTTAATAACAAATATTATTAAAAATTACATAACAATTATTGTTTGAAAACTGATATAAAAATTTTGAGTTGTATATACATTATTAAGAGTTGCAAAACCGTATGGAATTAATTGAAATAGCAAAGGTAATTTAAAGAAGAGCTAATATTCTCGTTTGTTTTACACACACCAATCAAATATAAAGCACAAAGGTTCACTATGTTTTAAAATACACTAGGTCCTTGCTCGGATTAAGAATTTTTTCTTACCTGTTCTATTAAATGCCTAACTAATTCGTCCTTATTTTCATCTTCTACGTTTTCCATATCATCTACATCAATCTCAGGAGGTTCGTCTGGATATTTAGGAGTATATGTGAATATAAGTGAGCAAGACATTCCGTGTTCATTATCTTGATCAAATTCTTCTGATTTTATAGTTATTCTGAATTTTTGGAAAGGTTTATTTTCCAAAACTGAAATAATAAAAAAATGCACGGCGTTTTATACTTATGAAACATACCAACATTATCATAAATAAATACTAATTTAACAAATTAGACATAAGTAAATAGGTGAACATGACATGTATAGTATGAACACTCAGATAGTAAACATAGTATAAATAAATACCTTCAAAATCATCACAATAAATAGACTCTAAAGCCTCAATTTCGTTAGCCTGCTCCTCAGTATAATCCATTATAAATTATTTTAATAAAATTTTAACCTATAAATTTAGAGCTTTATAACCGCAACACGATTTAACCAAAACGTCAAAGTCAAAATAATGAACATCTCTTTTCTACAGGGATGTCAACTCCAAAAAAATAAAACCCCCAAATACAAGTCAAAAAACCCCTAAAAAGCCCTAAATGGACTAGAACTAGTTGCATGTAACACATGAGATCCAACTGTCGATAGCGATAGTATGTATAGTTGAAGAATCAGATTCAAACTATAAATCCATAAATCCAAATTATAGAATATTTTAAGATATTTAGTTTTCTATGCAACACATGTAGGTATGTATGACAAGATAGGACAGTATGGAGGTCAGTCCTCTTTTCCTACCCGGAATATGAAAACAGCATACAAATTTGTATGACGACTGCCATACAAATTGTATGAAGCGATGTCGTCACTAAATTCAAATTTTATAAAAATTGTTAAAAAAATTGAGATGTACTGCTACAATGTCAATATTTTTTATAGAAAATTAAATTATCTAGTTGGGAGTGTTTCGGCTTTTTTCGATATTTCATCGAAAAAAGCAAAAATTTATCATAAAAAAATATTTTTCTTAAAAAAAAATGTTTGAGAAACTGGAATTTTTTTGAAAAAACTAATTTGAGGTTTTGTATTCGTCTATGTTCATACCAATTTTTAGCGTTCTAGCTTTTATGGTTTCTGAGATATATGGAAAAAAAAAATTTTATAACCTCTGACTGAAACAAAAATTCAAAATTTTTAGTATAAAAGTTTTATAGGCCTATAACTATTTATATATTCTGAAATTTTGGGCTCTGTAAATTGAGCGAATCAAAAGTTATATATAATATTTTATTTACGTTTTTTTTAATATTTAAAGCAACTGGCTCACGCGAGTCGTAATTATAACTACAAACAAACCTAGCCAACCTATTTTCACTAAACTTTTGTAGGTTAGGTTTAAAAAATCGGTGTACATCCTAGGATATCCTTTTAATATCATCTTGATATTATAGTTTCTTTACAAGTTCCAAGAGTTTTTGCCAGTACTAATAATCAAATATTTTAAAGTATTCTCATATCTTAGAATACCCCTAAAAATATCTCTAAAATATTAGGGCCCTAAAAAAGCCCATCCCAGATATTTTAGCCCTAAATTTAGGGCTAAAAGCCCCAAGTTGGCAACCCTGCTTTTCTATGATAATGAACAATAATGAAGGATATCTCTCAAAATCTACACTTTTCTATGAAATAATGTTACTAGAGTCTACAATCTGAATCTACCCGTTTGCATTCTGTTTCCGGTTGGCTCTCTGATTGGTTGAGATCTCGTAGTATTAAGTCAAATGAGCTGTGAAATTTTATATTAAATGCGAAAAATTAAAAGAATATTATATATTTAATTTATAATAATTTATAATTCAATTTATAAAGCAACTCGCTCACGCGAGTCGCGATTATTATTATACACAAACTTAAACCTAACCTAAGAATGCAGAAAAGAAACTCAGGGGCTAGACGCTACTAATAATGTTCAATGTTCATAGATTCCAGATTATAAAATACTAGAAGTTGATATAAGGACGCTGGAAAGGAATATACTTTGACATTTCCATAGGTATTGTGATCGATATATTTCCATGCATTATGATATCAAAGAAACCCAATAACCATTATTTTATTTCGGCCTAATGTATTTCTTCTATTAATTCTAGGAACGGATTACAGCGGCCCCCAGGCCTTGTTCATATATTTAAGCATTGTCTTTTCTATTGAAAATAAATTTAAAATGTAAAATGCACTAAGCAGATTCCTGGAATCTTGGCTTTCACCCGGTGGTACGGGTTGGTTCTTCAGTATAACCCCCCCCCTCTCCTACTCCATGTCCCACGGGCGCTGGGTCGCCCGGCGGTGTCGGATCAGTTGTCATTCGGTAGGAGTCGGTGATAGTCGATCAGTTGTCATTCGGTAGGAGTCAGTGGTTGGTCGGTAGTTGTAGAGACCCGCGTGCGAGAGTGCGAGTTTGCTAGGCTATCGGACGGCCTTAGCATTTCTTTTCTAATTGTATAAAGTAGTGAATAAGTGTGTTTCAGGTCCATATAACCAACGAGGGGTGAATTTAAGATAATTTAAGTTACTATTAAAAATAACTTTTAAGAATAAAAATAACTTAAATAATCGCATAATAGTGAATAAGTGTGTTTCAGGGCCATATAACCAACGAGGGGTGAATTTAAGATAGTTCTAAGTTATTTTCAATTAATAAAAAGTGATATTATGTAGTGTAAGTGTTACATCTACAGCCCCGTAACGAGAGCAGTGGTTTGGTAAGATCTTTCCAGTTATGTATATATTATTTTTACCATGCCTGTATTTGTCTTTTCAGGCACATCGCAGCCGATTATATTTTATTAGATTTTTATTTTCAGGAGCAGAGTTTAATGTTTATTTTTATTATTTTTTTCAGCCTCTTTAGTTATCAATTTCGCGTCCCAACATGGGACCAATATATTTCTTCCCAGCCTCCTTATATCAATTTCGCATACCAACGTCAATTTGGTATCCCAACGTGGAACCGTATTATTTCTCCGCCCTTCTCTAGATATCAATTTCGCATCCTAACGTGGGACGAGTATTTTTCTCCGCCTTTCTCTAGATATCAATTTGTCCCATGTTGGAACGCCAAATTGATATCTAAAGAACGCTGAGAAGAATACTGGTCCCACGTTGGGACGCGATATTGATAACTTAAGAGGCTGAAAAAAAAAATACGGCTCCACATTGGAACGCACCAAATTCATATCTCGTGGGGCCAAATTGTTATAAATGGTATATCGACGTTCCGAATAATAAATAATTGCTTAAAAGGACAAATTAAACATATTAGCTCCTGCTGAAAAGTAAAATACAAAAATAAACATTAAACGCTGTCTCTGAAAAAAAAATCTTATAAACATTATCGGCTGGCATATGTCTGAAAAGATAAATACATAAAAATACAGACATGGTAAAATAATATGTACATAACTGTAAAGATCTTACCAAATTGCTCTCCAACCCGGACTGCGATGAAACACTTAATTACTTTTTTTTTAACCTAAAAACTATCTTATAATCACCCCTCGTTAGTAATGGTATCTGAAAGAATATTTTTATTAATACTTATAATCACCCCTCGATGTAAATTTGGTAACTGCGACTTTGATATTTCCATAAGTATTGTGATCGATATATTACCATGCATTATGATTATGATATCAAAGAAACCCAAATTTCATTATTTTACTTTGGACTAATGTATTTCTTTTCTTTATTCTAGGAACGGCTTATAACGGGTCCCCAGGCCTTGTTCATATTTTTTAACATTATCTTTTGTATTGAAAATAAATGTAAAATGTATTTAGCAGATTCCCGGAATCTTGGTTTTCACCCGGTGGTACAGGTTAGTTCTTCAGTTTAACCCCCCCCCCCCTCCCCTACTCCATATTCCACGGGTGCTGGGTCACCCGGCTGTGTCCAATCAGTTGTCAGTGAGTGTTCAGATAGTGGTAGTCGGTCAGTAGTAGTGAGTAGTTGTCTGTAGTGAGCCTTTTGCGACAGTTCAGCCATGGATACGTAGTTTAACGTTAGTCGAATCAAATTCAGTATATTTTCCGCGAACGGGGTTGAATCATAAAAAATTGATTAGCTGGGCTGTCGGGCGGCCTCAGCATTTTAATTTATTTCATAATATAAACATAAGATAAATGAAGAATAATATTATCGTGGTTATCTCCATACAAAAAAGTACATGGCGTCATCGATATGTCACGTGATCCTTCTGGCATTTGATGTAGGTAAGGAATATGCGCCGATTGTGTATTGGTAAAGATCTAATTCAAAGCAGAATGTTGAGCGCGAAACAACAAAATGAACTGGCGCAGTATCCCTCTTTCCTACGCGCATGCGTATTAGATACTTACAAAGCGCGGGAGAGTGCGAATTTCGCCGGCGATGATCGATAAATTTCAGTGTTTAGAGTTCTTAATTTTTTTAAATAATTTAACAATTGTTTTGTTGATTCACCTACAGATATCTTGAATTCAAATATATGGGAGTAATATTCATCCAATTTTCGTTTCAATCAAGTATGAATTTACTGAGATATGAAGGTTCACAATTGTGTATAGCCATGAGGGCATGTATAGATGACGCTCAGCGTTTAGGCACGCTGCCGGTGGGCATCTATACATGACGCTCGTCTTAAAAAGGTTAAAGGAAGCTAATTCTAGTGTGCAGCGCATGATTTTCTCATTTTTGATTTTACTATTGTGGTGTTGGTCGAACATAAATGAAACTGATCGTTGATCAGTGAAAACTTCAAAGTGTCTACCTACTAAATAGTGTCTCCAATGACGTAGAGACTCAACAATTGCATAGGCTTCCTTCTCAATGGATGAATGTTTCTGTTCAGAATTATTTAGCGTTCTTGAAAAGAAGACTACAGGGCGACTTACTTGACTGATGGCAAAATCAGAAGCATCAGTCTCTACTCAAAAAGGAATATTGTCGTCTATTGCTGCCAAGGTTGCCTTAACTATGTCATTTTTTAAAGCGTCAAATGCCAATGATGCATCTTTTGGCAGAGGGAACTTGGTATTTCCCAGCAATGGGCGTATTTTCTCAGAAAAAGCAGGTATCCATCGACAGTAGTGAGCGAACATACCTAATGCACGTTGTAAAGAAGTAGAATCCCTTGGAAAAGGTAGATCAAGCAGCGGTTTAAGACGATCAGGATCTGGTTTGATGTCTCCGTCTTTAATTATGTATCCGAGCAAGCAGACTGTGTTTGTTGAAAAGCTAGATTTTTCTTCGTTCATAGTAAGGTTGTACTTTCTAACAGCGTACATAAATTTTTTTAAGTTGTGATCATGTTCTTCTTGAGTTTTCCCACAAACAGTGACATCATCTAAATATGGATATGTTTAAGTTCTTCGTCTTTTATTATTCTATCAATAACTCTTTGAAAACAGGCTACTCCATTAGTAACACCAAAAGGCACGCGAAGGAATTGATATAGTTGACCACATGCCTCAAAAGCGATGTAGATTTTTTCTGTATTTTGGATAGGTATTTGATGATAATATGCACTTTTGATCAATTGTGCTAAATATTTTGTTTTTCGATACTTTTGAAATGACTACTTCTATATGAGGAAGAGAATATGCATCTAGCATGGTAAATTTATTAATCGTTTGAGAGTAATCCACAACCATTCTAGGTTTATGGTTTCCCCCTTTAGTAACAAAAGCCTGGGCGCGCCATGGTGAATTGCTAGGCTCAATTATTTCTTCATTCAAAAGCTTCTGAAGTTCAGCTCTTATGAAGTTTAAATCTTTTTCCGAATGACGTCTTGATTTTGTAGTTATAGGTTTACAGTCTGATGTCAAGTTTTTGAATAATGGAACAGGGTGAATTAGAGCTTTAGCCAGAGAACAGATTGACAGGGTTGGTTTACTACCATTGAACCCTATTTCTACAGAGGTGTAGTATTTTAGTATATCATGCCCAATCAGACTACTCCATTATTGTTATATCTACTAGACAGACAACATCCCACAATATCGCTCACCATAGTAGAGTTTGCCATAGATATTTTTCCGAAGTATGGTTTTACACGTATTTGACATTTGGATATATGTTTTTGATTTACAAAACTTAAAGAGCTTCCAGTGTCGATTAATGTTTCAAGCTCAGTTCCATTTATTTTTACCGTTGTCATTGATTTTTCAAGCTGCTGTAGTTGAGGCCAAAAGTGCATTCATGGAAGCGGTGGGGATTTTTGGTGCTCCAGATCTGCAAACACGTCGATAGTGTCCTTTTTGTTGCATAGCTGGCATACTGCGTCTCTAGCAGGACATGATGATCTAGGGTGGCGTTAATAACCACAAAAGTAGCACTTCTCTAATGTTGGTGGAATGGCTGCAGTTGTCTCCGTTTGATTGGCTTCATTTTCAGAAGTTTTTATGTTTTTTATGGCGGCAATGGAGGCAGGCACATTTAAATAAGATGATGAATGCTGCTCAGCTAATTCTAAAGATCTGGCCTGTTCAAACGCTATGTCTAAAGTTACAGACACATTTACAAGAAGTCGTTGGCGTATATTTGAACAGCGTAAACCTCGAATAAAGGCGTCTCTAATATACTCATTTTGTAGTCTTCTGCCGAAACAGCCTTAAAATTACATTCCTTACTCATTTGTTTTAGCACTTCTAGATAGTCACTTACTGTTTCTCCAGATTGTTGGTACCTGCATGCTAAACAATGCCTGGCGTAGATCTCATTTCGTTTTTTGACGTATATTGAGTCCAGAGTCAAAATAGCTTCGTCGTAGGTTGCACATTCACTAATATGTTGAAACACGTTTGAAGTCACGTAATTACATAAAAGAGGAAACTTTTAAAAACGCCAATACGGACAGCTGTCAAACATCTTTTACGTCGGCCATCTTTCGGCCTGTGAACGAATGCAGAGGGCCTTGGTTACATAGACCTAATATATATATCAAGTCTATGCTTGGTTATGTCAACATAGACCTAATAGAATGGACAGCGTGCGTGAACGGCATTTTCGGCAAACATCATAAACAGCTGATTCAAGTGCAAAACGACGTTGTTTCCTTGCGAATAGTATAGAAAGTGAGCGAGTTCATCCCTTAATTTTAGAAATTTAACGTTATATTGACATAAATATCTTATTTTTAAGGACAATTAATGATTTTAGTATTTATAGAATATTTATACATCATTTAGAACAACATGAATCATTGTTTAATTTGTTTTTTCAGTCAATAAAATGACGCATACTTGTGCCGCATATAAATGCAATTCCCGTTATTCCGAAGGGTGTAACGCTACGTCCTACGTAGGCGATTCAAAGCGAACGCGATTGCGAAGCGATGCGGTGCGGATACAAGCGAATTCAATGCGATGCGGTGCGACGCGGCGGCTCTGTCCTACGTGTGCGCGAATCGTTCCCTCTGCCGCCAGCTACTGTCATGGATGTACGTATATAAAATACTCAAGAAGTATGTACGGCAGAGAAGTGAAACTAATATTTTGTATTTAGAGAGGCATATTTATGGGGGATATCACGATTTGTATGAAGAATTACGTGATCTTGAATTAATAAATGAGACTGGATTTACATCTTTGCGGGAAACATATCAAAATTTGACATTCGTGCAAGCGAGAGAAAACTTTAAAGTTTGTTTTGAACAACATCCTATTGTAAAATAGCAATAATAAATAAATGTGTTTACTTGTAGTCCCATTTATTTTTGCCAAATCCTAAAATTCGCGGTTCTATTCAGGGATGTTCAGGGACAGAAATTAAAATTTCTGTTTCTGACATGTCAAAAAACAATGGCGCCACTATCAATTCGCGCGAAAATATCAAACCAACTGAACCAACTGATGGCGTTTGCTTCGCATCGCGCCGCGCCGCATCGAAACCAACTCGCGGTCGGTAACGTAGGACACTACTATAGTTACCGACTGTTTGTTATTTTCGCGCCGCGCCGCGCCGCTTCGCATTCGCTTTGAATCGCCTACGTAGGACGTCGCGTTAGTTGTCTTTCCCTTTGTAAATTATAGACCTTTTGTTCAATTTAATTTTTTTTTTGTAAATTTACGTGTCAAATTAAATTATATTTGTTGAATAGCAGTCGATTTCGATTTGAAAAACACTGATTCAATACTATGATGGCATACTTCTTGTCAAAATTGATGTTTAATTAGATTTGTATCGATTATTTATGTAAAAAATTATACATATACTTAATACTCGATTTTTTAGACACAGAAATTTGTCAAAAAACACATAGGTATAGGTATAAAATACTTTATTTATAACCTTACATTACAGTACTTATAGAAGGAAAGATTTTCGTTTTCATTCATACCATAACGGCATATCCCACAATATGATGGGGTAACCAGCGACAGGTGTGCGGGTATGCATTACCTTAAAGGCAACATTCAGAATGGGTGGTAAACCTCATTGCTGAACTATATGAGATATTATTTTGCCTCTTGTATTTTCGATTACCCGTCTCTCACGAGACACGAAAACAATAATTATAGAAAAGTGTGGAAGCACTATTCTAAGAAGGTGCCTCAGCGCATAAGATTTTTGTTCGTGCTTATTATAGTAACTTAACCATAAATAGATTCTGCCATTTGATTTTCTTAGCGATTTATGAATGTAAATTAAAATTATATTAAGAAATTTATTTTATTTGAGATTTCCGAACGGTCCTGAAAGTAAAGCTAGATAGATCATCGTGATCAAAAGAAAAACAAACGATTCATTGTAAATATTGATTCAATAAAGCCTAAAAAAAAATATATTTATAAGCTTCTTGCTACGAACATCAGTTTTGGGAAAATAAACTATCCAAAGTAGCTAATTCAACAATATTTTACTTTGCAAGTCATCTACTGAAATTAAAAATATGTATATTGAGCATTTATTTTTATTAATAGTAGATTATTCTATATAGGGAAAAAGAATATGACTCTCAAATAGAGGGATTTATAACCAATGAGTAGGATACGAATAATATAGATTTTGCCTAAAACAATACATTTACCATGTAATATTAATTTGATACTTTCAAAATCAATTAAATTTTTTTCAGTTTGAGCATTAAATAACTGGTAATTTTAATTACAAAATTAGTGTTTTTGTATGAAAATTTGCCTTGCCGCCATTAGTGGACTTCAGTCACGTGGTCTTTCCATATAACTGCAAAAACTGCAAATCCAGAGGGCGCTGTATATATCAAGTCTATGTATGTCAATCATAGAAAAGAAATTTATTTATGTCAATGTCAATTATGTCAAAGATTTTAGGTTATGTACCATGAAACGTGTTGTCCGTACATGTTTCATTGTATAAAAACAAATTGGTAAAGGTTTATTTCATACATATTATTCAATTCGAAGAGAATTAAAGGTCTAATTAAAATGGAATATATTAATATTGAACATGAGATACCTGGAAACGTCGCTAGAATGTAAGTTAAAAATAATTAATTTCACCATAATAATTGCACATGACTTTGTAAAGATATCCTGATGATACTGTATCATCCAAAAACATTATTCGGTAATTATTTACAAGTGGCCTAACCAATTTTGTTGATAAATAATTACCCATTTTTTAGTATAATTTGCGATTATTCGTTTCTGTCGTGTACTTCATCGTGATTACAATCCTAGGATTGATTCACTTCATCTCCACATAGGGAATTAACATTATATTAGAGATCATCTTAATATTTGTTCTTCTTTTACTATGTCTGTTTTGTTTTACATAAGCGACACAAATTAATATTTATTGCTATAATAAACTTCCTGTTACGACATAATAATATATTTTACAGTCTATGTTGCGAATGTGGTGTCCCTATTGAATCAAATCCTTCAAACATGTGTGTGGCTTGCTTGAGAAGTCGCGTTGATATCAGTGAGGGAATTCCAAAGCAGGTCACCCTACATTTCTGCAGAGGATGTGAACGGTAACTATTTTAATAACATATCATAAAATGGCTAAGCATGATTATAGTCAAGTTGAAAAGAGTAAGTAATACTGATTATATTTAATTAATTGAAATTTAAACAGTTAAAATGAAATTTCGCTTTAATAATAATTGATTTTCACATTTTCCAAAATTATATTTTCTTTATTTAGTTATTTACAACCTCCAGCAGAGTGGGTATCCTGCAGTTTAGAATCCCGTGAGCTGCTCGCACTGTGTTTGAAAAAACTCAAAGGTCTTCAGCGTGTCAAGCTTGTGGATGCTGGATTTGTTTGGACGGAGCCACATTCTAAAAGGATCAAGGTACCTACTTTGACTTCACTGATATTCAAATTTAAATTTTGAAATTTAGATGCAGATTATATATTTCAATGATATATAGCAATCCATTCTGTTGAAGAAAAAAAACATCGATTTTTATTGTATTTTTATTTTGCATTGCTTCTCGGGAAACGAACGGATAGATACTACATCAAATATTAATTTAACACGCACCCAATAAGAAGTTGCCACATTCTGGAGACAATTTTTATAATATATTTATCGTCTCACAAATCCAGACTGAAAACACAATTAAAAACTATGTTTCCACCGGGAATCAAGCACGGAATCTTTTGCTCAGGAGTTAGATATTTATCAAATTGAAGTACGAAAGTCGATGTTATTAGTTTGAAAAAATCTGTTTAGCTCATTATTTCCCCCTGAGAATTAATTTTAATAGTGTAGTGGGTACCAATATCATTATATTACTTTATTTTATTTGGCAATATTAACACCATCATAAAAAAACAGGTACAAAAAAATAAAGACAAAATTAGACCAAGAAAGTTTTATCATGAAAATGTCAAAATGTATTTATTACCATAAAAACAATTGTAACTTTGGTCTATGTTTGCATGTAAATAAATATATCATTGCTATAGTCTCCGACAATAACTTGACAATTTTCATTATGAAGGGGAATGATTTGTGCATATACCAACCAAGCAAAACACCCAAACTACATTCTGGGCAACCTAAAAATTATAGGCAAATAACTTGAGAAAGTTATTTGCCTATAACTATACTTATTCTATTAAGATTTTATTAACATATTCTTATATAATTAACAAGTATTTAAAAATGAATATTTTGGCTGCTTCAGTAAAATTAATACAAAGTACGTATGTTTAATAATCCTTTAAGGTGAAACTGACTATTCACGGTGAAGTTGTCGGTGGAACAGTTTTACAACAAGTGTTTGTTGTTGAGTATACAGTCGCCAATCAGATGTGTGATGCCTGCCATCGCTCTGAAGCACAAGACTTTTGGAGATCATTGGTTCAGGTTAGACAAAATTCTACAAACCGGAAAACGTTTTACTACCTGGAACAACTTATTCTGAAACATAGAGCTCATGAAAACACTTTGGGAATCAAACCCATACATGGTGAGTAATATAAATAAAGCTATTTATTTAAAATAAAACATTTGTGTACATTCTGTTATACATTAATAAATTCCATCTACATGTTACGAGAACCAAGTTTCCTTCCTCAGGAGGATACAAAATATACTAAACAATAAACAATTTTGTAGACTTAAAGCTTAGAAATGACAAAATGGGCAGAGTGTGGGTGGGGTAGATAGGAAAGGGTAGGGGTTGCAGTTATGTGATTGGATTATTTATTCTGAATAGGGAAGATATTTAGTATAGGGTAATTAGGAAATTGTTTTTGAATGTTCATACTATTATTATTTAAATTCATATTTTTTCTAATTCCTGAAATTTTGTAGCTGTCTAATTGTCTATCACTAGTATTATTATGTAAAATTTTAAGAACTAAATCAGTATCAAATTGGCGAATTCCAAAGAGTTGTTACTATTCAGAAATCTCAAATATTCCTTAATTCTGGTTCCTATTGTTCTTGTAGTCTTTCCTATATAGAATGAAGGACAGTCATTACATTTAAGTTTATAAATTCCCCATTTTTTAATTGCACTCCCCTTGTCTTTATTATTAATAATATAATTTTTTAATTTATTATTTGTGTAAAAAGCGGGTTGAATATTGGATGGTATCCTCCTGAGAAAGGGAACTTGGTTCCCGTAACATGTATAGAGAATTTATTCTTGTATAACGGAATAAAAATTTAAGTAGTGTATACAAGTTGTGTTTTATTCATTTTAATTAAATATGTCGCCACAAAGTAAAAATTAATTCGTAGAAAAAGTAAAACATTTGTGTTTATTTAGAACATTTTTTACACATGTGCACGATGGCGGGCTGTGAATAAAATATATAGAAATAAATATATGTAATGAAACATATAAAACAAAAACAATAAAAAAACGGAGGAGTGAGGAGAACAGGGGACAAGGATAGGATAAGGAGAAAAATTTAAGTGTTATTTGTAAGGAAATGATTCCTCAGATTTCTTTTGAAAGCGGAAAGATTTAATGAAAAGTTGCAATGGGATGTGATTCCAAAGTGGTGCTGCTTGTAAAGAGAA
Source organism: Molanna angustata (assembly GCA_963576475.1). Taxonomy (NCBI): domain Eukaryota; kingdom Metazoa; phylum Arthropoda; class Insecta; order Trichoptera; family Molannidae; genus Molanna; species Molanna angustata. The sequence goes on from OY754973.1 coordinate 24,599,088, forward strand.
AGATGTGGTGTAAAGTTGGAAATTGAAATAAGTAAAGGAATTATTATTTATAATTATTTAGTTTTTGATTTCAAAATTTACATAATTTTGTATCTAACGTATTAATAAATAGATTAAACAGTTATATTCGAGAAATGAATAATGACAGGTAAAGAATTTGATATTATTTTTATTTTTATTTTATTATTTGAATGAACATTACAGCTTTGAGTTTTATATAAAAATAGTATAAAAATTACAAATTTTCATAACGCCAATTACAATGTTCTTATTTAGTATTATGAATAAAAAGTTTGAATAAATTAAAAACTATTGAACCTACATATAGCATTGCAAGAGGGTTTGGGATTTAGGGAAGGGTCAAGGAGGGGAAAAGGAGGAGGAGAGGAAGGGATTAGCTCCCTTTTGGAAAAACAAGTTGTCGGGTCAGTCGAAAGATCAGTCCCAGCGCAGGCATACCCAAAATACAATTAAAATTTAACCATCTCCATCAAACATTTTCTGAATGTATAGAGACTAGACGTAAAAATATCAAGCCTAGGGTCACTCATACAGTTTTTATTGTAACAATAACATGCTCTATTAACAAATGAATTGCGTGAGTAATTAGTCCTAGGTGTGTCAATGTAAAATAAAGATGGGTTCCTGACTATTCTCCGAGGGCAATGAAAGGGAAGCAGCTGCAATAAACTCGGACTATCTACTCCACCATTAACTATCTTGTGCAAGTAACATAAGTCAGCCACAAGTCTTCTAGACTCCAATGATTTCAGTTTGTAGTGTTGAAGGCTAATTCTGTAGTTTTCCAAATGGATTCTATTCCTAAAATTCAGCTGTTTAATTATTTTTTTTGGGGTTTTTCGAGTGCCTCAATGTGGGTTATGTAATTAGGACTCCATATGACAGCTCCAAACTCAAGCACGCTTCTAACCAAGGAGTTAAACAACACCACCAAGGACATGGGATTTTTGAATGATTTGGTGCTTCTTAATATGAGACCGAGCATGTTGAATCCTCGCTTACACACACTCTCAAAATGCTGGACATAACTCAATTTTTCATCCAATATGATTCCCAAGTCTCTTATCTCCTTTTTATATTCTAATTGTTCACCATTTATAGAGTATGTATAAATTATTTTGTTGATTTTTCTGGTAAAAGTGATTACATTAAATTTTTCTGTATTCAAGAACAACTGGTTGTTAATGCAATAATTGTGAATTCTATCGAGGTCGGATTGGAGTTCCAAACAGTCTTGCAAGTTTGTAATCGTTTTATATATTTTAGCGTCATCCGCAAAAAGCAATATTTTTGAGTATCGTAAACAGTCTCTAATGTCGTTGATGTATATCAGAAAGAGCAGAGGTCCTAAATGGGATCCCTGGGGTACACCTGAGTAAATAGGCCTAAAATCCGATGTATATCCGTGCAACAGTACAGCCTGAGATCTATTGGTAATGTAAGATTCAAACCACCTAAACAAGTCTCCCCGGATACCCATATACCAAGCCTTCCGCAGTAGAATAGTATGATTAATCTTATCAAACGCCTTAGTGAAATCGCTGTAAATTGCATCAATTTGTCCGCCCCCCTCCATTTTTTTTTATAGGTAGCATGTGAACTCTAATAAGTTTGATTCTACTGACCTTTTAACGCGAAAGCCATGCTGGCTGTCAATCAACCTGGTATTAATTATTGGACTTATTTGGTCTATCACTATTTTTTCAAATATTTTACTCATGATGGAAAGTTTTGAGATGGGCCGATAATTTTCTATTTCATGTTTGTCACCCTTTTTGAATATTGGACTTATTATCATTTGTTTCCAAGCTTTTGGGAAACAGCCATTTTTCAGAGATCGTTTATAAATAATAGATAGCGGTATAGACAACTCACGAGAGAAATTCTTCATAAAAACCCCAGGAATTCGATCCAGCCCACAACCCTTATTGACATTAACCAACCTTAGATATTTCTCTACAATTGTACTGGATATCTCAATGTTATTGATCAAAATTGTGTTAGCATCCTGATGAAGGCGACGGTCCGCCAAATCGCAGAATTGCGTTACACCTGTATTAAGGTTTTTAGCGTGAACCGATGTGAAAAAAATATTAAAATTATTGCAAATAGATTTTGCGTCAGTGATTGATTTGCTCTTGTAGGTCATGCACTTGGGCACACCCTTAGAATTACGTTGTGAATTCAAAAATTTAAACAAGTGTTTTGGGTCACACTTAATGTTATTTTCAATATTTTTTATGTATGTGTCGTAACATTCGCGAAGCAATATTTTTTGTCTACGTCGTAATAATGAAAAAGATTGATAATCCAGTGGATTATTGTAATTCTTCCACCTTTTATGATATATACTCTTTTCTTTTATTACTTTAATTAATGCAGACGAGTACCATATGGGATACGATTGTCCAATTCTAATTTTCTTTACAGGTATGACCTCACGTATAACATTATCTAATATGTTATAAAATCTTTCAACATAATTATCATTACTAGGGTCTGCGAGTTCCTGCTCCCAGTCGAATTTAGAAAGTTCATTTCTCACCCTCGCATAATCAGCTTTATTGTAAAGAATAATTTCTTTTTGATTGTTTTTTATTACGTGTTGTTTAATTTGAGAAGTATTCAATTCGACTAGGAGAGGTACGTGATGAGCATCGGGGTCTACCAATGGTGACTCCGAAACACCCACCGAGCAATCATGATTTGAAATGATCAGATCAAGTATTCTATTGAAAGTGTTTTTGACATTTGAAAATTGAGTCATGCCAGTAAAGGCCAGGAAATCAATAAAAGATGAGTATGCCCTGCCACTGTCATGTTGGCCAATCACTAGCCCCGTACTAGAACTCAGAGTCCACTCAATCTGCGGTAGATTATAGTCCCCAGTCAAAACAATTATATCGTCACTGAAACTATCACAGATTTCCTGCGCCATACTCAGGTGAGACTCAATATTCTTAGTGTGATTTGGGCCCGGAGCAATATATGCACATCCCACATGGACACTCCTTACTTTATTAATGGGGATCGATATCCACATATCTTCGGCGGTCGATGTCCATTTTGACCTATGCACCGCATTAAGACCAGACCTTACTGCAATTAACACTCCACCTCCCACACTGGACAATGATTCATTCCTATCTCTCCTATAAACATCATATCTATCATCAATCAGTTCAGAGCAAAATATTTTATTATTTAGCCATGTTTCAGTGAGACAAATTACATCATAGTCATTCTCTAAACAATTAAGTAGACATTCATTTGTTTTTGTGCGCAGCCCTCGAACATTCTCATAAAAAATGTTTAAGGTATTCATTTTATTTTTTGAAATTTAAGGCAAGACACACGAGTACACTGGACTGCCCTCAATAGCGCGACAACTATGGGAAAGGATGATTGGGATGATAGGGGAGGTCTGGGGAGAATAAATGAATTTAAATTAATGCAATGCTTACCTATACAAAAAATATTAAAGAATTTAGAATAAACAAGTGATTTAGATATGTCTAGGCTGGTGATTCCTCCAAAGACAAGGTCTCCACATATGGTAGTTCCTTTGAGCATTTCATTTTTTCCAAATCTGCCAACCCCGAGATCCATATCTTGGGGGATGTATCGTTTCTTCGTAAAAAAACTCTACCATTTCTAACCCAAATATATTTGAAACCTCTTTCTTTAGCAAGTAGCTTACTTTCATAAAGTATTTTTTTATTTCGTAACGTGAGATGTTCATTGATAGTTATGGATCTGGTTGTGCCTTCAATATTAAGATCTGCAGTAGTAATCGTCTTCTTCTTCTGTCTCACTGCTGCTAGAAGGGTGTCCCTTGTCAATTTGCGAAGAAATTTAATAACGATGTGCTTAGGGACATTTGTATTAAATGATCTGGTACGCACTATGTAGTCCACGTCCCCTGGATCTATTTCGACACCAACTATTCGGGTTATTGACGTAAAGATCTGAAGTAGTGACTCGCCCGTATGCTGGTTTACACCTTTCAATTCTAGATTATAGGATCTACTTGACTGTTCCTTGATATTCATTGAGTCTTCTAAGATTCTGTTGTGATCCTTTAGTGATTTAACCTCCTCTCGCAACTTGTCTGAGTCATCCTGAGTCTCAAGAGAAATCACGCGCTCTCTTAACTGGCCGTTCTCTCTCCGCAGCTCCTCAATCATAGAAGATATCTCTGCAAGCCGAACCTCAATGGCGTTAGATGCGTCCACGCCAGTTAAAGCTGCATTACTTCTCACTTCAAATTTTTCAATCAAAATTTTTTTCACTTGATTCGTCAAAGCCAGTGAAGTATCTGTGCTACTCTGATCTACTGGTGGCGTCACATCCTTCAATTTTTTAGTATTGCCGTTTGGTGTCACTGTGGAGAAGGTTGACCCGGTGCTGATTGGAGATGGAGTATTTCTTAGTGATCTTGGATCCAGCAACACGCATTCGGAACACTTCCAGTTTCCCTTTGCTATAATTCCCATATTAATTACTTGATTGTCCGATATGCCTGCACATGAGTAATGAAAAGCCTTTCTACACCTAGCACATTTCATCTGTTTTTTAGGGCTAAGTTGATTTTTACAGATATTGCAGCCGTCACTTGACCGAGTTGACATCTTTGCTTTCATATTTAGAAGGTTTGCGATGAATGAAACACAGACTTCAGTAAATACAACTTAGGTATGCAGGAATAACAGTCCTACCCACACTATGTTGTGATAATACACTGTGACAAATATAGTATGTGATTGATAATATCACATACACTTGATGCACACACTGGATAATAACACCACACAAAGCTGACTTCTCGATCTTCCCGGCTATATAATTTTTATGTTCAGTTTAGCTGTATGTTAACAAATATTTAAATTTTTATACAGAGTTAACTTTTATGCACTCAAACTATGTGATTATTATTGTTGCAAAAAAAAAAAAACGAAATATTATATTACTTATATTTACATTCTTATTTCTGTGAATAATGAAATTTTAAATAATATTTGTGTGTATATTTAAAACAATTTATGTTTATTTTCAGATGGATTGGATTTTTATTATACAACTGAAGGACATGCAAGAAAAATGGTTGACTTTTTAGTCTCCGTGTTGCCAGTCAAATATCAGCACTCAAAAAAACTTCTTTCCCATGATATACACAGCAATATCTACAATTATAAATTCACTTATTGTGTTGAAATAGTTCCGATATCAAAAGACAGTATTGTTTGTCTACCAAAAAAATTAACACATCAGCTTGGTTCAATATCTCCAATTTGTCTCGTATATAGAGTTACAAATTCAATACATTTAATGGATGCTTGTTCTGGACAAAGTAAGTTATTTGATCAAGATTATTTATTTATTATCAATGCAATATATATAAAAATAATTAAACAAGTATAACCATTCTTACGGCATGTCATAAATCGCATCTATGCATACTGCTTCAATATATATATTTAACTAACTGATCACTTTGAGTATATCTAAACAGCTGACTCTTATTGATGTGTTTAAGGAATCATCAACTGATAATGTTTATTTTAGTGCTGTATTAACTATCTTGCTGTATTAACTATACTCTGTACATATCTTTTGCGTTTTTAATAGAAATTACTCCAAACAATTTTGCTATCAAGATTTTGCTAGAATGGGTTCCTGAATTTACAAGTTAGGAATTATATTAACTACATATACACATGAGAAATAAAATCCAAATACAAATGATTATATAATATATGTTCATTTTTATTTCAAATAAATTACAATTTGCCGTTACTTATATTTTAGTTGCTGAAGTATCTGCTACAGTGTATTGGCGTAATCCATTTACTCCCATTTGCAATCCAAAACAATTGGTGGAATACATAGTAATGGATATTGAAATTATTAAAGAGAAGGTATGTCTGTTATTTTTTCTTTCAATTATACATGTATTGTATTACAACAATAGTAGTATAGTTTCCGTCAAACTTCTTGAGTCTTTTCGTTCCGGAGAGGGGCAGTTTACACATACATCAAGCAAAAATACACAAATTCATACTCGCGTTACTGGCTCAAGTTGTTTTTCAATAACTATAGTCAAGTGTAAAAACTTGTGTTGTTTTAGGATAAAAAAGTATTTCCTGGACAAGGCAGTATATCAAATAAACATGTAGTGGCCGATATATGGGTAGTGAAAGCTTCAGAGTTGGGGTTGAACGACAACACTATCCATACTAGAACTCACTTGGGACATGTCCTCAAAACCGGTGACTCTGTATTAGGGTAAGATTTAGAATTTTATAAATCATTTCTTTTCTTTTAGATTCACTAAATATTGGAATTGCAATTATGTATGCATAATGATTTCTGCAAAGTACAATGAATCGTTTTTAAACTGAAACGGTAAAAATGTATGAATATTGTACAATCAGAGCAGGTAATCATAATAATAAAACTTTATTGGCTAAAATAAAATTCATACAAAACATCATGTATAAAAAGAAAACATTATAATAGCCAAAAGGCGGACTAATATGTTCCTTTGCCAGACCGAAAACAGATATTGAAATTGTTTTAGTTAAAAATAGGACAAAACAGGGTGCATCAATACCAGTATTGAATATCTAAAAGTGAAAATTTGTAATGAGATATTTTCACAAAAAAAAACTAAATAATATAAACAAAGGGGTAGTTTTTGTTTTGCTGTCGTGTAACATTAAGTAAGTTATAATCGTTTTAAGTATAGATATTTTGGCTTTGCTACAGATTTCTATAGTATGTGACGTCATAGACTCTACATGACAAACATTTATATGGACTACGCGTCATTCTGTGTGTTATTGTTATTATCACCAATTCAAACTAAACAAGTACAAGGAATTGGTAGATAAAACAGTTCAAAATGGCTTTAGTACGAAGGCTCACCACTCACCAACCTCGTGGGTGAGTGGTGAGCGTGACTTGAGTCATAAAGGGGCCCCTTAATCCCGAATACATTGTCACAAGTCCATGTGGCTCGCCTATTCTGGCTGGTACTCTGGTTGCCTGTGCTCGTGGTCCTGCATTCATGAATCCAATTAAACCACAATTGCCTTTCTCCTTTGTTCCTTTACGCAAATTTAAAATAGCATTTAGAAAAGATTATTAATTATGTATTGATTTTATAATTGAGGACGTATTAGAAAAATAATGATAATTGTATTACATAGTATTATTTACACACAAAAACGGCGCTGTATAAGTAAGCCAGCTTTATTATTTATTTTTGTTACAGTTGGAAATCGATTTGAAAACTGGTGTAGGTTCAAAATACGTGTTCCTTTCTCCAAAATTAATTAAAAGTATTAAACAAATAATAAATCATAATTTTACATACTTTGTAGCTTTATATGATTCACGAATTTCAGCACTTAAAAAAGTCTAAACAAAATTATGCTACCATCATGGTTTTTGACAGGCTCACTTTTGATATGTTATCATACTGTCATTTTACACATCCTTGCTCATTCATTATTAAAATTATATAATGAATAGTAATTTTAAATACACTAACACAAAATTACTGAATAATTCTGTTATTAACGAAACATGTGTCATATAAAATAGTGCGCATCAAAGTACAGTATTTGTATATAAAATTGTAAGGAGCAGTCCAGACAAGATTACCGCTCGTGAATTGCGGACAAATATGGCTATATATTTTCTGTAACCAATTATGGGGAGTTTAAAATTTAAAGTAGTCCCAAAGATTTTTAAAACATATAAATTATTAATGAAAATATTTATTTTGAGTATTGTCGATAGTACCATTAAATTCAGGATATTTTACTTTATAAACTAGGGATATTTTTAATGAAATTTTCCTCACATGAAAAGAGCCCATTGACTTATGCCCAGCGAAAGAAGATGCATGAAAACCATAGAGTAAGGAATATATACAGAGCTGACATAAACTACAACTTTAGGCCAGGAAATCGATACACGGAAAGAAGTGGCACGAGGGGTACTCCAAACATATTCATTCTTCTTCTTTAGCCCCCCTTCGTCCAGTAATGGACATAGGCCCTGAGACCTCCACAGTTCCCTATCTTGGGCAGACTGTATCCATCCGCCTCCAGCCACTTGTCTAGTATCATCAGACCACCTTGTTTGAGGCCTTCCACTTCTTTTGCCCGTTCTAGGTCCCCATTTCAGCACTTTCCTAGTCCATCTGGAGTCTGTGGTTCGGGCGATATGCCCTGCCCAGCTCCACTTCTGCTTGGCAACCTTTTGGACAGCGTCAGTTATTTTGGTTTTCACACAAGTTAGTTTTTTTTTTTATCTCTTAACAAAATACCCAGCATTATCCTTTCTATGGCTCTTTGTGTTACTGCTAAATTATGAAGCGTTTTGTTTGTAAACACTGGAGTTTCACAGCCATACGTCAGTATCATAAGCGTCAAAGATTTTCTTTTTAAGATAATTGGTGTACTTTGGAGACTTAAGGATGTAAGAGAGTTTACCATAGGCGGCCCATGCTAGACCTCTTCTTCATTCAATCTACAGCTTGATTTTCTTTACAAATTTTCATAGTGTGTCCAAGATAAACATAACTATCAACTTTTTCCCATGCTGCATTGCTCATAACTTTGGTTATTATTATCTTCATTTTGAGACCAACAAAAGTTTTTGCTTTTCGAAATTGAAATCCTTTTGTTAAAAAGGGATTTCAATTTGATTCTGGATAGGAAAAAAGACTGACCTCCATTCTATCCTCCTGACATACATACCTACATGTTTTATATAGAAAACAAATTATCTTTATAGTTTGTTACGTTTTCTTAATTGTACATGCTATCGCCATCGATAGTTGTATCTCATGTGTTACATGCAACTAGTTTTAAAAAATAATAATTATGTATGTACATATCATTTTATAGATAAGCATGTTTTTAGTAAAATTTTCATTTTATTGTAAAATTACCGAATAATAATGAATCCACAGATATTAAATTATTATATTTATAAATCTGTGAGCACATGTAAACTTTGATAAGATACCTACACGAGAGATTTTGATTACTTAACAGATTACAATATGTGTAAACAGTATATTTTATCTTGTAAATTATTTATAAGAAGATAAATCCATCATATTAACCATTTTATTAACTTTTTAGTCTTAAATATATGTGGAATGAGATAATAATGGAATACATACTTATTTTTACATGGTAATGCTGGGAACACCAACTATTAGGATTTATGTCCTTTACACTCTTGTGAAGAAGCGCACTACGTAGCGTTGGGGAGGGTTTACATACAATCTGTTCAGGAAAATATTTAAAAGACCCAGGTTGTAAGAAGCAGGAATATTGCGGATGCAGATTTATTGATATTTTATATTAATAACAAGTTATACACGAATAATATAACATTCCATTAGAGGACCAATTAAATCCACAGATGCGGAATTTATAAGGCTCACATCTGTGGATTGGACCGTATGATTAAAAAAATCTTAAGAATATAAAAAACAAAATAATTTAACATTTTTTGATAGTGAATTTCCACAAAGTAGAAGCCTCACCATTTGATTATTTGCAGTATATTTGTTTACATAATGTTCAAAAAGTTGAATACACAAATAACACATCACAATAAAAACTATTAACACATAAATAATTCTCTTCGGTTGATCTATAACTGACTGAGCGAACGAAAGAAACACGCTCTATGTCATGTTAGCAATAACAAAGCAATAGTAGTCTCTGTTACGCTCAAAAGTGAGACCACGTGTGAAAGAGACAGAGAGTCTTTTGACTATGTGTAGCAGTGTGATGTTCTTTTTTCACCTTTTGACCATGTATAAATATATTGTTTGCGCCAATTTAATTTACCAATAATAAAATAATTTGAGAAGCGACTGGTTCGTATATGTTAAAGGTTTACTGTGAAGAATGGGTGTAAGGTTGAGTAAAACGAGTGACTATCGTTGAATGGCTGGAAATGGAACCAGAGATGTAAGTATTGAAGAAAAAGAAAAAAGTGTGGTTTGGAAAGGCTGAATTTTTAGCGCAATATCGCACATATAAAGAAAGAGTGAGATATCTCTTTGATAAAATTGCCAAAATGACATTCGCGAATATTTAAAATTCAATTGTGTTCACAATCACAGCAATTTTATGTCAACCGCCATTATTCGAAACTACCATAATATAAATGAAAAAAATGATAATAAAAAAGAACCACAAATGCAACATAAAAGAAAACATGACACTATATCTTCTATATAGTGTGAGTAAGAAAGAATGAGAAAACGCTTGGAACATACTATTTATAATTTGTATGGAAATGTTGACATGGGAATAAAATGTGAGGTCAGCATACACACTTGTAATGGGGAATATTGAGTGTCTTTTTATATTCATTTAATAATGAAAAAAACTTTTGCCTTTCTTCTTATTTTACTTTCTATAACCCGTAGCTATATTTCAGCTATAACTACCGATTTAACTATTCTGTGAAATTCCCACCCTTAATAAATTTTTTACTTTGTTTGATATGACTTTGTTTTTTTATATTTATTTTTAATCATTTTTACAATTCAAGCGATTGAATCTGTAAAATTAAAAAAAAACTTCAATTAACTATACTAGACATAGATGGTACGAGAAATAAAACTTTATTCGGAAATGGGAACTAAATATATCTGAAAGTTAGGGATTATTTGTTGATATATATTTATTAATGCACTATTATTATTTATCGTATGGCAAGGAGGAATAGTCCCAGACATGTTGAAATGGATAAAAGCAAAAATGATACACAGGTATAAGTGTAAATCAGCAAACAAACTATACAGCAGCCATTATAATTAATCCATTGACTGAAGATAATATAAAATACAATCATCATTTTTAAATTCTTTGTACAATTAAGCATTGGAAAACTACATAAAAAGTTGCTCTCGCAGTTTATCCATAAACATAAGAATTTTAGTAGACCCTAAATTGTGTTTTTCTTATTTTATAAATATTGTGTATATATTTTTCAGGTATAACATTGGAGATTCCAATATAAATGATTCCAATTTTGATAAACTTGATAGTAGTTTGATTCCTGATGTGATATTAGTCAAGAAGTTCTACGGTGATAAAATGGTTAGAAGACGAGCTCGTAACTGGAAACTAAAACACATGGCTAATGATGATATGGCCGTTGACACAATGAATGAGTAAATATTATTTTAAATTAATTAATTTTTTGAGTTTCTTGGCAAAACAAAACACCATAAAATATATATTTAAAATGTATAAAAGTAGTTGTTTCTCTTATTAGAAATAAACATAATTTGTGGCAGTGAACAGTGTTTTTGATTAAAATTGACATATTAGATTGTCTACATTCCTACACTTTTCTTACCATTAATATAATACCGATACATCTAAAGTAATATATTAATATGTTTATTTTCTTTTTGCAGTGACTACAATGAATTCCTTGATGATTTAGAAGAAGACCCCGTCCTTAGGCAAAATATTAACATCTTCAAATCAAACATCATTGTTGATTCAGATGACAAAGATTTCGATCCGTCAATGCCGAGAGTTACATTGGAAGAGATGTTGGATGATTTAACTATCGACGATGTAGAAATGGGAGAGTGAATATTAACTAAAATAATTTTTACAAAACCAATTTGGTTTATGGAGTACATATAAATAATTATTACATTTCTTATTTAATTATTGTTAATTATTTTTCATATAAAATTAAATTACAGATCTGTATTTTTTCATTTTCATTTAAAATTCATGTTGGTTTCATTTGACTGGCAGCTTACTTCTTTATTTCTATTCTTGGGTAAAATTGGTTACTGTTAGTAATCTGACTAATGTTAATTTACTCTCCACTGTCATATTAAAGTATGTCATAATGAAGAGTAATGATTTTGCAATTGCAAAGTGTATTTCATCATCTCACCGTGGTGTTTGTCGTTTGAGTGAAATCTTGTAATCACTTAAAAGTTCAAGCAGCCTTAACTATATAATCCAATTTTATGTGTTTGTGCCCCCCCCCCCTCCTTTATAACTTTTAATCCGTTTTATGCACAGTGCCTAAAATTTCAGTTCCAAGCCATAGAATAATGGTTATAAACTGGCAAAAATCCAAAAGCAAAAAAGAATATTAAAACGACTAAACGTATGCACACCATCTAAATATCTATATACAAAAGAAACTAAATAAGATGGGTGGTGGCAGAGCATTGGGTTATTAATCCAGTGGTCGCGAGTTCGAATCCTGCCACGACCAATTTCGTTCACCTATAGCACTAGTATTTATGCTTAATTTAGGGAAAATGTATGAGGATGAATATGTTCTTGTTTCAAGGACATATTCATTCTTTTTAAAAAAAAACATACAGAAGATGGCACAATTTGAAACGTTAAAACTAATACACAAAATAAAAATAGAAGACCCTCAAGTAAGACTTAAGTAGAGAACACAACTACAATACACATACAAAAAAAAATACTTTATAACTGAGAAAGCTACAAAAAAAATTGGAAACGAAACAACTAAAAACTGGTAATGAAAAAGCATTCCAACGGGATTTGAAACCCAGACTTAATATCAAGAACTGAAGTAAAATGTTGCTGTATAATTACAATGTCAACCATAAATTATTGTCATGAGCCAATCGGCTTTTTTTAATAATTATGATGAATATGATTTTTTTACGCTTACAAAACTTTCATATTCAGAATATATCAAATTTTTGTTTCAGTAAGGATTTATCAATATTTAAATTTTTATTTTATGCTAAAAAAATTGTATTAATATATAAAAAGCGAGGCTTGCAGTTGCTAAAAGATGTCACTATGGGGCTTCTCAAGACAAATTTTGCAAAATACTAATACTAAGGTTATTATGTACAAAACTCTTCTCCGACCAGTCCTAACATATGGAGCGGAATATATGGAAAACGCCCTAATCAGATAACTAAATTTTCTATAAAAAAATATACATTATAGCAGTTGTTCTCAAACTTTTTTAATCAACTTTTGTTAAAGTGACTACATTGTTGCAAACAATTTGTATGGCAGAATACACAATATCTACGGGGACTCAAATAGTTTGATACTTTTCTTCATACATACCATCAAGCTGTTTATATAATCGGGGCAGGAAAAAAGGACTGAACTCCACACTATCCTATCTTGACATACATGTTTTGTAATAGTATAGGAAAACACAATATCTTTAAACATTTAATAATTTGGATTTAAGGGTTTACATATTTTTCAACTATACATACTATCGCCATCGACAGTTGGATCTCGTGTGTTACTAGTTTTATAAACATAAAATAAATACATAAACTTTTAGTTTTCCATAAATTTATTTAAATTCCACTTTATCTGTATGAACATACTAAATGTTCCCATATTCTGGGAAATAAAAAGGGACTCCATAATTATTGAAGATAATTATGGAAAATAAGATATGGATATTATTTCTCAAAAATAAAGTATTTTTTGTCATGTTTGAACAATGTAAATATTATTTTGAAAATACTTCATTTGAATATTGCCATCATTAAAAGTTTTTAATAGCAATTTTGTTTCTATTAAAAAAATTATAACTAAAATTCAATAAATTGTGTAACCTAATAAATACACTACATATATAAAACTGCATCAGAGACTAACTTTAAAGTATGTAACCTCACATAAGGAGGAAAATAAATTCCAAAAATTGCTTCTAAATTATGTGATTATACATTAATTTTTTTTTTGTATTTTGAGTAAAATTCTATAACGAATTATGCTTGTCAAGTGTTACACTATAATGTCAAAATCCTTTAATGTTTTGGAAAATGATTTTGTATTTAAAAATATATTTTATTTTATACAAATTAATGTTGGCCACATCTCAAGTGTCAATTATTTTGATAAAAAACTCAGTATTAACTGATTAAAATTATATTCAAAATTTATGTTACTTATTACAAATCAATATTATTTTTCTTTCGTGTTGTAATAATGAATTCTTAATCTGATGATTGATTAGAATTAATTAAACAATTTAATAATAATATGAATTAATCTTGATGAGGATTAAGTTTAATAAAATTATCTTCAAGATATGTAACTTTATTATAAGTAGGTACATACTATATAGATACATCGCATTTTAATTTCAAATTGCATAATGAACATATCCCTTTGATATTATTTAATCAGATTAATGATGTACGTGGATACAATTGACTTGGTTTCCTGCCACTCCACCATAGTTCCCCAATCTAGTGCAGTATCATTACAACAAATCATTTTCAACCTTGTTTAGAAACCACGGTTTAGAAGGAATTGAAAATTGGTATAGATTCATTGTATGACCCTTTCCCAGTCCATGGCCAAATGAGACGTATTGAAAATATATCGGGATCAGAGTAAGATACTGCCTATTTAGCATCCACCACCACAAGATACATGTAAGGGGTAGCCCTTTGTGTGCTTGTGAACATGATTTGTATTATACACTTAACACCCCACATCTTATCAATACGTCAAATCTTCTGTCATTAAATTCCTTACAATATATATTTCCACTTATAAAAATTTCTTCGCTTTAATGATTTTTATTTATAGTTTAATAACCTCAACTTTCAAAATAATTTTTAAAATAATATTAAACTGACGGATTATCATCCTAATGATTGGATGGAATTCCATGTAAGATAAAGTAGAAATCATTAAATAAGGTCCATACCAAGGGCCATACAGACAAGGACAAATTAATGTCAAAGAGAAATATTGCACCTTGTCTTTATGTCAAACAAATGGGTTTTACAAAATGCATATATTTTGTATCCAATTTTTTACGAATCTAAAATATACAATTTATTACATATTATGCTGGTATGTGTTTACCAACTGATAAGCAGTTCATTTACATCATACATTTTTAGCATTATTATACTTATTCATGTACAATATTGAATTATTGCTTCATTTTGAACGTAATTTACCTGAGAATTCACATAAATTTCACAACATATATTATCAAACTGCTTTGCTAAAAATTATATTGTGGGGCTTACTGAAAGTTCCTAGATTCTAACAAATAAAAACAGTTTTGATATTTGTAATAATTTTTTTTTCATATTATCCTAAAAAGAAAACTAAAAAACTTTTAGATTCTTTGAAAACATTTGAGTTTCTCCAGGGAAGCATCTAAAATAAATTGCAGGGTAATTTGTAAGAAGTATTTTGAAATCAAAGACTTTTCAAAAATCAGTATTACTTTTAAATAATATGAGTATAATTAATTTATGGTCTAATCCAGAATCTTGTATACATTCGCTAAACTGAGGGAAAAGTTTCTTGGTCATGGATCATCTCACAAATCAAGAAATGAACAGTACCATCAAGACGTTGGTTTTTGCGGATGATGTAGCGCTGATATCAGATAGCCTTTATGATGTACAAAACACCTTAGAAAGATGAAGACAAATATCAGAGGGACAACGGTTTAAAAGGCAGAATACCTGCACCTACCATTTGAAAACTCAAATGCGGCAACCCCTTCAATAAAGCTTGATGGAGAAACATTAGTGAACTGTGACTCGTTTAAATACCTGTGTTCACTTATCCATAAAGATGGAGGGTGTGCAGCAGATGTAAACTATAGAATAGGTGGCTTAAGTTCAGAGCAGTGTCGGGAATCTTAAGTGACCCTAAAATGACACAGAAGAGCCAACCCTACCAGCCTTCAACGGAAATAAGTTGGGACAGTACCATGAAGAAGAAGAGGTAATTAGAATCCAAATATCATTTGACATAATATCATCTTAGGTTTCTAAGTAAACTTTTAACTGTATTTTTAATTTAATTATGTGTTGTCTAATTTTTATCAACAAGTTTAGTTTTTGTGAATATTTCACCTTAGAATTGCAAAAAAAATATTTCTTGTTCATTCAGTCAAATTTCCATTCTTATTTTGTGTTTTATTGTTTCTCTAATTATTACATTTTATTGCGCTGTAGCAGCAACCAAGAGATGAAGATGCTGGCAGATAACAGAGATATATGGAGAGATGGAATACTTGGTGCAAACCAATCTTAGGATTGTAACCCAGAAGAAAAGCTTATGTTACTCAATCGATGAAAACTCATTTGAGATAAACTTTCTGGAAAACATCACTAGATAAATTACCCATTTAATCCCACATTAACATGTCCTTAGAATAAAGGTTTTCACTCCATTAAAAATTGAATAGAGAAAATGTGCAGTTAAAATATTTACGATAGATTATTTTAAATATTTTTTTATTATAAAAATATTGTTACCATGTATGTAAAATATAATGTGTTTTTTGCAGATAATTAATTAAGATAAGAATAAAACAGAACTAATAAATAATGTATGACTCCCTCTTTTTTTCAGATAAAAGATAAAATATTTTAAGCAGGTGTAGTACTCCGTGGGAGGTATCTATAAAATATATTCATTGTCCTACATTATGTTAGTAACTTTAGCAACATGATCATCATGAGACCTTTACTATTTTCTTTATTATTAATAAGTATACTAGTTTTAAGTGAAAATGGTGTGTCAGCAAAACGGAACCTTAGATCAGAACGTAAGTAATATGAACATATTTCTTTTTAACTATTTTTTTAAATATTATATAAAATTATCATTCTCTGAGAACAGAAAAAAATAATATGCTATTATCGAAATATTAGACATTACCAAAAGAAGATGATTTTTTTTTAACAAATATTGTTTATTTTATATTACTTCTCGGGCAACTAACAGGTCTATGTTAAATATTCATTCAACACGCGCCCAATTACAAGTTGCCACATTCTGGGATCTTACGATATTGATCGTCTCACAGACCCAGACACACAATTAAAAACTGTGTCTCCACTGGGGACCGAACCTGGGGCCTTTGGATCAGCAGTCAGATACCTAATCAACTGAGCCACGGAGATCGATAACAATTCTTAATTCTATCAGTGTTACACGTAGGATTTGAACAAATAATGTTTAACAATTCTTGTTTCTATCGGCGAATACACATAGGTTATTTGAACAAATATTGTTTAAAAATGCTTGCTTCTATCGGCGGATACACATAGTTAATTTGAACAAATATTGTTTAACATTTCTTGCTTCTATCGACAGATATACATAGGTTATTCGGAAAGTTAATCAGCACAAAGATTTAGGTCAATACTTACAATGAATATTCTTTTTTTAGTAAGTGATAAGATTCAATTTTTTTTTAAGCTTCAAACTGATTTAACAATTTTTTCGGCTCACTTTTCTGAATCATTATAATTTTTACTTGCTTTAAAATATTACTTTTCGAATAAAAAAAAACTTTATTTACACAACAACTATTTAAAAACCAGTGAGTGTTGAAGATTTCAAAAATACTTCCATAAAACAGATTAACAATACTGTTTTTCATTGCACTAATTCCTATGTGTTTGTAAAAACATACAAGTAATTTTTTTACAAATTTTTAACACTTCAATAGAGACAAAACTTGAGCATATATTTATAGGAGAACTGGGAAATCAGGCACCTGTCATTGGCTGGTTTATGTGATCGCTTTAAGGCTTTCGCAACGTTCACCAATAATGACTTCCCTTAACAATACAAATTTTGAAAATTCTATATAACATTACAAAGTAACATCACATTGTTTGAAAATAAGCTGAGAACACCATCTATCGAAATGGCAATGAAACTTATTTCTAACAACATCTATTGAGAAATTGGTTGGTAAACAATCTAAATGTTTCGTCTCTATTAGATATTAAAAACTTGTCAAAAAACATGTATTGACTCTCCGCAGAGAAAAAATCCAATGTGGAAGTAATATTAATTTTCTATTTTTAAAACTGTAGTCATCTCTCCTACATGAATAGTAAAAAGTTGGATTGGTCATTTTATTTTTCCAGTCTTGTAATTAGTTGGACATCCTAAATATATTTTATTAATTTGTTTATAGTTCAAGTCTTTCGACAATTCTTGAAGTATGTCAGAAACCAACAAACGCTATTTGACAAAATAGAATTCAAAAAGATGATTGAAATAATGTCATTTCCTCAGTACATCTTCAGAAATGCTTATTCTTCCTATGGTTTGGAACGACAGGTCTGTATCAATTTATTTCTCAAGAAATTTAATACCATATTTACATTGTTTTAAACTGTTATAATTTGTAAAATTATATATTAAATAAATTATTGATAAACCTGATGAGGGAGGGAGAAAAATATACATGATAGAATGAGAATGTGAAATTTAATAAGTTTGAAGGTTCGAGTATGGTACAGTGACTGAAGCAAAGAGTGTTTGCAAGGATTTCATTAATGTGGTGTTCAGTTATTTCTGCCTACCCCCATAATCAATATGGTGTGATGGTATAATGCACTAAATGGTGCATTGATGTAAATGAGGCGAGATTTACACATCAAGAGAGTAAAGTGTGGTGTTTGATTCTTTCTGCCTATCCTGAATAAGGAAAGTCTACATATAAATTAAGGATTCTTTGTAGCAGATTAATTAGTAATTAAGTACTCAACTTAAATTCAAATTAACATCTCAAACATTCTTTGAACTAGATAAAAAAAAATTTGTGCTATTTTCTCTTTTGACTAAATAGTTGTGTACCTACTCTAAACTGAAAAATATATATTTTTGTGCAGGTATTAATTAAAACAAATTAATGTTTTAGGGTATAACATGTGTGGCTTGTCGTTCAACTGTAAAAACTGTGGTGGAAATGAGGAAGGAAGGTCATTCACTCGAAGATCTTATTGAACTTGGAATTAACTTTTGCGTTTTATTACAAATTCAACCAGAACATGTATGCGAAGGTGTCGTAAAATTAAACCTTGTGAGTAATATTCAATCAAATAATAGACAAATCAAGAAAATTACAGATATCTTTAATATAATACAAAAACTAGTAAATGTTGATATAAAAATGCTAAATGATCTTGACAATTTACATACAAAATTTGAAGATTATATTGACTAGCTCAATGTTTACAAGCACAACTTCTCAATGATATTAAATACATTATTTTATAATTAAGAAAAATTATTTATAAATGTGTTTTTCAGCCAATCATGATTTACATTATTGATAATGAACCAAGGTTTTCACCAGAAACTTTCTGTGGAGTACTACTTCAAACTCATGACAAAGATACATGTCCCTTCAATGATGATCGATTTGATTGGTCAGTAGACCTGCCAGCTCCAATAAATAAGGAATTTGAGGTATATTGAATGTAAATGTATATTAATAACACCACTACTAAATGAACTACACTGGTTGAAGTGTCCAGAGCGAGTTGATTACAAAATTCGTTTGACAGTATTTAATGCTTTAAATAACCTGGCACCACAATACATTCAAAAGCTGTGTCAGAGAAAAGAGCTATCTGGGAGGCATCTCACACTCAGGTCTTCTGGATCATAGAGTAACAACTCCCTAAAAGAGTTGGACAGAGCCAAAAAAGCAGCTTTCTATGATCAATGTTTTAGTGTGAGTGGTCATATAAAGTGGAATAGATTGCCTCCAGATGTCCACAGTGCACAAAGCAAGAGCACTTTCTCTAAAAGACTGAAAACAGCTTTATTTCGTAGAGCAACAATATTATGAATGACTATTATTTTACAATTTTAAACTAAGAATTATTGTCATGAGCCAATTGAATCATTAAACGGCGCTATATAAATTATCTATATTATTATTATTTAGGTACCTATAGATTACATACATCAGATTTATCAAACTTACACTTCTTGTTCAAATAAAAAAACTATGTTAAATTTAAAGATATAACTTTGTATTAACCACGTTTTTTGGTTGAAACGATGCGACCGGTTTCGGAACTAACCGTTCCCTCATCAGGCTAACTTTCAACTGAAACTGTTGAAAGTTAGCCTGATGAGGGAACGGTTAGTTCCGAAACCGGTCGCATCGTTTCAACCAAAAAACGTGGTTAGTACAAAGTTATATCTTTAAATTTAATTTGTTAAATATGAACCACAAAGTTAACATTCAAACATTTGAAAATAAAAAAACTATGCACTATGCAGATCACCACAACATACTTTTGAGATTTGAAATTTATCTGTATCAATGTGTGTCAAATTTTAAGAATTATTGCAAATTCTTCTTATTTGTTAAACATCTTTCCTTGCCTCGTATAATTTTATTGATAAATTACTTAACCATTGTTAATTTCTCACAAAATCTATTTCTACTTAAGAAAATAGAATTAAGACAGATTTGTTTTATCATTTATGGACAGTGTATTTGAATATAGAATTGTAACATCAGTTCCTGCCCCATTAAAAACTTTAATTCGGCGGGAACTTATGTTACAAAGCATTAGAAAATTACTGAAACTATATTTTAATTTTTCAGATACCGATGAAATCTGAAGAAGCCATGAGAATCGTTCAAATATCTGATATCCATTACGATCCTCTTTACGAACCAAATGGTTTGGGCGATTGTAATGATCCAGTTTGTTGTAGAAAAGGACAAACTAAACGAGCTTCTCCCAGATGGAGAGGTTTATACAATGATAAGGCTTTAAAGAACAGAATATACATTGATGCTATCAATGGATCCATGTATCTTGATCTTGACTACGCTGAACAAGTACGTGAAATGAGAATGTCAGGAATGGACGAAGAACATGACAAAAATAGTACAGCTGTGGGTGCAGGTTATTGGGGAGATTACAGAAGTTGTGATATACCCTGGTGGGCTGTTGAAGATGGATTTGACACAATCATTGAAAATCATAAGGTACATTCCTTTGAAAATATTGCCAGAATTAAAATGTATAACCATTTTTCGAAATTTCATTCATTTGGATGATCGTCCATTTTCATTATTCTATCATTCACTTTTGAATCATATATTCATTGTTTGGGAAATGAATAATTAACAAAAATTTAAGAAAACACTTCAGACATAGAATTTACAACATTAATCAAATCAATAAAACACCATTAAGCTATTAGTTATTTATATCAACCTTGTATTATGGGTAGATTTTTGTACTTATGGTGCATTATTACAAAAACAAATGATTATTCATAAAAAAACCTAGATACAAGGGAGATTACTAATTGAATGCATGTTAACCTTTAAGATAAACAAATATGATTCACAAACAGTACAACTTTTGTAGTGTATTTAAATAATTGTATATTATGTTTAAACTTAAATCTATTTACTTTTATCTACAACTACATTGTGTAATATAGTCCCTAAAAAACAATGTAAACCTAGATAAAGGACATGTTAGGAATAGAATATGTATATGCAAATGGTACAAGATATTTTCTTGCATTATTTGTTATTTATCAGCTCAGCAAGTCACAACCAGGTATACAACGAAAATAATCAGATAGTATGTGAAACTTAAACCATTGATAATTAAGAAGTCTATGCAATAAAAAAACAAAGCTAACTTCATTCATTTCTCAGTTGATAAAACAATAATTTTATTGAGAAATGTGCCTGAATTTTTACATGTACTTTTTATCTCATATAAGTGGTTTTAATTTAAGGCAATGTACACTTATTAATCTTCTTCTTTGATGGCGCTACAGCCCAAATCGATGCTTGGCCTCCCTCACCAAGCACCTCTAACATTTGCCCTCCTCCAGTTGGACGTTTGGAGAAGCTGTTCAGAGTCCCACACTTCACACCATCCACTTGGTCTGCCAACCCTCCATTTTCCACTTGGATGCCCATATAGAATTCTTCTGGGGACCCATGTTTCCGACATTCTTTGTACATGGCCTGCCCATCTCAATCTAAACAACTTTTTTATTTTATTTATATAACCATGAAAAACAGGCTAGAAGCCCACTGGTTTCATGCATTTATGAACATATATATTGTATGGAATGATTGGACGATTAAATTATCATCCACACCCCATACATGAACGCATGTACATAGAGATTTCATCCAGTCATACATTCAGCATTCTTACACAAAGATTACATATTTTAGAAATTATTTTCTGCAGGAACAACAATAAAAATAAAATAAAAAACAAACATTAATATAACAAGAAACATTGAAAACGGTAACTAGTACTTGTTATTAAAATTGGTACATTCTTAAAGCACTCTTGAGCAATGCCCGTGATTGTGTGAATATATCGACATTTTCATATTGATAATGTAGTTTGTTGTATAGTCTGAGTGAACTTTATACGAGTTGAGATACATGGGGCCTGATAAATGGTGAACAATTATTACGCCGGATTCTCCATGATCCACCTTCTAAAAAGGGTTCAGTGATCCTCTGCAGGACTTTTCTCTCAAATGCCCAACATCTCTGCCATTCACATTGTTATGGTCAGTGCTTTGCAGCCATACACCAATACAGTCCTGAGTCCTGACTATATCTTGTATAATTTTAGTTTTCCTAAGCACACTGCGAGACTTAGACACTGGTGGAAAATACTTCTTATTAGCAGCCGTGATCCTTCTTCTAATCTCAGTTAGATCTTCATTGTTTTCTGTGAGGATTGAGCCATGGTAGGTAAATTGGCTGACCATTTCAAAAGAGTAGTTGTCTTATAATTGTATCATTCCTCTTGTTCTACGTGATGGGTTTCTACTCTGCGTCATCATTTTTGTTTTCTGAACATTAATTTGCAATCTGACACCAAGGGCCACTGCTTCCAGAGAATCAAATATAACTTATGGCTGTTAGTGATCTACCAACAATGTTCAAGTTATCTGCATATTCAACTATTTGGCTGCTTTTATGACATGGTGGAAGCCAGTGTCTATCCATGCGCTTCTAACAATATGCTCCAACACAATATTGAAAGGACTTATTTATAATTAGGGTTTATTTTTATTTACAGCAAATAGATTATGTGTATTACACGGGAGATACAGTTGACCATGGGGTGTGGGCAACTACTAAGGAATTGATTACTGAAAGTATAAAAAAGACAACAAATAAGTTTAAGTCAACATTTGGTGACAAAATTGTCATTTCTACAGTTGGAAATCATGAATCTCAACCATTGAATCAGTGAGTAAATAATTTTGTGTAAAATATATTATTTTTTTACATTCTTTATCCATTTTAATGTGAATAGTATCATTTTATGGATATGTCGAGAAAAAAAACTGAGAGGATTAGCGAAATACATTACTAACAATAACAAAATACTTTCATGTTTTAACATTTCTTTTAGATTTGGACCAATATCAGTGACAGATCCAGATTTGAATACATCATGGTTGTATGATTTATTGGCAGAACAATGGAGTCAATGGTTGCCTGCAGATGCATTAAAAACTATTAAGATAGGTGGATATTATACTGTTCTTCTTCAGCCCGGTTTACGTGTTATTGTTTTGAATTCCAATCTATGCTACCGTTACAATTGGTAAATATGATCTTAAAATTCTCTTATATTTACTTGAAGTGTCTATAGATATGAAAATTATAGTAATATAGAAAAAAAAACCTGAAAATTTTCTTGACAGAAAAAAACTAGACTTATTTGATTGTTTGAGTAACCTGGCTCTGTAATACATTTAAACTAGAAACACAACCTTCAATAAGGTAACCTCACATAGAAATATCCTGATCACAGAGGACAACAAAGTAACTTACTATAATCAATGCTTTAGTGTCTTATAAAGTGAAATACATAGATTATTTTGTGTCAACTTTGTTTATCTGCCTTGGCAATATAGATCTATACATTTTTATTCAAATATAATTTTTGTTACAAATACAGTGGTATGATGAAGTGGGTTTTGTTAAACTTTGAAAGAGACACATCAATATCAAATGAATTACCTACTTAAAAACATGTTTCTTTCAGGTGGTTGCATTTGGACCCTATTGATCCTAGTGGTCAACTGAAATGGATGATAAATGTGCTGACGCAATCTGAAGCAAATAATGAGAGAGTTCACATATTGTCCCATATTCCTTCCGGAATCACAGACTGCCTTTCTACATATACCAGGGAATATAAACGAATTGTCGAAAGGTAAATAGACATTGGAAATCTTTATAAATTATTCATTATTAACATATAAACTTTTTACTATTTTAATGGTAAGAATTCTATTTGAGCTAGAAAAAAATTACGCAATGAAATTGTAGAAAATTTACTAACAGAACGCCAGTGCCAAAACTGGTTTATGAAATTTCATTCTGGCATTTCAATGTCGAAGATGCATCACATTCTGGAAGTGCAGTTGAAGCTGATTGAAGACAAAATAAATGAATTGAAACCGCCAAACAAAAACTCATGATATAATCATGTAAAACACCTTGGTTTAATTTTTGTTTTTCATTTTCACCAAGAAAAAATGAAATGGTTTTCTAAACAACCCACTACTTGTGACACTGCTTCCTACTTAGAATGTGTCTTGATCTATCTATTCTACGGCGCAAATAAAACAATCTGGAATTGAAAATATGTTCTTCTTAAATTACAGGTTTTCAAAAACCATCACGGCTGAATTTAATGGACACACACATAATGATGAATTCAAAGTATTTTATGCGAAAGAAAACATTTCTAACCCAGTTGGTGTTGCATGGAATGGTGGAAGCTTAACAGCCTTCAGCTATCTAAATCCAAATTACAGGGTTTTCGATGTCGATACAAATACTTTTGTAAGTTGTTTATAAACATATCACAATATGTCACATTCATCATACAATATTGAAAAATCACACTGTAATTGGCAGTTAACGCAAATGTGAAATTAAAATATGATAAACCTTGGAAAATTAAATAGAATGGAGACGCCCATATATGAAGATTTATTAATGAGATGTTTAGATATTTTACTCAAAAGTATGTCACACGTCACGGTGTTGACACTACAAAGACAAGAAGATGATATAACAATTGTTCATCATTGTTACAAACAAACAGATATATAATTCCTGAAAAATGTAATTTTTGAAAAAAAATTATGTATGATTACGGACATATAACCGCTGACCGTTGTGGCACAGTTGGTAAGCCGTTTGGCTTCTGTGAAGGCATCCCGGGTTCGATCCCCACTAGAGGAATTATTTATTTAAATTCATCTCCTATGTAAATCTTGCTTCTCTGGGCTGGAAACACTAGATAGTTGAAAAAAATCGCCATATGACAATAAACTGGCTACTCGCGCAGGGTGCAAGGAAGTGTTTATAATTATTATGACCGATTTTGTTTGCCAGACAACGCAGTTTGGGCAATTTAGAAGAGATAATACAGATAGGCAACATAAAAATGTGTAAAACAAATACTTGTGAAATTATTGCACTGTTCACTTTCAATTTCTTTATCTGCTCTTCTGTCACTTTGAAACATACATCCTAGATACGCAAACATACACTTATTATTTACTATTATTATTTTCTTTATCTTGCAGGATATTCTTGATATAGAAACATGGGTGTACAATCTGACTGAAGCGAACCTTACACCGAACGTAAGACCAAAATGGTATTTGGAATATAGATTTAAAGAACACTTCAAGCTTGATTCTCTTAGCTTGTCCGAAATTGATAATTTACTGACGAGGATGGTAACAAAAGAAAGAGATTTATTAGTTAAAGATTACCATTTATTCAGGGGAAAGACGTCTGATCCATTTGTGAATACTCCCTGTGATGAAGATTGTGTTAAAGATAATTTATTATATTTTGTTGTGACTGAATTATACGACACTAGGAAATTTGATTCTCTCTGGGAGAGTTTTCAGACGAGTAAAAGAAAAGTATAATAAATGAAAATCAAAAATATTGTGTACATATTATATTATAAGAACTAATAAAACAAAACAAGTATTTTTATCTTTTTTTATATGATCTGTTTTCTTGATTTTTCCATATCTTCTTCCTATAATATAATCATCTACCTTAAGAAGTCACCAATAACCTTCTTTGTGTTGGCATTATTGATAACTTTTGATATTCTTTTTAATTTCATTTAAGAACAACCTACGACCTCAAGAACCTCTTTATGTTATCTACATATTTGACAAATAGACATACAGGATTAATATTTTTTTGCATCCAAACAAATGTTGAGGGATTCTTAAATTACATACATACATACATACCATCACGCCATGTCCCTTACGGGGTAAGCAGAGAGAATCGAGCGCCATACTTCTCTATTTTTGCACACATTTCTGGCTTCCTTTACATCCATGCATCGTCTCATACATGCTCGTCGATTGTTCAAACTTTTTATGTTTCCTTCTTTCAAAATATCATTCACATGGTCATGGAAGATTACATGAAAATTCTTCGAAACACAATTGTTCGAATGCGCAATTGTACGAATAACAATTAATCGAAAATCAGTTATCAGAATGACAATTGTCCGAAAGCAAATTATTCGAACTAACATTTGTTGGAAAACCAATTGACCGAATTTAATATATTTTTGTGTTATTATGTTGCCTCCTTTGACATATTTGTTGCCAGTAAAAAATATTCGATGAAGACTATGTTTGACAGCGCGGGATAGCCTAGTTTGTACACCAGTTTTTGATTTTGACACATCATGTACAGACAATTTTTCTAGAATTCACACCAATTTAGTTATTATATTTTAATATTATAGTTACTTTTTTTAATATATAATGCAACTGGCTCACGCCAGTCGTAATTATACCTACAAACAAACCTAACCAACCTATTTTTACCAAAGTTTTGTAGATTAGGTTTAAAAAATCAGTGTACATCTTAGGACATCCGACAGCGTGGTGCGTCGCCATGTTGTTTATTCCATAGATTTTTACTATACATAATATACTATGTAGATGTAGTACTCCGTGCAAAAAGTGAGTCATGGACTATCGCGCGTTTTACGTTTTGGTTGGCAACATATTTCAGTTTTCCTTACATTACAACACATCCTAAATAACTTTTCTCTGAATCTAAATAATGAAAGTGTTTTTTACGACAAATAAATCCGAAAACAATTCATATTAGTCGTTATTCTTTTTGGAAAAACGATGTTCTAAAACGTCAA
This sequence comes from Molanna angustata, assembly GCA_963576475.1. Lineage (NCBI taxonomy): Eukaryota > Metazoa > Arthropoda > Insecta > Trichoptera > Molannidae > Molanna > Molanna angustata. Next base: position 24,626,191 of record OY754973.1, read on the forward strand.
AAATCCCCCGGAAAAATGCCTCACTTCGATTCATACAAAATTTGCTAACTACGACATCTAGTATAATATTATAATAAAAATCTATGGTTTATTCCTCTCACAATACTACCAACATGACGTCATAAAAATTCGAACAATTGTAATTTCTGATAATTGTGTGTTCGGAAAATTGTTTTTCGAAAAAATGTGATTCGAATAATTGCCATTCGTAAAATTGATTTTCGTAAAATTGAGCATTCGAATAATTGTTTTTCGAATAATTTTCCTGTCACCTCATGGAATCCCTTTCTGGGGCGACCTCTGCTATTCACTCCATCTCTTGCACCCATGTAAATTTTTTGGTCAGTCGTTCATCGTTCATTCTTTCTATATGTCCAAACCACCTTAAAGCATTCACTTTCATTTTACATATAATATCCTTCTTTAACTTGCATTCTCTCCTTATGTCCTCATTTTTTATTCTATCATATATCGTTCTATTACATACTCTTCTTAGTGATTTCATTTCTACAGCATTTATTCTACTTTCATGTGTTCTTTTCCAGGTCCATGTTTCACTAGCATACGTCAAAGTAGGCACCACAATTGCATTGTGTACTGCAATTTTGGCTTCCTTTGAGATGCTTGGATCGGCCATTACTGGTCTAAGTGCTCCGTTTATTCTATTCCCTGCCATAACTCTTCTTTCAATATCTTTATCGGGTCTTCCATTCCGTTCAAACATACTCCCCAAATATAAATATTCCTCAACTTGTTCTAGCCATTCGTTCTCTACTTTTATCATACAAGCAGTTATACTTTCAGTCTTTTCAAATACCAATATCTTAGATTTACTAACATTCATTCTCAGTCCATTTTGCAGGCATCCTTCATACACTTTATTCACTAAATACTGTAGCTCATCCGCACATTCAAGCAATAACCACTTTGTCATCTGCATACATCAAATCACATACGTTTACAGTACTTAGTTTCAGACCTTTATTTTCATTCTTCAATATCCTAACGCAGTGATCAATATACAGATTGAACAGCCATGGGGATAATACGCAGCCTTGCTTCACCCCTTTATTAATAGGGAACCATGTTGTCAACACATCGTTGACACGGACACAGACTCCACTATTTTCATACAGAGACACAACGGCACGTATTAATTTGCTCTTCACTCCATATATTGATAGGATATCCCACAATTTTTCTCTATCCACTTTATCATATGCCTTCTTTAGGTCTATGAACGCACAGAAAAGTTTCTGGTTTTTATGCAGAACCTTTTCTGTAGCCATACGTAAAGAGAAAATTTGATCGATACATCCTCTGCCCCCTACAAAGGCACCTTGCGCATCCCATATCTTGCATTCCGTAATCTTGCGTATTCTCTTATCAATAATTCTTGCATACATCTTGCCAACCGAACTTAACAAGCTGATAGCTCTATAGTTTTTGCAGTCGAGTTTTGATCCCTTCCCTTTGAAAAGAGGAACTACAACTGCATTTCTCCAATCCGACGGAGTGTACCCAGCTTCCCAACATTTATTGAAAAGCGATAGACACCACTCCGTAGATATTTTACCGCCATACTTGATAAATTCGGCTGCCACACAGTCCACTTAATTCTTATTTTAATATTCTAAATTAATTCTTTAATTAATTAATCTTAATAATAGATTAGAATCTTAATAATAGATTCTTAAATTAATATTTTAAAACTAAAAATTATTTGCAAAATGTAAGGTAGGTGTATAGTTCTGGGCTGTGTTCGCATACAACGCTTGATGTCGGGCGTCGGATGTATGTGAAGTTGCAGATTACAACGTTTTTCACACCAATTTCACTGAACACTTTCGAGCGGCGTTTCAATTTGAATGCAAAATTGGGCGTTTTAAATGTCAATGTCATTTATCATACATGTCTCCTTTTAGGTTATATTTTCATTGAAAGACAATAATTTTAGAAATTCATATTAAAAAATTATTAAAATAATATAACTTTGTTTATTTCCACTTATTTATTTTTATTCCACACCTATGACTGCCACATACCACACCAAATTAGTTTTTAGTTTAAACCCACCTGAAGAAGAGAACGGTTGTTCTTGAAACTAGTTGTGGAATAAAAATAAATAAGTGGTAATAAACAAAGTTATATTATTATTTTAATATTTTTTTGATATTATTATAAATTAACCTCTTTGTGAATGCATATTGTCATCATAAAAATAATGTTAACTGAACATAATAGATACCACAGAAACAAATAGAAGTCATCGTTCAATCTGAAAGCCACAGAGTGTCTTTCAAGTGTCTGTATCCAGTCATTATGAACGGCTTAGAGTGTAACTAAGTACACTTGGCGTTCATTGTGAATGCAGCCCCAAATAATTAAATTGAAGACAAATAGATAAAATAATTAATTTTTTGACAAATTTTTAACAACCCAATAGAGACAAAGTATTTATAATATTACCATTGGGAATAAGCCCGTCATGTGCTCAAAAAGTTTCAAATAAATGAACTTTCAAAATTGCATTGATAAGGGAATTCAATAAGAAGGCATAATTAGTGAATGTTGCGCAAGCGCATAAAGTGATCACTTAAACCAGCCGATGACAGGTCGTAAGCCCTGTAGGTGCCATGATTTCCTGGTTCTCCTATAATATTCCAACTTCGTCTCTATTGAGATGTTAATAAATTGTTAAAAAAAATCATTGACTCCCGACAGGGAAAAAATCCAATGTTTACGTATGTGCAACTTTTAAAAAATATTCAATAAAATAATTAAATTCAAGAACATGACATATCAAAAAGATAAATATCCGCCAAAACAGAACAGAATTGGCTCCATGTAACTGTGCCATAAAAGAGATAATACAACAAATTCTTATATTTATATGAAATAAACTAAACTGTAAATTCCAGTTCAATTAATATAAGATAGTATTTACCAGTATGAATGTCACATAAATTTACTTGGTAAAATGTGTTCCTAATGTTTATATATTTGTAAATCATAAATTATTATTTACATATTATGTAGTGATATTGTGCATTATGTAATAAATATATTACAAGCACAATATGCACTTTGAATTAATCAGCAAATATTTGATTATAAACCTCCATATAATAATTATATCCATGATATGGGCAGCGGCGACTCTATATGAAGTGTGTTTGATCAATTGCACTACCAATTTTTAAATGGTATATTCTAAAAATTAATATTAAAATAAGTTTTAAATATATTATTACGCTTTAATTCATTACCATTATTTTTCTAAACAAATTGATTATTATATACCTATACCATCACAATCAATATAAAAATAAAAAATCAATATTGAAATTGCACTAAGTTTGATTTTTTTTTAATATAGCGTTTGTATGAAGAGACAGAGATAGTCCCCTAGCAGGTGAGATAGCGATACTTGTACTGAATTTATAAGACAGACTCGTGCGCTGCACCGAGCTTATCATATCTTAAAATGTATACCTCTATCTTGCTCTCTAATACATTAGCAATTCGTATTGGAAGAGATGAGCGTCATATATAGATGACTTGCAGCCGATTCCGCGCCTACAATACGAGAATTACCTTTAGACACACAAATTTAGACCTACATATCTTGGTAGATTTATATTTGATTGAGACGAAAATTGTATGAATAATACTCCCATGCATTTCTAATCACGGTGGGAACGAAGTAAACCGTTAAGTTGACAACGTCGCTGCATTTAGTGAAACTCCTCATAAGTCAAAATCAACATATTATATACTTTCTTTTGATAATAATAAAAAAAAACATTTCAGCTCGTAGGGCTTTGTGTTTTTTATTGTTTCAAATGTAATATTATTGGCGTCGCTGGACACTGCCAGAAAATTATTTGAAATATGCTTAGATTTTGATATACATACTTTTTTCTTTCCCCTTAGCGCTTTTGTTCCGTTTCTATTGGGGTACGCTTTGACCATGATCCTGGAATTGGCGAGTCTGGTTATTTTTTTTTTTTTTAAATCCTTCTAGAGGCTTCTTCACGTCAGCTCGATATGTAGCTCATTGTGAATGATTGGCTTCTAGAGGTCTTCCCATAGTCCAATCTCTCGAATGAATCTTAAGATCTTCAGTGGGCTGGCTTCTCTGATTTGTGTTTCATCAGCGATGTGAGAGCCAAATATTCTGGCTCTTATTTGCATCAGTGGTTCACAGTCCTTGAGCAGGTTTAGCGGAGTTTCATGTTCGTCTAGGCAAAATCTGCATAGATGCATGTCTGCTAAGTTCATTGTGCATAGGTGTTTATTCAATCTACAATGTCCAGTCAGTGTTCTGATTAGAATTCTTATATTTTCTCTGTTAAGAGTAAGAATTTGTTTAGATCTTTTAGCTGAGAAGCCTGAGATCATTGATTTTGCATGCTTTTGTCCTGATAGGTTTAGCCAGTTTTGTTTAGCTTTTTCTAGCATGTTGTTGTATAATATTGTTTTGATGACACTATTGGTTAAGAAGCAGTAAGGTTCTGGTCCATAGGTAACTGAGTCAGCCCCCATATTTGCAAGTTTGTCTGCCTCTTCATTGCTTTTGTAGCTTGAGTGTCCCGGCACCCATCTTAGAACAACCTTGTTGTTGTGTTCTATTGTTAGTCTGGTTATTACATTGAAGCGACTGCCATCTGACCTTCGTAGCCCTTAGAAAGGGGAACCAGACAAATTGGATCATGGCTATACATAGCTAGTGATATAAATATGCACATAGATTTTTTGAAAATCCAGAGGTGCATGCCCCGCCCGGATTCGAACCGTCGACCTCACGCATGTGAGGTGATGACCTTAACGCTGGGCTATCACTGCTCTTCTTAGATTTTGATATACACCAGAGAAAAAAAAATATGTTAATTTACTACAGCAAATTGAATAATAAATTCATTTGATACTGAAACCGAATCTGAACTACTTTTTCTTTAAATTGAATAAGAATGAAAATTGGAGCTAAAATAATCAAAGTCCTAAAAAAACATCCATACCTTTTCATAAATAATATTATATAATAATTATCAGATTATACAAACTATTATTTATATTTATCAAACTAAGGAACATAATTAGATATCAATATTTGTCTTTTATATAAAGATATTAAATAATATAATTTGAAAGTATATTTTAATCTCGTAGATTAGAATAATCCTCTTAATTTATAAAAAAAAAGATAAAGATACAATTCATCCTTCCTCGTTTAGCATAATATAATCATTATTATTCTGAACTAATAAACTATAACTGTTATTATAATATTATAATATCTTTCAAAATGAAGGGAATTATATTTATAAGTGTTTTCTTATTTTCATTGTATTTTAATGAAAATTGTGTATTTGGAGTACAAAATCTACGGTCTGAATGTAAGTACTATTTAAATATGTAAAGAATATTGTCATTCAGGAAGATCAATAAAAAAAATAAAAATAAAATGTCGGTAAAATTGCCGAACGCCGTACACATTTGGTGAGCCTTTTGGTTTCTGTGCGGGTATCCTGGGTTCGATTCCCAGCAGAGGAGAAATTTATTTAAATTTCTTTCTCACGAAAATATTGCTTCTCTGGGCTGGAAACACTGGTTAGTTGGAAGAAATTGCCATACGGCAATAAACTCAACACTTGCGCAGGGTGCAAGGAAGTTTTCATTATTATTATTATCAATATAAATCAATGAATGAATGAATATAAATCAAATTAATTGGAATCAACTGTGTTGTATAATTTGATTGCATTATCATTGCATTGCATTGTGATTAAATTGAATAGTTATCAGCAAATATATTGAAATATGTCGCAGGAGAGGGGATAGTTTTCACAGATACCAACCAAGCAAAAAAACAAATTTGCACTCTACCCATCCCACATAATATTTCAAGGTGTTTTTCGATAACACTACAATAATAAATGATCATGTAAATGTATATTTCAGTTCAAGTGAAAGAACAATTCCTTAAACATGCCTTCAATACTCAAAACAGTACAGAAAAATTGGAATTTCAAAAGATGATTGAGATATTTTCTTTTCCCAATTACATGCACAGATCCTCTATGGAAGAATTTAGTCGAGGAAGGCAGGTAAAATTGCCATGTATAAAAAATATGTCAACTATTTAAAATCTTTTTGACTTATTTAACCTTTTGAACGCGTTAAGCAAAAAATAAAATTTGACCTTAAAAAAGCAAATTTTCAATAAAAAATAAAGTATTCTATAAAATTCCTTTTAATTTAGATTAATCAATATCTTGATTTAATACACCGAAAAATAGTTTTTACGTTATATTTTGGGGGGAGGGGGGCTCAAAAAATTTAATTTAAATATTTTTTTTTTTCACATCCAAAGGTAACCTTTTTTACAAGCCATGGACTATAATCGATTTACGCGTCGAAAGGGGAAAAAATTCAGGCGACTCTAGTCGATTTATGTGTTCAAAGGGTTAATATAATTCGAATAATATAACAAATTTATAAATTTCAGTCACTTACATGTTTAGCATGCAAGGCTGTTATAAACACTGTCGGAGTAATGCACGGTGATGGTGTCTCAGAATCGGAGTTACTCAATGTTATAACGGATTTCTGTGTTCTCCTACAAATACAAACTGAAAATGTTTGTCGTGGTGCAATAGCATTAAACCTGGTAAGTATTCAATACCTGTTACTATCAAATTAATAAAAGAGCATTATTTACTCTAACTCGCTGTCTAATATTAACTTTAAATCAAAATATATAAACAGGGATCAAACATATAAGAAAAAAGAAAGAAATTTGAGATATAATACTAAACACTTACTTGCACCCTGCGCAAGTGGCGAGTTTATTGCCATATGGAAATTTCATTCAACTAACCAGTGTTTACAGCCCAGAGAAGCAATGAATTTAAATAAATTTCTCCTCTACTGGGGATCGAAGCCAGGACGTCCACACAGAAGCCAAACGGCTTACCAAGTGTGCCATGGCTGTCGGCAAAATTAATCAACATTGAAAATTTAAATTGATTGAACCTAAATTTACATCAAATATGTTGATAGGTACTTGAACTTACAGGAATCGCTTTAAATCGCTCTCTCCTACAAAATTGTGTCAAAGTACAGAAGTCAGTTTTTTATATTTTACCTCACAAAGTTCAGCAATGTGGTTCACCACCCATTCTGAATGTTGCCTTTTTAGGTGAGACGAGTGCACATCTGTACACCTGTCACTGGTTATGCCGTGATGGTATATGTATATATCTTGTTCTTTACCTCAAAAAATTTCAAATTTGGCAATGTCAAATGTCATAAAACTACTATGTAGGTATGTTTAATTTTCTTATGAATGAAAATGGGTTATTAAGTTGAATTCCATATTCACAGCTTATACTAGTACTGATAATAATACTAAAAGATCATATTTTAAAGTTTTAATTTTATTTTCCAGCCAATTATTTTATATGTAATGGAAAATACACCAGGATTCAAAAGTGAGTCATTCTGTGCCATGTTATATAATTCTCCGGGCTGTCAATTGGACGAAACTTATGACTTTGAACTTGATATACCTCCTAAAAATACAACAACACAAGCAGTGGTAAGTTAAATAACTTGTACGGCTGGTATTATGCAAACAATAGATAACTTTTAAGATACACAATAAAATGCAAAACAGGAGTTTCATTAATATCTTCATATATATAATTCTTCTGTATGTGTGTAGTGTGTATGTCACTGAACTCCTAAATGGTTAGACTGATTTTGATGGAATTTTTTCTATTACCATTTTCTGGTGTTTTGTTAAAAACCGGGTAATCGAAAATGCAACAGGCAAAATAAAATCTTACATAATTCGCGACCCATATTCTGAACGTTGCCTTATTTAGGTGAGACGAGACTGATATGTGGGTATACACGCATGTGTCGTGATTCCTTTTATAAGGTAATGCACACCTATCACTGTATATGCTGTGATGGTGTGGTTATTTTTATTTTTGCTGAACCAGCTAATAGCAGGCAAGTCAACGCTTTCGCTAGTTCAACGGGTCCGCTAGTAATATATAAATTTACTAACACTGAAGATTATAATATTCAACTCTGAATTCTGAGCTCAAATGAACCTCTTTCACTCAGATGGAGCTAACTTACCTTCGTGGCTCAGATGGTTAGATATCTGACTACTGAGTCAAAGGTCACAGGTTCAATTCCCCAATTGTGGAACTGAGATGATAAATATCATAACTCTCCAAAATGTGGCAACTTGTTATTGGGTGCGTGTTAAATTAATATTCGACAAAGTGCCTGTTAGTTGCCCGAGAAGCAAAGTGCCTGTTAAAAAAATAAATAAAATATTCTATAAATTAAAAGTAAATTTTTTGGAATAGTAACTTCATTTACTTCATTTTTTTAAAATCTATCTATCTGTAGATCTACAACCCAGGTCGATTGTTAGCCTCTTGTAGAGTCCGTCTCCATGACTGTCGGTCTTGTGATGCATTACGCCAGTTATGGATGCCGATGTTGTTTGCATCCTTCACTACTCCGTCCAGCCATCGAAGCTTCGACCTTCCAATTCTTCTACATTCCCCCGGTACACCATTCATAATTCGTATTGGGACGTCCTCTTCGCTCAGTCTTTGGATGTGTCTGGCCCATCTGAGTTCAAGATGGTAGGATCCTCGTTCAGATCATACAGTTCCTGGTTATATTTTATTATACTATTTCATTTTTTGAATGTCATTTAATTCCAATGATATATAGTCGTCCTTACCTATCCTCCAAGAAACATAGCATGACAGTATGTAATATTTTTTATATAGTTCACACTATGCATCTTCTTCTTCGTTTAGTAGACCTAGTTGGTCTGTTTTTTAGAAACTATGCCTCCTGGGATGACGAAGTCGAACTATCCTTCGATTTCTTGGTAATCTTCCTAGTAGGCGGCGGTCAAAAGGGATTTTATTCGCTGCTATATACGCAAGTCTATCACTGTCCATCCTGGCTATGTGCATCTGTAGTTATTAATTATTATAATCTGAGACCCAAGACTCCTCAGTCAATATTAACAAACACAGAACTTTCGGAATTGAATTTGTTCTAAGATTTTTAATGGATGTAGATTTTTTTCTGTTAGAGATGTCAAACAATAAAATATTATAAGTTTTTAATTTTCACCTAAGCCGAATACAATAGTAAAACTTCTTTATTTGACAAATAATTCATAGACGATATTTTATAATTATTTTTTTTTTCAGAAAACGATTTCATCCACACCGGCTGCTACTATGAAAATAGCACAATTAACAGACATCCATTACGATCCACTATTTGAAGCAAATGGTCTTGCTCAATGTGCTGAGCCTACTTGTTGTAGATTGGGACAATCAGAGTCAGTAGTCAACAAATATAAACCGACCTATGATGATGAATCATCAAAAGATAATGTACACCTTGATTCCAATGGAATATTTACAATAAATCTAGATTATGCTGATGACATAAAAAAATTGAAACAAATCCCGCAAATAGAAGAAACAGTGGAAGACAGCAAGAAAGGTGGATATTGGGGTGATTATAGAAGCTGTGATGCTCCGTGGTGGGCTGTGGAAGAAAGTATTGACAGAATTGCTGAAAATCATAAAGTAAGGTTAAATTTATTATAAAAGTTCTACAACACTGCGTGCAAACTCTCAATTTGGATCACATTAGACATGGGTAACTCAACAAAATTCCTTGCGTCAAATCAGTAACACACTGGGCACTAGTACAGCTCATTGAGTTGACTCTAAGTTAATAAATTAAAACTGCGCCAAGTGAGCTGTGTAACAAACAAACTGCGTTGACTTGTTGACTTAAATGTCGGCCTTCGTGGCTCAGTTGGTTAGGTATCTGACTGCTGATCCAAGGGTCCCGGGTTCGATTCCCGGTGGAGACACAGTTTCTAATTGTGTTTTCAGTCTGGATCTGTGAGACGATTAATATCGTAAGTCTCCAGAATGTGGCAACTTGTTATTGGGTGCATGTTAAAATAATATTTTACATAGTACCTGTTAGTTGCCCGAGAAATAAAAAATAATAATAAAATAATAAATGTGTGAGAAAATGGATGAGAGAGATCTGGTATATTCACATTAACGGATAATATGGATATTTTTGAAAATGACGCTAGTTTTACACATATTCCCATTTACTTAAAGTTTTTAAAGGTTTAATTTGTTTACTTTGCTGGAAACACAACACCTTTCCAAGCAACTTAGTAGCTCACTGTGCCGGGTCATTGAGCTGATAAAAAAGTTAATAATAAAATTAAAATATATAGGTATTGTATTGTAAATAAGTAAGGTTACTTAACATATTCATTATATTTCCTGTAATCACTAATGAATATTACTACTTTCCGGATTTTACTTTTCATTCCATCTTTAACTCAAAAAAAAAACAAAAAGTTGATTAAAAAGCAAGCAACTCAACATCTAAACACCTTTTGAATTCTTCCGGTACTGCCCTATGTGCCAACACATTTTGAAGAAGTGAGTTAACACATCCGGGGCAGTAAACTAAGGCTGGGTTGTTTCAACAAAAGTATCAGTAATAGTAAAGTTAAAATACTTTGATTTCATAAAATTATTCAAAATTCTGCCGTTTGACGGCATTAGATTTCAATGAAACAACCAAAAGTATTAAACAATTTTATGAAATCAAAGTATTTTAACTATACTTTTACTTTAATCTTTGTTCCAGAAACACAGCCTAAGATGGCACAATTACGCGGCTGTTTGAATCATTCCGTGATTCACAGAGACTTTATTCATATTTTGACTGACGGTCATATGATGATGATGTCAACTACATAACCTTTAAGTTTTAGACAAAAAGCAAAAGATTCATCACTTTCGATAGAGTATGAAATTTATAAATCCTAACATGACATACACATTCATTTTTCTCATACTTTTATCATCCAAAATTCATCCTTCTCCCTATGTTTTAACTAACATGCACTACATAATACCCACACATATTCAATCACTTGAAAATGATAATTTTTGTCAAATAATTTCAGGATGTCGATTTTGTATATTACACTGGCGACACCATTGACCACGGAGTTTGGGAGACATCAAAGAGTCTAGTAACAGAAAGTGTGACCAAATTGAGTGAAAAACTAAAAAAAGCATTTGGAGATACACCCGTTTTCTCAGCATTTGGAAACCACGATACACAACCAGTTAACCAGTATGAAATTATAATATTTGCTTAAATTGAACGAAAATTTCATATATTTTAAACAAAAGAGAAGGACAACACATGTTTTTTGTAAATTTTTGTGGTCGGAACAATTGGTTATTTGAAAAATAATACAGTATTGTTACTATAATAATGTATTAATTATAAATTTACTAAAATTTTATTGCAGGTTTGCCCCAAGTTACGTAATAGATGAGGAATTATCAAGTGGTTGGTTGTATGACATGGTATATGAACAATGGAGCAAGTGGTTACCGGCTGAGGCAGCAGATACAATCAAAATGGGAGGATTCTATACTGTATTAGTCAAACCAGGATTTAGAATTATATCTATAAACAGTAACTTATGTAATTCAATGAATTGGTAAAATATGTTACTTTTACTTTCTTCTTTTATTAGACTACAAACTTATCAATATTCACATGTACGAGTATGTCTAAAACTTAATTATTGGACAGTATGATCTGATAATTTTCAGTATCAATTCTTAATAAAACAAAATGTTTTATAAAATATATCAGGACTTGTATGATCGATCTTCACCTCTTTAGAATACTGGAAAAGGGTAAACAGTCTCCACAAACAATATGAATATCTGAAAATGATTCCATTTTTCACATATTACATTGGTACAAACTTGAATTGTATTTGTCAAATAAATTATTCTCTTAAATTCACTCTATTTCAATAATTCAATATTTACACATTGAAAATATTTCTGACATAAAGATTCATTTTAAGCTTGTTTAATGTTGTTATTGAAATAAGTAGATAAGAATGGGTAGACAATAAAAAAATTAACAACCAAAACTTTGAACAATAATTGTAATATAAAATAAATATTCATAAATCATATTGATTATGAATTAAAGAGTGAATTGAATTTACAATTCAGGTGGATTCACATGCAACCAAAGGATCCGAGTGGTCAGCTGCAATGGATGGTGGATACATTATTGAAAGCGGAAATGAATGGTGAAAAAGTTCATTTACTATCTCATGCGCCAGCTGGGGGCTGCACAACATATTATGCACGTGAATTCAAAAGAATCATTGATAGGTTAGTTTTGTTTACCTATAGAAATGTATACAAAAGAGGAGCTTGTCTAACTCATCTTTCTAATTTTAAACAATTCACAATGTTTCGTGTCAGAATGGAACCCTTCATCTGCTCCGAATAGAACATGGCTTGAAGATACATAGTAATGAAAAAGAATGGGATACTTGCATTATCCCTGCACTGCGACCATTTGCGATATATTGTGCTTATTTGTTTTTCAGGTCAATTCGATAGCAGTTTGGTTTCTTCAATGAAACCCAAAATTCTACTAATTGGGATATACCCTATATCCTTGAGTATATGCTCCCAGGTTTTTGTGTCTAAAATCCATTAAGTATTTTAATACCTTTTCAAATATTTTTTTTATTCATTAATTTATTTACACAATACAGCATAAGCCATTTATGTGTTACAATAGTAAAAAAATTACAAACAGATAAAAATATAGAAAAAAAAATTACACACCGTACAAACAGTATAACATAGTTCACACAAAGAAACAAATTTATCAATTGTTTAAACTTCAATAAAATAATAAAAAAAAATAGATAAGGATAAAACAAATGTGGCAATAGATCAACTGCAAAGTTGGCAGCTATTGATATAGGAAAGACCCATCATTGTTATTTTTTTTTTTTTTTGAAAACTGGCAATCTATCCCCGAAAATAAATGCATCGACACACAATTAATTTCCAAACCTATGCAATCTTGGTATCGGTGAGTTAAATAAGTAGTTCGTGGAAGCTGCTACCTCATGAAACAGCACAACTTGTCTTGTCTGTCTATTCCGAACGTGAAAATTGATTCCACTCACAAGCTTAATGCAGTCCGTCTCTCCGTTGACTAACTTATACAAAGATGAGACATCTAATAATCTTCGTCGATCAGCCAAGAAATACAATCAAAAGCCACAAATGAAGTCGAATTAATCTATATTATTCTTTTAGATTTTCTGAAACTATTGTGTCTGAATTCAATGGAGACTCACATAAAGATCACTTCAAAGTATATTACTCTAAGGAGGATTTTAATAAACCTATTGGAGTGGCATGGATTGGTGGAAGTGTAACACCATATTCCAATTTAAATCCAAACTACAAAATTTATGATGTGAACAGTGACAAATATGTAAGTGGTACATGCGTTTTCATAATTAATAATAAGTAGTTTATTATAAAAAAAAACTAATAAATAAATATAACATTCTTTTAATATTTTATAAATTGCTGGTACGACTGCCATTCACTAGTATGGCCAAAGATAAAAAATAATGATTGATACAATTATTTTAAGATTTCAATTTCTGAGAAAAGCACATGCACCGTTACCAAACAAACATGGCCAAAATATGAGCTCAGATAAACCAGAGAGATACTCTTGTTCAGAAGGGTCTCACTAGCCAGAGTAATATTGGTACTAAAGGGACACTGACTTATAGGGAAGCATGCCAGAAGGCTTGGACTAGAGACATGCCATTACTGCAGTGCATCCTATGACGATGAGGAAGAAAAGACTAGTTAACTAGAAGAAGTAGTTCACTTCCTCCGTCACTGTTCTGCACTCTCTAGATATACGAGAAACTCCTTGGGAAATTTCTTCTATGATGATTTAATGGACATAGTGTGTCTGCTAAAAGCTGACATTCATTAGCCACTCAGGCTGGTTCAGGGTGGATTAGGGAAGGGGAAGGACAGCCCCATTTGTATTTTCTCCTTTTAACTGCCACCCGCAAAAAAAGACTTCATTTATCTTCGAAAAGATTGATCTTTTTGCAGTACTTTATGAAACTTTCTTACATTTTAGTTTAATTGACAAAAATATTTCGAACATTTCAAAATTAGTGAACTATCTATTTCAATTTTATAAAAAAGTGAAATAATTTTTTTTATGTTATAGACTATAAATGATATGGAAGTATGGGTGTACAACTTGACCGAAGCAAATTTCAGACCAGAAAGTCGTCCCAATTGGTACAAGGAGTACTCATTTAGAGAGGTATATGGCACTAAATCATTGATGCCAGAAGATATGGATGAATTGCTCTTAAGGATGGTCACTAAGGAACAAAAATTATTTCTGTACTACACCATATTTTCTTCTAAGTCAGCAAACATAAATGTTGATTGCAATGATAATTGTGTACGAAACCATCTGGCAGGTATGACAATAACGGATGGCTCTGATGGCAGAAAATTTGAAGCTCTTTGGAAGATATATCTGGACAACAAAGGCTCCATTATGCACAATAATTGATAAATTAAATGTATTCTACTTTAAAACAATCTGAATACATTTTATTCAGTTAACAATATACAAATAAGAAATTAAATAGTAATGTCTGAAGTTAAACTTGCTGTTTCATGCATTTAATATGGACGATAAAAGGAATAAAACATTTTTGATGTATTCAAAATATTTTGAAGTCTATTTTAATTATTATCTGACCTATATCACAAACATGATGAAGAAATATAGTCGGAACGACCTTTAAACACAGTAAATTAAAAATGCTCAATAGGATAAACCCCCAGTTGCCATTATTTTCAGGAGCTATGGTAACTTCTGGATACCTCATCTTATGGTACATACCTCGAAATGCATAGTGTTGATATTAAAACAATTTTCATGAGTCCAATTTTCAAAATTTCAATAATGGTATTTGAATAAAAAACTTTTAGATAATTCAGTTTCTTTAATTTTGACTGCAACTAGTTTTGTACTTAACTCATTGTAAGTAGCTCATTGTAAGTAGGTAACCATCTCATAATCTTTGCATTTTCAGAAGTCCATGTTGAATAAAGTACAATCTCACTAATCCGGCACTTCACAATACCAGCGAGTTTAATAATCCGGCATTATGGATTATTTAATTGATTTCATTAAAATGTTATTAATTTTATTATTATTCATTCATTCATACCATCACGGCATATCCCACAATGTGGGGTAACCAGCGAAAGGTGTCCGGGTGTACATTGCCTTATAAAAGGGAGAACAACACATCTATGTATACCCACACACCAGTCTCGTTTCACCAATACAGGCACTACATTCAGAATGGGTGGTGAACTGCATTGCTGAACTATGTGAGATGTTATTGTTGCCTGTTGTATTTTCGATTACCCGGCTCTTACGGGACACCCGAAAACAATGATTTAAAAGAATGGAAGCACTATTCTAAGCCGGTGCCTCACAGCTAAAAATATATTATATAATATTAGAGTGACAGAAAATAACCAAATTTTCCACTGATCCGGCACTCTAGTGCCTGTAATAGTGCTGGATTAACGAGATTGTACTATATTTAGAAACAATCAAAGTTTCATACAAAGTTTGGATGAACATTTTATATAATGTTATATTAGAAAACAATAAATCTAAGGCAGGCTATAAAGCAAATATAATATAAATAACAAGTCTTAATAAATTCATAACATATACAATTTAAATATAAGTACATTATATACATACTTCAATAAACTTATTGATTCTCCTTCAATGGCACCCATTCTATTTTTGGTCGATCCAAATATTCACTACTGGGAATTGATTCTAAGAGGAGCATCTGAAAAAAAATATACATACCTATTAACTCTAAGTAATCTGATGGAGTCATAATATATCTGTTTATTTTTGACATAAGGAACTGGTGGAGAAAATTTTTAATAGGAAATAATGTAGAATGCGCCAAGTAGGTAAGTTATAAGAGTAATAGTATTTAGAATATGCACTTATAATGGAGAATATGGCGGCAGGTAGGTAGGTTTTAAACATAGATTGAGATCGGAATTGAACGCAGATAGTAAGAACGTATGATTAAAGTCTCAAGATGAACAAGCCAATTCTAAATATGAATATCATCATCATCATTGACACTACAGCCCTGTGTGGACCCTGGCCTCCTCCCTAAATATGAATATTACTAATACTAATTTATTAAAGGCACAAACTGTACTATCACGCTATCGGTATATCAAATACCATTTAGTGAAAACTAAAAGTAGAATTTTGTTCTATGTATAATTTTGACATTAAAATGAGGTTGGGACAGAGCCATTATTCTTTAAATGGTACAACAACATGGAATGAAATATTTAATTCAAACCTAGTGTCAAATTGCCACATGAAGTAGGGACAGAGCCATTATTCTTAAAAGGGTACAACATGGAATGAAATATTAAATTCAAACCCAGTGACACATTGCCACATTTTAAATAAAGGTTAAAATAAATTCCTACTCATTGTGGCCGTATGATCATTTTAATGTGTGTGTGTGTGTGTGTGTGTGAAAATTGTTAATGTACATTGAATATGTACAGTAAGTTGTGAACTTTCTGAACTCCTCCCTGAAGCACAAGACTTCCTTATTTCCAGGGGGAATTACAATTTTATAATCATTTCTATTTATTTTTTTAATGTTATGTATTCTTTGTATATATTCAATGGTCTGCAGCGGACTGAGTGACAGTGATGATCATTATATATTATATTATGTATTAATTTTTGTATCTTTTTTCTAATTGTTATTATAATTTTCAATAAATCCACAATATGCTTTAAAGAACAAATTTTTGTTCAAGAGTTTACAACTCACTTTGCTTTTTGTACAAAAAACTTTACAAAGCCTTGAAATTTCAGCAAAAAAATGCAATAATAATTAAAATACAAATATTATTATACAAATAATGAACATGTCCTTGAAAAGAGTACATTCCCTAAACTAAGCAAATACTTGTGCCATAGATGAACAAAATCAGTCGAGGCAGGATTCAAATCCACGTCCAATATAGTACTAGACCAGAGCACTAGCCGCTCTGCTACTACCCATCTAGATTATAATTACATTAATAGTTTTATTAAACAATGAGTAAATATATAATTCAATTTAGTATTGTTTTTACCTGCTTTCTAATGTATCTAACTAAATTTTCTACTTTAAGAGCATCATCAGTATTCATTGAATAAAATCTCCGCCATACAGCTCCAGCCAGTACAATATCATCACTCATTAGACCCTCATCGTATCCCATAAGAGCAGCTTGAAATTCTTCTGATAATATGTTTATTTGTTTTTTTACTAAAGTGGAATTTCTAGGCTGGAAAGAAAAAAAACGTTACGTTGCAGGGATAAATTTGTAACAAAAATTGGTTTTCTGGAGAGTATTTTTGCTTTTACGAATTATCCTTAAAAAATACACATTTTTCCTGTAATTGAGACATTCATATATCGCCTGGTGAGAACAACAGTGACCAAACTCCGAAATCGACGAAAATGAGATAAGCACGCTATTAGTTTTTTATCTTTATTGTGTAAGAGTGACCAAATGTTAGTTCAATTAGTTTCTGTTAAAATACGATTGTTGTCGCTCATGTCATTTTTTGACCTAAAGAATTTGCATGAGAAAACAACTAATAATAAGTTTAATGAAAACACCAATAAGATAAAAATTTAATTTTAATAATATATCAATAATTTTTCTTTGCACGAAGTTGTAAAACAAAAAATTATTATGTTATTGATTAAAGTAATATAAAAAAATGTTAAAATTCTAATACGAGTTAAATTTGAAGTTGTTAACATACAAAATGTATGTATATTTGATAATAAAACTTATAAATATATCTGTTTATCTATAAAACCCTGAAATATCCTAGTGTCACCATAGACTTAAGCCATTTGTAAAATATAAAAATGTTTTTGAAAATAGTGCAAAAGTGACCTATCTCATAAAAAAATTATGAATAGGTTAATCTAGGATTTTTTATCTGATTGTATCTTAAAGAGTAGGATAAAATTAGAAGATATCAGAAAGAAAAAATTAAATATTCTTAAAAAACAATTTACAATCCACAATTGAAAATTTGGCCAAATGTTCAACTGCGTTTATCTCAAAAGAGCATATTTGGAGTTTGGCCACTATTGCCGCCTTACCGCCTTCAAAACTGCCCAAAAACACAAGAAACGATTTTTTACATCATATTTTCAAGTCTATCGCATTTAAATTCATCCAACTTGTTGGTTGATCCGCTTAATGCAAACACTGGTTAGTTGGAAGAAATTGCCATACGGCAATAAACTCGCCACTTGCGCAGGGTGCAAGGAAGTATTAATTATTATTATTATTATTAATGCACAGAGTCAATTTTTTGGCAGTTATAGAATATTTAAGACCTACTATTTCATAGAAAATAACAAAATTATAAAATAATAAAGTTTTTTATATACTTTCATCAGAAGCAAGCGTGCATAAAAAAATCACAAAGATTGGACTATGGGAAATGGTTTCAAATCTAATTGAATTTAAGTATTGGAAAGAGTTTAGTGTTGATCACAACCCACATGTTTTTATAAATCATTATCGAAAGCAAGTGTGTATACAAAACTTAAGCAAGTTTGGACTATGGGAAATGATTTAAAATTTAATTGAATTTAAGTGTTGGAAAGAGTTTAGTGTTGGCCACATCCTACTCGTTTTATGTATTGTCATTGGATGCAAGTGTGCATATGAAGATTGGAGTATGGAAAGTGGTTAAAAATTAGTTGAATATAAGAATTTTGAAAACTTTAGTGTTGGCCACAACCCCCACATTCTTATATATTATCGTCGAGTGTGAATAAAGTATGTATTTAAAATTTCCACTTGTCCCATCTGTTTGGATCGTTGAATGAATTCCAAGTACAATTTTTTTTAATTTGTTTATGAGATAAATACATAGACAAATAAAATTGGATAATTAATAGATAAATTAAAATCATGAAACTTTCCCAGAAAGAAAAAAATAGATACACCCATAGTACATTGATGCGTCCGGATTTGCAGTGATCAAAAGTTGAGCTTGTTTACACTACGGTCGCTTCATAATTTGGTGCCGACCGTCGCCGTACTTGGTGGCCGAGCCGGACAAGCCATACAGCCAATGAGAACGCCAGGACAACCAGCCAATCAGAGCCTGCCGGCAACCGCCTTGTACCCGCTCGGCGACGGACCGGTGGTCCCGTTAAGAAGAGACCGGTTTTCACACCGCCGGTCTCTTACGGTTAAGAAGAGACCGGTTGTAGGGAATGGCTATAGCTTATTTCACGCCTTGCCCTCTCTTTCCCCGCATATAAATTGGCGCCCCATGTTGGGCAATTGATATGCCCGAGATTTGTAATTTGGTGATTGATTACAAACTCGGGGTCAAAAGGAGGGACAGAGCAGTGAAAAGCCGGGTGAAAATCAAAGGTTTATTACGAGGCACAATCAGTATAAGAAAAACACAGTAGTAGGAGACACAATACAGTACAAAAAAAACACAGTAGTAGGAGACACAATACAGTACAAAAAAAACACAGTAGTAGGAGACACAATACAGTACAAAAAAAACACAGTAGTAGGAGACACAATACAGTACAAAAAAAAACACAGTAGTAGGAGACACAATACAGTACAAAAAAAACACAGTAGTAGGAGACACAATACAGTACAAAAAAAAACACAGTAGTAGGAGACACAATACAGTACAAAAAAAAACACAGTAGTAGGAGACACAATACAGTACAAAAAAAAACACAGTAGTAGGAGAATCCCTGATTGTCAATATGCACTAAACAAACGATAATGGCGTCCTATCACAAAGCACAGTAATGTCCTATCACAAAGCACGGTAAGTGTCCTATCACAAAGCACGGTAAGTGTCCTATCACAAAGCACGGTCAGTATCCTTTCACAATCACAGTAACAGAGCGCAGAATTCAGAGGTGCAGATGGCAGGGGCGCAGAATGCAGGGGCGCAGATTGCAGGGGCACAGATTGCAAAGTGCAGGCTCAGATTGGAGTGCAGAGGCGATGGTGGTTGCTGGGGCACCGATAGCAGGCGCAGTCTGGGGAGGCGGTGCAGTGGCAGTTGCTGGGGCGCCGGTAGCAAGGCGCAGGCTGGTTTCAAGTGTGGTGGCGACTGCTGGGGCACTGATAGCAGGGCAGTCCTAGAGGCGGCGCAGTAGCAGCTACTGAGGCGCCGGTAGCAAGGCGCAGGCTCAATCAGGGGTCACAGGGACGGCTGGGTACGGCAGCGAGGTACAAGCTCAGGCCAGGTCGCTTTTGTGAATTCTGTGTTATCGAGAGATATATGTTGACCGTGTTTAATGTGTTGTTCTAAAGATACATATTGCAGGCGGACTCAACGGCCTCGTCGAGAGCTGGAGGTCGCTTCCTAGCGTCGAACCAGGGCAGGCAGGGCTAAATCCTATCAACAGCTGTTGCGGCTGGAGTCTTCCTGGCTGTAGTGGTCCTAGTCTTTCAGTCGTCGCCTTCGGAGGTCTCGCTCGGAGCTCGATGGGTAGAGTTGTGTTCTCGGTCAGCGCGGTCCACCAATATTTATACTCCACCGACCCAAATGACCGAGCTACCTCATTGGTCGTTGTACGGCATGCTCTGGTTGGCCGGTTGTACGGCGAGCGATGATCGCTCGCTCTGATTCGCCAATACAACACGGCCTCTGATTAGCCGGCGGGGTTGGCGCTGATTGGCTGACTTAGTCAGCCCGGCATGTCGCATGGTATCGTTATATGGCCGACATCGTACTGGGATGCGACCATATCGTGAGCATGCCATGTTGAGTGCGTTTTCTACACTGTGGTAGCGGCGCCGGGTCCGGTCACCCATTACAGACGCATCAATATAATATTACCTTCATACATATTATACTAAACTAGTAGCATGTAACGCATGAGATCCAGCTGTCAATGATGATAATATGCATAAATGAAGAATACGTACCAAACTATAAACACGTACCTACATGTTTTATATAGATAAATGTTTTTCTATATAAAACATGTAGGTATGTATGTCAAGATAGGATAGTATGGAGATCAGTCCTTTTTTCCTACCCAGAATATGAAAACAGCATGACGATATTTATGTATGTTTAGAAATTAAGTATCAAACTATTGAGTCCCCGTAGACAATGTGTTGTGTATACTGCCTTACAAATTATATGAAACAATGTCACTAAATTCAATTTTTATAAAAATTGTTAAATAAGTTTGAGATTGCTTATTCCTTCACATATTTACATTCTTGGCCAACGGGGGAGGGACAATAAAACTATTTCAAAATAAAAGCAAAATAGAAAAGAATACATAAAATAACTTACACACAACTTTTTGCTTCTCTCGCTAACATCACTCCATAGCGCTTCAATGATGGAATTTCTCAAGAATCTTCCTTCATTTCCTTCCGACATACACCGAACCAGAAGTAACCAAACGTGAAGTTCGGTAATTAAAAACCATGACATGAAGCTGTTGGACAATTCATTTTCATTTATCCAATATCCATAGTCTAATCGGTCTGTGATGCTCTCATACAGTAAATATCCACCCAATCTTAATCTCTGTTGAAGATACAATTATATATATTTAGATTAATCACTGTAATTGATTAATTATTAGTTAGGAGTGGGGCCCAACGCCCCGCACTGCGACCATGTTTGATCTATTGTGTACAATTGATTAATTAAGAAATTGTGTTTTTTTTAATTGTAATATTGATAAATTTTGCAAATACAAAACAAAATCTACCCAATCAACAAGAAACACAAAAAGTCCAGAATATAACCAAAAGCTTATAATATATTATATAATAGAAAATAATAGATTTCTATTGTGAAATCTTCAAAATAAAATGTTTCTTATGTCTCCAAAAAAATTTAATTCCACTGACTAATTATATATTATATTTACTAATCAATTAATTTTAGATATAAATATACACAAGTTTATAATAGATATGAGGCCGGCGCACCATCGTCACCGCGTCACATCGGCACCATCGTTCGTGAAATGCACCAGTTGTGTTGCAACTTGCTATTTCACTCGCACCTGCGGCCCATACGCATTCATTCACTCATTCAAGTCGAGTGATTCACCCAGTGAACGTGTGCGATCTCTAATTGTTTCAATAATACAGTGGTACCTCGACATACGAGTTTAATTCGTTCCGCAACCTTGCTCGTATCTTGAATTACTCGTATCTCAAAGCAAATTTCCCCATACAAAACAATTGAACTACCATTAATCCGTTCCAACCCCCAAAATGTCACCCCAGTTATTTTTGTTACGTGGTTTTGAATGGTAAAAACATATTTATAAATCACAAATATTTATTGTACAAAAACAAAAAAGAGAATGTAAAGAAATAAATTAGATATCCTCACTGGTCTTTGCCTTTTTCGCTACATTTTTCTCGCTTTCACCCGTTAAGAAAAAAACATGTCCAAGGAGGTTTGTTTCTTCCTCCCTCTCAGAATGTTCCGGAAATGAGTTAGGCAAGTGTCATTAAAAAGATCAGATGCACGACCTGTCGCAACTTTTTCTGGGTGTTTCTTTTCCACGAATTGTGAAACTCTCTCCCACATTCCTAAGATCTCCTAAATCTCACTTGTAGAAATAACCTCCTCCTCCTCTGACTCCTCGAAACCAATTTCTTGTATAACCTCTGTATGCTGCTGTGACTGTAACTCTTGTATCTCCTCAGTCGTCAGTTCCTGGGTGTGCTCCTCGACGAGCTCATTCACGTCTCTCTCTTCCACCTCTAGACCCATGGATTTCCTCAGAGACACAATCTCCTCTGCTAAACCGAACTCGTATCTCGAATTTCGCTCGTAACTCAAAGCAAAAAATCACTCGCTCGCCGGCTCGTATCTCGAAAAACTCGTATGTTGGGGCACTCGTATGTCGAGGTACCACTGTATAGTTTTTCATCACAAGTGTGATTTTTATCCTTCAAAGAGAGTGAAATTTTAGAATTTTTTTTTTCAACATGTCTGCGTAGGGGACACCAGCTATTAGGATTTGGGTCCATTTTACTCTTCCGAAGAAGCGCACTACGTAGCGTTGGGAGGGGTTTGCAATCTAGAAAAGAGTTTATTAATTCGGATTTTAAAAAGACCCGGGTTGTACGAAGGTGGAAACACAGAATTCGGAAGATCGTTCCACAGTCGGGCTGCTGTATTAATAAAGGAGTTCGAGAAGCGACTTGTTCGTATATGTTGAAGGTCCACTGTGAATGGGTGCTGCGATTGAGTAAAGGGAGTGACTCTGTTGCGAGTGGGTGGAGGAGGGACCAAAGATGCAAGTTCTTCTGAGCAATTCCCGTGGTAGTATCTATAAAATAAACTTAAAATACCGACTTTGCGTCTGTGTTCTAGTGATTGCATTCCATCATTCAGTGATGGATCATCAATCAGACGTATAGCATGCCTTTGGACAGCGTCGAGGGTATTCAGTAGGTATTGGGGGGCGCCACTCCAGAGGTGACTACCATATTATTCAATAATTGGACATATTTGCGCTTTGTAGAGTATACAGATCTGGGTCTTAGTAAAATATCTACGCGCTCTATATAGTGCGCTCAATTTTTTGGAGGCGAGATTCACCTTAGCTTCGATGGAGCCCCTGTAGTGTAGTTGGTTCGTTATAGATACTCCAAGCAGGTCGATAGAGCTGCTGTTAGGTAGGGTGCTTCCGTTGAAAGACACATGTAATTATTTCTCTTCGCAGAAATTAGACAGGCTTGGGTTTTTGAGACGTTAAATGAAACAAGAATACTTTCACCCCAGGTATGGATTGAGTGGATTGAGTGGAAGGTCTTTCCGAGCTTCTGATATTTCCCTCCGTTTAGGAAGTTTGTCAAAAGAGAAATTGTCATGGACTGTGCTGTCATCAGCGTAACAGTGGATGGGGGCGCGTAAGAGCAAGTCATTAATATGTAGGAGGAATAGGGTTGGAGATAGAATGGACCCTTGAGGGACTACCGCATTGATGGAGTGGGGAGAAGAAGAGCAACCGTCCACTACAGTTATGACTTCACGATCTTTTAAAAAATTCACAATCCAAGTACACAGAGACTGGGGTAGTCCATAACAAGGGAGTTTCATTAAGAGACTTCGGTGCCAAACCCGGTCGAAAGCTTTAGAGATGTCAAGGGCGACAGTTTGAGCTTCTCCAAAGCATTCCATAACTCGAACCCAAACGGATGTCACATACGCGAGTAGGTCGCCACAAGATTGATTTCCACGAAATCCATATTGGCGGTCGCTTAAAATTTTGTTTGTTTCGAGGTATGTGATCAACTTGGTGTTTAGTACCCTTTCCGTTATTTTGGAGAGTACAGAAGTAATAGCGATGGGTCGGTAGTTAGATGGGTTGGAGCAATCACCTTTTTTAGGAATTGGGTGGATGACCGCTTTTTTCCAGTCACATGGGACAATACCAGTTATAAATGAAAGTTTGAAGAGTTTAGTGAGAACTTGGGCTAGTTCGGCGGAGCATTTTTTTAATACAAGAACGGGAATTCCATCTGGTCCATTAGCTTTGTTAACATCTAACCCTCGGATAACAAGTAAAACCTCAGAGAAGTTTTAGAATTAACGATTATGATCCTTTATGTCCTCCATTCATTTATTAAAGATTTATTTGATACCAATAATTTTCTTTGATTAGTGTAGTTTTTTATACGAAATTGATCCCAATGGAAAATTTAAGACTACTCTACCGCAGTGGAATTGGCCATCGGTGCAAATATCTAGTATATATTGTTTCTTATAAAATAGGTAGAAAAAACTGAACACCAAACATATCTGTCCATTATTTCTACACCCAAACATCTTCTCATGAAGGATCTCCTATTATTATGGCTTTAAACTCACACTTTTGAAGATTTTGCCATATTTCTCCAACGGACCTTTGCCTTTCATTCTAATTATTTTAGCTCTACACATTTCCTTTGTCAGTTGTTCATCAATCATTTTTTTTAACATAAAGGAACTTTATAAAATATACAAATATAACTACTTTAGAAATATTCACTTCTATTACTAATACATATGTTAATCCATCTTAAATACCTGAAAAACTTCTTTCAATCTGACCGCACTTTTTTATTTCAGTTTTCTAATCATGTTGAAACTTGCATTATGTGTGTGGAATAAGCGAATTTATAAAATAATAAATTTAAATAGGTATATGAAAACAGATACTCACAGCTCTTGATATATCCAGCCATCCAACTTTCTTTATAAATGATTTAAAAATTCCATCCTTTGTTTGTGGGGTTATATTTACTAGTTTTGTATTGCTGAAGTGGCGATCAATTGAATATTGACTATGGCACAGTTTAAGTTTACAATTTTCTGGTGTGATTAAATGTTTATATTTAAAACAAAATGTAGAGTAAATCTTATGTTCCATCCGGTTAAATAATCCTGGTAATCGTAATAGCTGAAAGAAAAAATACATGAATGAAAAAAGCTTACATAATCGAATGAGAAATATAGAAGTTTGGTGATCAGAAATCAATTTACGTAGTTAGGTGTTTAGAGCCATAGTTTCGCTTGAGCCCTTAAGAATCCCAAGGTTGACACCCTGTATCTGGGTTTTGTTATAATATAATATGTAATATTATATGTATTTAAATTATTTTTGGTTAGAAAAACTCATATTATTTTTAATACTGAATTCGAAACAATTATTTGAACCTCAGCAAGCCACACCGAAATCAAGTATTTATTGCTATTGTTATTTCAGAGGGATTAAATAAAATTACCCAAGCTAATTTCGCGAGATACACGAAATATGTGATTTATGAATAAACAATAATCTTGAATTCAACAAATGTTATAATTTAATGATATTTGATATTTAATCTGTGAAATATATCGCCGTCTTAATTATTTAATAACAAACACTTGTTTTATAGGTTATAAAAATAAGATTAATGTATGTTTTTATTTTACCTTGCCACAACCATATGCATAATTGTAAAAATTCATGATGCTAGTGAATGTCTGAATGAATATGCACCAAAAATTAGTTAAACCATATATTTTATCAATTCATCGATTTTGATACATTACGATTTTACGAATATTTTCAAATGTCAGAAAATATCGAGGTCAATGACGTCATTTTAGGAAGGTATTTTACGAATAACAGATAATATAACGCGTTATTGTGCAAAGTATTTTCATCAAAATGATATTTTATATAGGTACTAATTGTTTTATTAACCTTTCAATATTCGGTATTTTTTTATAATAGTTAAAAATTTACTGCCAAAAAATATAGATCACTGTTCCAAAGAAACTAAATGTGTCGATAAAGTCAAAATTGTTTTTATCGTTATATTCTTTTGAAGCTGCAAAGGTGCTGCTACATTGGAAGCAATTTCAAACGGATTTCCGAAGAAGCTTTCAATAGCAATAAGAAATATTTCATAAAAATGGAGTCGCAGTTATCGAAATAGCGTGAAGTCCTGGATTGCTGCATTTTACAAATTTTTAATTTTCGTGTAAGTTTCCGCAACTTTTCTGTATTTCACGTAATCTTCTATAAATATAATTATTTTTGCTTTGTAAATAATTCCTCTTTGATGCTTAAATTATGTTAAATTTAGGGGAGAGACTTCTCGTTTTTGGCCATTTCATTATGGCACGAGCTGAAAGGATGCCTATCATTAGATATATTTTTTCAATCTTTAAAATACGATTCTTCGAATCAATTAAATCAAGTTGTTCCGATAGTACAACTTAAAGAATACATAATACATTGTTTATGTTATTTAATTATGTAATTCTAGAATTTTAATCACTCCCATTTTATTAAATCCTCATTAGAATCCACGCATCTGTGTAGTGTGAGAAACATTGCGCGAAAATTTGTTTTCATTGAGTCAAGTATCGTGTATCATTTTATGGTGTGTATAAAAATGAACATTGCAAATCAGTCCTTAAAATGTGTTTGATGTAATTCTGCCCTATCTATACATTGAATAAAATTGTATGTATTGTCTCATGGATGTCGCATATGGAGTGAGTCATTTTACTTAAAGATGGTTCCAATAATTTTTAGGTTTCAAGATGACTGGAGGAAAGCAAAATGGAAAATTACAGAAGACTAAAATTAGATCCAACAGGTCTTCTGCAGAATCACCTCAGAAGGATGACAATAGTACCAGTAGTATGCCTGATCTCTCAATTCTTAGAAAACCCATTCAAACTAGTATTACAGGATTTTCACAGGCACGAAATGTATTTGATTCAGGAACGGAAGAGGTATGATTTTTTTGATTATATATTTGACATTTCCTTTTTATAATATTTTTGCTTATTACAACAATATTCAAATTGAGAATACTTTTTTTTTTCAATTATTGCTGAGTATTGTCATGTTAACATTTACTTCATTTCTCAACTAGGTATTAGAATAATTTAATATGTTGTAATGTTGCATTAATTTATTTGATTCCCGCTGATTTCCAATGCTGTAAAACACACTTAAAAATTAAAACACTGTTATATATATTATGTTACAGCCACTCATGAATACATAGGTATTAAATAGAGTCAATGGTTATTGTTTAATCATGATTATCATTGCTAAACTAAATATTTGCTTTTGATTTCACAATAAATTATACCAAACCCTTTCTGTATGAGTTATTTAGTAGTGTTACAAAAAGTAAAAAAAAAAGATTATTTTTTAAAGATGAAATTATGAACATATTATTGAAGACACAGTCAAATTGATGTGTAAAACATTTTAGGATCGATTAACATTGTTAGAGATGGTCATTGACCAAATTCCAATTGCAATTTAATGATTGTGGTTGTATAATAATACTCTATTTTTCATTTCATTTGGTGCGTCAAAAAGACCTTGATTGTATAATACTAGTTGCATGTAACACATGAAATCCAACTGTGGATAGTGATAGAATGTATAGTTGAAGAATATGTACCAAATTATAAACCCATAAATACAAATTATTTAATATTTTAAGATATTTGGTTTTCTATACAACACATGTACCTAGGTATGTATGTCAAGATAGGATAGTATGGAGGTCAGTCCTTTGATCCTACCCAGAAAATGAAAACAGCATGATGGTATGTATGTATGTTTGGAAATTAGTATCAAACAATTAAGTCTTCTTAGATATTGTGTGTAGGCGACTACCATACAAATTGTATGAAGCAATGTCGTCACTAAATTCAATTTTTATAAAAATTGTTAAAAAAAATTTGAGATCTGCTAATATAATGTTAATATTTTTTATAGAAAATTAAATTATCTAGTTGGGGTGTTTCGGCTTTTTTTGATATTTAAAAAAAAATGGAAATATAGGCAGTTAAACTCATAAATTTATCATAAAAAAATATTTTTCTTAATAAAAAATGTTTGAGACACCCTGGATTTTTTTTGAAAAAACCAACTAGAGATTTTGTATTTGTCTATGTTTATACCAATTTTCAGCTATATGGAAAAATAAAGTAAAAATTCAAAAGTTGATAACCCCTGACTGAAACAAAAATTCACAATTCTGAGTATAAAAGTTTTGTAGGCCTATAACTGTTTTTATATTCAGAAATTTTGGGCTCTGTATATTGAGCGGATCAAAAGTTATAAGGGGGGGGGGACACACAGACACAAAAAACTCACATAAAATATTCTACTCTGAATTCTGAGTAAATCCATGTATGTGAACATATATGCTGCGAGGCCTCTAGTTGGTGTTATTAGCATGCAAAAAGTCCACTACGCCATACAAAATTTTCCTTCGTACACGCATCTTGGCTTAGTATTGTCGATTCATTCAGAGAATTGAATTCTCATGAACGAATCGATAGTTGGATAAATTATTATTGATTTTATAATGTATTGATTATAGTTATACTTAAAAATCATTGCCATTGTCATACAACATATTATACCTAAATAATTTCCTCATCCAAACTCCGCAAAGTGGTTAGCGTCCACATAAGTGCAGCGCATCAGACTTTAGTACTCTATATAGAAATTCATGCGCACGCATCGGATTGTCGGCAATAACAACGTCATTGTTAGGAAACAAAAATCCAATCTGTCCGCTGAGCCTCTGTGGACGCTAAGCTTAACACCCCGTTATTATTAATTTTATATGATTTTACCTTTTTTTCTAGATAAAACAATTGTTATCAACGGAATGTGATGTGATCTACGAGTGTCGTGTTTGCCGTAATTTATTTAGAAGTTTAGCCAATTTTATATCACATAAAAGAGTTTATTGTCGGCAAAAGTTTAACACATCTTTGCATGCCCATTTTATAAACAACAAATTTTTGGTAAGCTTTACTATTTCATATATTTTAACTCTAATTGTTTGGGTAATATTTTTTTTTTTAATTCTGTACAGTTCTTCCCACAGTCTGATCTCTCGAATAAACTTCAAGATCTTCAGTGGGCTAGCTTCTCTGATCTGCATTTGCTCGGTGATTTGTGAGCCAAATATTCTAACTCTTGTCTGCATCAGCAGTCCCCAGTCCTTGAGCAGGTGTAGCGGAATTTCGTATAGTATCGCTAATCATTAGTTTATTGCTTGGTTTTATCACGTGTGCTCAAACTGCCCCCTTCCACGTCGAAAAATTTCTAAATGTTTGCCGATTATTATTAATTGTGTGATAATTATTTTTTTGTCAATCGGTTACAAGTGGTGACATAATCAAAGCCTTCTGGATTTCCCGTTTTTATTTTATATCATGCCATAATGTATAGGGGTATAATTTCCAATATGGCCGATGTTTAATCCGAATGATTTCATACCTACAGTGTAATCTGTTCTCCAATCTCGCACAGTAAATGTTACATTGTCTAAATAGGTAGAGTTTTATTCAGAGTTGGGGAAACCTCAACGTGTATTATTAGTTAGGAAACATACTCCAGATCCGATCTATGAATTAGATCAAATTTTGGAGAGCAATGGTCATGTGGTTGCACGGTTGCCTCCTTATCACTGTGATCTCAATCCAATAGAGCTGATTTGGGCACTTACCAAAAGGAAAGTAACTTAACAATCAAAGCATTCAACAGTATTAGTACCGATGATTGGAAAAACTGCTGTGAACATGTTGAAAAACTCAAAATAAGCGTCGCCAAACACTATGAAAATATAGATTATCTTATGATTCAAGTAAATGATGACAGTGACTCTAACTCTAACGACTGTGGAACGATCTTCCGAATTCTGTGTTTCCACCTTCGTACAACCCGGGTCTTTTTAAAATCCGAATTAACAAACTCTTCTAGATTGCAAACCCCTCCCAACGCTACATAGTGCGCTTCTTCGGAAGAGTAAAATGGACCCAAATCCTAATAGCTGGTGTCCCCTACGTAGATGTGTTAAAAAAAAAAAAAACTCAGATATATCTGGAGTCGAATACTAAGATCCTTCTGATGAAGAGAGTTTTCAGGACATAGAATATTTAGATTAATTTTTTTCAGTCTGTCCATGCATTATTTATTTATACTTTATTGTTTTTATTAAACAGCGTCATACTATGAGTTTCTTTATTTTCCCTTATTTAATTTATACTTTACATAAATAACCAAGATGTTAACATAAGAAAAAAACTTTTTTTTTTAATTATAGAAATAATTATGAAAATAATGTTGCTTGCAACATTTTAATTTATCACGGTAAATGTTTCAATAGTGATAACATATGAAGGATAGCAGCGACCTCAATTATTTGCCAAATCTTTTGACAGACTGTACTACGGTAAAGACAAAGAGTCGAGTTCAATTCTGAAAATGCACTAAAATTTTAATGCAATGTCAAATTTGTTAATTTTATGTATTTTTTGCTATTCTGAAGATTGTATAGGAAATTTAATAAGATTAAAATGATAAAAGAACATCACTAGTGTATTATATAATGGATTTAGTTACACATTTTTTATCAATGGACATTTGTGAAATGTTATTCAATATTTACAAATTTTAATTTGTGAAATATTGAATAACAAACAAATACAACATTTCTTAATAAAGAAATATATGCTATGTAAAAATGATAGGTACATTAACAAAACTTATTAATTTAAAAAAAATAAAAGAATGAATATGTCTTTGTAACAATTACATAATATACTTCCTCATACATTCCCTGTAAACGAAATCGGTCGTGGCAGGATTTGGACTCGCAACCACTGGATTACTAACCCAGCGCGCTAACCACTCTGCCACCACCCATCTAAATGGAGATTCATTTCGAAGTAAAATACAAAAAAGCAATTTTAATGGAGCATTTGTAAAAAATTTTAATGGAGATATATCAGCAAAGTGAAAGCATCCATCTTCCATGAATATTGTTGTATGTACTATTAAATAAAGTTGAATTGACATTGTGACTACAAAAATAAGACAAAATAACAAAAATATGTTGATACAGACGCTTGCCGTAATGCAATATGACAGCCATTTAGATAAAATCATGCGACATTGAATGTTGAGTAGTCTTATAAAGTCTGATTTTTTTAAAAGTGCCAAAGCTTATAGGGTGACCATGGTGTAAAAGAAAAATAATATGGGATTTTTTTTATCATTTCATGATATAAAATGGTTGTGACTTGCACATATCTTCAAAACCTTCAATTCTACTCATACCTATACTTACCCCCGGTACCATGCGGCTTTAATGGGTCTACATTATTAGGTATTTTCTTGCAAATGTTAATGGGCATCTCCTGGGAAAGTAATATTTAAACAAAATATTTATTTGATACTTTTTATTAGGAATATAATATATTATGAAGTAATTAATCATAAAATAATATATTATGAAGTAATTAATCCTTATAATAATAAACAGTTACATCTTAGTTACATATTATTTTACAAAATAATAAATTATATTACACAAAATATTTACATTATAGTTCATTGAGACAAACACACATACATAAATAATATAACTGTAACTAATACAAATAAATAATGGACACTTATTCTATACTAAGACACGGTGATAACACATGTTTATAATAATAATTATGTATTGATATAAAACTCTTTTTAAAATCCGAATCAATAAACTCTTTTCTAGACTGCAAACCCCTCCCAACGCTACATAGTGCGCTTCTTCGGAAGAGCAAAATGGACCCAAATCCTAATAGCTGGTGTCCCCTACGTAGACATGTTAAAAAAAAAAACTAAAAGTAAAATTCATAAGTTAGAAATAAAAAATCATCAATGTAAACAATTTTAAATTGGTACAATAGACATTAAAATTATTGTTTACAATTTACGATCATTCATCACAATCCGATGTATAATCACTGTCGTCATCAGACACTTGGAAGACTAAATCACTATTATCGGTGAAGACATCAAAGGCAACGTCCCGATCCCAATATTACAGGCATGCCGGCATGCGTTACCCCACTCAACGCTGGTGATTGATGACACCTTCTCTTTTTCCAAAATTTCGACGGAATTCAATGTCATGTCGACATTCTTTGATGCAACATACCCTTTTATGATTGCCCAGACTTTTTTGATGGGATTAAGGTCTGGGTGATATGGTGGAAGCCGTAATACGTCATGAACATTCTCGGTAAATAGTTTGTCAATGGCGAATTCTTTGAATTTGCTTTTGTTCAAGCATATTAGCCGATATAACTCGGGTTTAAGCAGGTCATTCGAAAAAGGAATACCCCTCCGAGTCAACCATTGCTGCATATCAGCCTTCTTAGAATTCGACGTCGGCGCTGGATTTACCACCTTGTTATGGTATGACGATTATCACCACAGACCTGGGTTCTAAATTCGGAATCAGTTTTTCCGTCAACCATTTTTGGTAATTAACGAAGTTTATGTCATCGTGGTAATCACTAGTCTTTTGGTGGGATTTGTATATTAGTAAAGCATCAGGTATAAAACCTTTTTCACTACCGGCATGCACAATAATAAAATGAGATCCTTTTGAGTTTGGGATTTTTATGCCTTCACCTGAATTGTTGCTCCATGAATGTGATGGATGATACATGGGTTGTGTGAACATATGTTTCGTCTGTGTAAACAATAGGCCTGCCTTCCACGCGATACTTTCGAATTGCTCACAAGAAAGAAATGCGTTTATATACAATGTCTGGTTTTTCTTGTAACACCCTTAAATTATTTTTAGTTTTACCCCACCGAAACCCTAAATTTTTAACCAGTTTTGTGAGCGTTGACTGTGAACCATCAAAGTTGATCTCTTCTTGCAAAACGGGCAACAGTTTTGGTATGGTTGGGATCATTTTTTGATTCAGGTGAAAATCATAAATACACCTTCTAATCACAGATTTGTCAAAAGAATCCGGTGTGAATCGACTAACTCGGTTCCTCTTCTTTTTTGGCGATGAAATAGCATCGTCTTTCCCGTTTTTCTTAAGCGACGATATTATTGAACGCACTGACCTCGGGGAAATACCGGTGGCAGCTGCAACCTCTTCAGTAAGACTAATCTGTTATTTCGTTTAAGATATTGACAAATTAAATAAAACAAAAGTGTTGAACTGGTTCTTTTAAACGAGCTTATCGGTGTCACGTGATCTCTTAGCTTCACAGAATACTTATTCAAAATGTCACATTAATGGATTAAGAATGTGTCACTGATCATACAAGCAAAATAATTAAATACTAGCCTATTTAAATACTTATAGTAAACAAACCTTAGAACTTACAGTTTTACAGATATGCTGGAAGCTTCTGAATCTTTGCTATAAGATTCTAGTTGTTTTTCGATGTTCTAGAAAGAAAACATAACAAAATATTAGAGAAATGTAAGAATTAATCCGTGTTTATAATAATTATTATAATTGCTCAGAAAAATAATGTTAAGAATTTTTTAATATTGTTATTTAGAGGATTATTAAGTTTGATGCTTATGTATTGCATTTTTTTTTGTTTATGTATAGAATTGGCACTTAAAAAAAATCAGACTTTACCACTCGTCAAAATCTCAAATGAATATCATTCGCTATGTCGCATGTGAGACATGAAAATAGCATTTTCTAGAAATCGTAAGAAAGTAATAATATGTTGTATACAACATCGATATTGCAAGATTGGAGAATAGGGTTCCTGTTAATCAGTTTTCAGTTAGTGTTGTCTCGTGTAGATTTTAAAATCTCATTTCGTATGAATATTATTGTTTTTTTATCAATATTATATACGAAGTGTATTTAATTCCGTGAAAAATGATTAATCGCCAATACTGATAGCTGTTTGAGCCTGTCTAAGAGGAAAACCAATGAATCCAGAGGACCTTGGCATTGTGCTCAAACATTCAATTATATTTTAAGTATTCTAATAATGTAGTGTTTACCAGCATTTTAGTAAAATTATAATTTTATTATAATATTCTAATAGATATATCATTGATTGCTTGTTAAAAATATTAATTTACAGGAAGATGACATGGTAACAATAATACAGAATGAACAAGATTATCAAAACTACCTCAAGAATAAAGATCACACTAACTCTAATACTATTCCAAGAAATGATATGCACAATGAAATGAAAAATCCTTTGACAAAAGATCTGACTTCTGTAATTGAACGGCTGACAGCAAAATTTTCCAAAAAGAGTGAGTCTAATGAAAAAAATGGAATTCATGAGCGTATAGTTAAACTACAACCATCTTTGAATACAACAAAGGCTGTTTATCAAAATATCACAGACTCCACGAGATGTACTCAAGACTCCATGAAAGAACAGGTATTTTATCATCTTGGATATTCAGTAAATAATGTGAAGGTTCTGTTTTCTACAATAGTGATGTTAATAGTATGCCATGTTTGGGACACTCGGTTCTCTCCACCAATGGAGTAATGATTATGTTTATTTTGTTTCAATCTTTTTCAATCATCAGCGAAAAAAGATGATAATATATAAGAATTTATTAAATTATATTAAAAATGCCTCGTTGGATTTGACTTTCAAAGATATTACATTTACATGTGTGATTTGTAAGGTACATCGACGTTGTCCCTGTTTTGAATAAAACTACAATTCTTAAATCGATTCTTATATATTTCATTAGGCGAATTAAGCGCTTATTTACCGTCCATCTTCTCGGTTCAGTTAGCTATGTTTTTGACTGGACTCAATATCCTATGTTTATTTTACGTTGATATGTTATGAAAATATAAAAATACTTGGTTATAGTTCTATTGTATTTATTAGATTATTGACGCGTTTCGTGCAAAGCACATCGTCTGACGATGACAATTTGTAGAGCATTATTCTGACGATGTGCTTTGCACAAAACGCGTCAATAATCTAATAAATACAATAGAACTATAACCAAGTATTTTTATATTTTTATAACATATCAACGTACAATGGAGTTCTCAAGAATTGTCGATCGACAAACTAAACTTAGTCCTATGTTTATGTTTCAGGTTAGATTTGAAAGATAATAAACGTTACATGGCACCAATATGTTATCGGGTACATAAAAAAATCATTATCGGAATGTATGGACAATACAGGCACTGTTTTTTTTTATCATGTCTGTGTATTTCAGGTAAAAGAAATAGAACAAATTGTTTCTTCGCAAGAAGCTGTGTTAGGTCCAGATGGTAAACTTGTTAGCTCAAAAGTATCAATCTCCAACTCCGATGCAAATGGAATTCCAGTCATACACATCAGTGATGATGAAGAAGATGACAGTACTCCTTCAAATATATTCTGCAAAATATGTAATTATTATTTTATATCAATTTTTCCATTACTCAATTTTGTTTTAGTTATTTTTATAAAACATGTTAAAATTATCGGCAAACATTTTGAAAGATCACATTCTTACAGAATAAAATTTTATATTTTTTTGCTTGGTTAATAGATGTGCAAAACTGTCCCTGATTCCACTGAAAAATTTCCAAGATATTTGCTGATAACTATAATTTAAATCAGGTATATGTGACATAATATGATATTAGTATGAATAACAATACTCTGCCTACTCTGCTTGACTTATCATCCTCAATTCTTCTGTGGGTTTGAGATTTTTTAGTTGGACACATTTTTGGTTGGTCAATAAATTATAAATAAATCAAGGGGCCGCCCATACGTAAAATTCCATACAAAAACCAAATACCTAAATGCAATCAACTTCTCAGCCTATGGAAGTTAGTCACAAGTGACAGTTATGACAATATAAAGACAAAAATAAGTACTTTTTTTTTATCTCATGGCAATATTATTTTAATGGCAACGTTGAAGTTAGAAAATGATCCTCAAATTAGAGATGGTCAAATATTATTTTAAAATTTAATCTTTTTCAATTTATAATTACGATAATTGAACAAAAGCATTTTATAATAAAATATTATTTTCTGCAAAAATGTCATATATATTTTACTTTGGTTATGAAAAAATAAGGTAATCACTCATTAAAAACAAAAAAAATAAGTGTTATTATTTGTAGTGCTTAATTTTTATTTATATCATTATTAAATCGGCCAGCGCCGTAAAAAAATATTAGAAAAATATTTACAAAGATCATTGCAAAATTGGAGATTCTCCCTAAAAATAATGAAATCTTGTGCTTCGTGGAGGAGTTCAGGAGTTTAAATAATTTACAGGAAAGGGATTAAATTAAAAAATGCTTAATTCATAAATAGTTTATTTAGTTTCAGTGCCGGCAATCCGACGTTTATTGTTCAAAAACAAAAACATTATAACAATAAAATTATTCGTTCCCCGTCTCACTAGGAAAACCTGTTCTGAGACGGGTCACTTACAAGATTGGACTATAGTATATATATAACTGTAGTTTTTTTAATCATCTTTTTTTCAAAAATTATTAGTTTGTTTTAATAACTATATGAAAAATATAAATTTTTCTTGGGGAGTCCTGAATAGGAACATCATTTTCAGAAATATGAACTGGATTTGATGATGAAAAACTAGGTACCGAAGGTTCACTAAAGATGGGCAAAGTTGTTTGAAAAAAAAGAGATAGTGTTTAACATAACGTCCACAAAAATATTTTTATTTACGCATCTAAAAATAATATTTAAACAAGTAATAATGGTAAGGATTTCTAATATAATGTAGGTAAGTATATAAAATTTACAAAAAAAGTACAAAATATATATAAGGAACAGCATTTGGTTTTATTCTTCTTCGATAACCACTACAGTCAATTCCATCATCTCTGAAATGCTTCGAACAAAGGACACAGCCTGAAGATGGTTGCCAATTTGGTCCACGATTGACGGCGGCAATCCATAAAGCTCTTAAAGCGGGATTTTTTGAAAATCTGTAAAAAAAATATGTCTATTTATATCACAAAAGAAATATGAAATAAATAAATGAAATATTATATACAGTATTCTGTATGTTTGTTAAATTAATAAATTGCATATAAGTATTGTATTTAAATCATATAAAATCGCGTTTCATAAGAAATATAAATAAATAACGCCAGGAACTAATAGATACCGCAAGTTGACTGAATTTATAAAAAACTATTAAAAGATATGGTAAAAATAAATATAGATTGGAAATGCTATGCACATCACTACGGCCTTCGAAAAAAATATGGCGGAATCTAGTGACATATGATGTGATTTATGTGCTCTATCTTGTTAAATCATAAATAAAAAATTTGGGGATTATATAAAACGTTATAAATATGAGACATAAGATTGAAAAGCATTAACAGTGAATGGAAATTATATTTTTTCTGAAATTGTGCCAAAAACAACAATATTATAAAAAGTAATGGCTGCCGCGACCATTTACAAAACCAAACAAATAAAACCATTTTACTATTTTATTAAACTATCACAAATAATTATACTGTTCGTAATATTAAATCATTAAGAATGATTCATGCAAACAAATAATAACTACGCAACTTATAATAATAGGTATATTACGTTTTAATTTTTTAGGTTAGTTTCGATACTTACTTGTGAAAAGATATTCCACCTCTACTCCTACATTTTGCCACACAACAATGCCTGTTCGACATTTTAATTTCGATAAATCAAAAATTAGTATATTTTTGGGATCAAAAATGGTCACAAATAAAAAAGATGGTTGCGAAATTTTTGCGTGTTTTGTTTACAAAACGATATCGTGCGGTATTGTAAGAGAATGTGACTGAAGTTTGCGCCAGTTTGCACAGCATACGTCATTCGTTGCTGACAACTTTACAGATAAAAAATAAGCTATGAATTTGATTGCACTTTTCATGTACAAAGGCGTCTCCATCCTATTATACCCCCATGAAATAAATATTAATATTACACTTGGAGGAGTAAATATGATGGAGGCGCCCATATGCGAAATATTTGAAGCCAGATTCGTTTGACGTTTGTCCACCAAAGATAAAATAGAAGAAACTTAAATACCAGCCGGTGTAGACAGTAGGGATGGGAAATGACATATATAATATTAATGTGAATTCCCAAAATATATTTTTATTATAAATACATATACATTACACAATTTCATTAACATATACATATCTACGACAGCAGGTAATAAAATTTTTATTTATTATGTAAGAAACTAAATTTACTTCAATGAAATTAAAGATTTTAATTTGAATACTTTGTAAAACTCGCCTATTTGAGTTTTTCATAAACCAAATATGTATTATATTCTTCAATTGAACTTTGTATGAAGTTTTTTTTGTCAATTAAATATACAAGCGGCGCGTTTGTCTTTTTGGTATGATACAATAAAAAATGTTTCGCTAGTATTTTTTTATAAGAATGAGAAATAAATGCAAAAATTAATATGCCTAATAACTAGAAACTTGAATTTTTCGCGTTTGCGATAAACTTGATTTTATTCGCGAATTGCATAGTTTTTTCGTAAATAACGCGAAATCTCAAGTTTTAGAAAAATAAAACCGAAATTTAGATTTTTTACGTCATTTTCGTAATGAAACACGTCCTTTTGTCCACGTGAAATCGACAAAACCCACATTCAATGTATTTAATGGTATTATTTTATTTAGATAAATGTATTTCAATAGGAAATACTGTTTACATCGATTTCTTAACAAAACACCACTTTAACATCGATTTTGTATTAAATTTCTCTTTTGCTGGGAATCTAAAAAAGAAAAAAATCATTAAGAATTTTTTTTGTATGAAATTGGTACTCATGAATTTTTCAATGAAATAATCACACTTTGCGTCGTGATTACGTTCACAAGATATAGAGCATCGAATTTTACATTGGTAATATTATCCTTGTCTCCTTCGTATTTTACAATTTTAAAATTGTCCAAAATACCATCAAGTATGTTCTTTAACAGTTCCATATTACTTAAAGACTTAAACAAAATTACTGATTACTACCATATAATCTGTGAACAAAATACAAATGTGACAGTGACAGACGTAATGCGAGCGAAATGAAATAGCGCGCGAACTTCATGGCTATATATGTTCCATATTCAATAATTAATTGCCTTGAATTCAACACGCGTAAATACGCGTGCCGATTACACTCGCGTGGCACCAGCGAGTATATAGATACCATTGAATATTGTTCCTTCTTAATTTTTTTGTAAGCTTACCAGTTTTCTTTGTAAGGCTAATAGAATTGGCGGATTTTTTTTTAATAAAATATATTTCAGCCTATATCTGTTTCTTTGTACAACCTCCATTGTCACTCAACATTAAATAACGATGTTAGTCTCTTAATCAAGATGTAACAAACGGACTTTTTCGTTATTTTTTGTATGTTTTTGTTATTGTAGACCTTAATTTTTCGGTGTTATTTTTCCTCAAAAGCAGTGTTTTTTTTTTTAAAAATCGATGTTAAAGTGGTGTTATTGTTAAGAAATCGATGTTAACAGTATTTCCTATTGAAATACATTTATCTAAAAAAAATAATACCATTAAATACATTGAATGTGGGTTTTGTCGATTTCACGTGGACAAAAGGACGTGTTTCATTATAAAAATGACGTAAAAAATCTAAATTTCGGTTTTATTTTTCTAAAACTTGAGAATTCGCGTTATTTACGAAAAAACTATGCAATTCGCGAATAAAATCAAGTTTATCGCAAACGCGAAAAATTCAAGTTTCTAGTTATTAGGCATATTAATTTTTGCATTTATTTTTCATTCTTATAAAAAAATACTAGCGAAGCGTTTTTTTGTATCTTACCAAAAAGACAAACGCGCCGCTTGTATATTTAATTGACAAAAAAAACTTCATACAAAGTTCAATTGAAGAATATAATATTTGGTTTATGAAAAACTCAAATAGGCGAGTTTTACAAAGTATTCAAATTAAAATCTTTAATTTCATTGAAGTAAATTTAGTTTCTTACATAATAAATTAAATTTTTATTACCTGATGTCGTATATATGTATATGTTAATGAAATTGTGTAATGTATATGTATTTATAATAAAAATATATTTTGGGAATTCACATTAATATTATATATGTCATTTCCCATCCCTACTTTCTACACCCGCTGGTAT
This sequence comes from Molanna angustata, assembly GCA_963576475.1. Classification (NCBI taxonomy): domain Eukaryota; kingdom Metazoa; phylum Arthropoda; class Insecta; order Trichoptera; family Molannidae; genus Molanna; species Molanna angustata. Next base: position 24,666,819 of record OY754973.1, read on the forward strand.
TTAAGTTTCTTCTATTTTATCTTTGGCGGACAAACGTCAAACGAATCTGGCTTCAAAGGTACATACAGATTTTGTATGAAGATTTTGCTAAAGGCAGGCCCTTGATATTACATAATATTATGTCTATTATTAGATTTAAATCATCAGTTATAAAGTCCCTGAATGTTGTTTCTGTGGCTTCTGGTGAGTAGTGTTTTCACAAGCTCTTCCCTTTCTATCAAATTCCTCATATCCTTCACATTCCTTTCCCTATAAATCTGATATTACAATTTACACACAATTGATTATTTCTGTAAAATTAATTGGTCCTCTAATGGAGTACTAAATAATTCATGTATTACTTGTTATTAAGACTGTATGTTTACAAAATAAAATGATTTCAAAAAAAATTTTTAGGTAAAATTAAGTTTTCAACTCAAAAAACATTAAGGTTTCATATAAAACACAAACATGCCGAAAATAGACTTGTCTATCCTTGTCCAGATTGTTCGGAATATTTTGCTAATCCTTGGGGTGTTTATCGACACCTTTTCAAAGTTCACAGGTAATTTGAGTATAATTGATGTATTTTACTATTCAATATAACCCCAACTTTAAATATTTATTGATCGTGATTTTTTTTTTTTAGAAAAAGTGCCGCTAACATTAGGAAACTCAGAGATTATATTCATAAAAAGGCATTTAGACTTGAGAGAACACCTGATAATGATAAAAAGAAAGATACTTCACAAGATGTAGAAATCATTAGTGAACAACACCGTTTAGATCTAGAAAACCAGGTTTTTGTTTATATCTTTAAATATTATTAATTTTAATCAATGTTATTCTTAATGTTTTATTTATAAAAAATATCATTCGTTTCTTGTGTACAAGATTTAAATGAACCAATAGTATTAATGTTGAATAATAAATTTAATTTCAGGAATGGATGGACAATTTGGAAGGAGATTGTGAAGTGCCACGTTGTGGAGGATGCGGTCGTAGATTTGAAAGAAGAGCAGCTCTCAGTTCGCATCGTCAGACATGCCAATTAAGAATAGCTGCTCAAAACAAAATAACGAGCAATATGCAACGACGCGTTGCGGCTAAAACAACCGTTAAAGAACATCAATTGGTCAAAGCTCCGGATATTGAGCCTCCCAACAAGTTCCCTAGACTTCAGGAAACCAAACCTTGTGAAAAAACTATTGAAATACAAATAAGAAAAGATTATAACAAGGTACCTCTAGGAAGTCCCTTGAGAATGGGTAGTAATTCTCCTCTTACAGATACCAATGTAGAAGCTGATTCATACATGAGTATTCGCGAGTCGGGTGCTATTAGTGGTAAAGGTGAGATTGGTGATATTAATAATTTCAATGAACATTGTAATTTGTCTAATATAATTAACAATACTATAGATAATGAGACTGTGAAAGACTGTGATGATGCGTATGTTAAAAATTCTGATGTATTTTCTGTCAATTTAAATGCTGATGTTGACACAATTCCATTAAATAGTAGTTCAGACATATCAGGTGTAATAAACAAAGAAGAAATAGATGATGATTCAAGTAATATCGACGACAGTGATTTAAGTTTTGAGGATATCAGAAGAATTTGCCATACAAACAAAGATACTAACCAAGAAGCAGTACTTTCTGAAACAGAAGAATTGGATGATGCAGTTTTGGTCAAGAATGAAAATGCCAGTGAACATAAAAGTGAAGTGAAGAAAGAACCAACTAATGATGATACAGAAGAGTGTGCCATTGATTCTGCAGATTTGAGACCGATTATAATTTTAGATAGAAAATATCCATGTGTAAAGTGTAACATGGAATTTTCATCAGAATCAGAATTCATCAAACATTTAGATTCACATAATAATGAAATACTTTTTAAATGTAAATTGTGCAATTATCAATATAATGTTAAATCTGAATGTATGAATCATTTAAAAAATCAACATAGAGTGGCCGGTCACATCAATCGTATCGAGACATTTGTTCAAAATGTTCCTAAAGAAAAAGTTGACACACAGAAAATAACAGATGATGATCTTCCTGAGAAGATAACTGAAAAAGGAAAGACAGAATCCTTAGAAAGTCAAATATTTATTAACTCTCCTGACCAAATAGAGCACACGAGTACACAAACATCACCGGTTAACCTTCCAGAAAGTTTTAAAGTTGAAAGTTTACTCGACTCACCGGATTCTTCTAGTGAACAGTCGATCCTTAATAATTCACAACCCACTTCTGGAAATGAAAGTATCTCATCTAGGAAAAGAGGCAGACCCAAGGGAACCTTCAAGAAACTGAAAAGGCGAATAACCGAAGAACATATAAAATTAACAGGAAATCATCATCGGATCAAAGGTATGTATCTCATTGAATGGATGTTTTATCTACCAAGACTTAAACAACACTTAATGGTTAAATTCGTTCAATATTGGAGCCAATCAACTTCTATATCGAGCAAAATATAACTTAAAGCTTTAAAAATTCAATTTTGTGCTTATTCAATAATTTCATTCACACATATATTTTTTATTGTACCATGTACTTTATTTTTTAATCAAATTAAAATTAAAAACTTCAAAACCTTTTGGCACCATATTTTAGTAGTATTTTCACAATATATGATTAACAGTGGCGTAGAGACGCTTCTAAGAATGTGAAATTTTATTTCAGGTGTGACTGTTTCTTCTGCGGAAAGACAAAATGGATCAAGAAAACTCATTAAGGAACGTTCAATCAGCACTGATAGTTCATCAACTTTAGAAGATAAACATAAAACACCTGAGAAATTGAATGAAAACATAAAAGTCATTTCACAGTCTAGTAGTGTTGTAACTTTAGCATCCAATGCAGGTTCAATTGGAATTATGCGCGATGCAAACAATGATCAACATACTGCATCATCTAAGTCTTCCACAGTTAAAAGACCTATTCGTAATCGTATTAAACCGTTAAATAAAGATTTTGAGTATGACCTGTCTAATTTATTGAAACGTGAAGCGGAGGCATACAAAGAATCTCATTTATCGTCGAATGTATCTCAAAAATCCCAATTGAAACGGAAACCATTGTTACAGAACGAGATAACTTCAGTGGAACCTTCATCAAACTTTGCGGAACAAAAAGAAGTGACGAGTCCAAAGATCCTTTCCCCAAGCAGCAATTGTCAAGGAGCCCTACGGACATTGTCACTTCAGGCAACAAAACTGAGGAGAGCTCACATGAAGCAATATTTGACAGTTCCTCCCCAGCGAAGTCTCCCCTCATTCATCACGCAAAGGATTCGCCCTCCGATGATACCACCCAAAACAACTTCCAGCAAATGCAGTCCACAAACCACACCAGCAGCATCACCCCGAGTTATCAAAGAGCGAACAGTTCCTCCGGAGAAGACAGTGAAGACGAACAATTCACAACCACCAATCACTCATTTGATGACATCAGAAAAATTATCTTCGGATAGTGATGTCAAAAAATATCAAGCAATTTCTCCTATAGTTAAACAGACTGAAAATAAAAAAACATCATCTGAAGAGAAAAATACCATTTTACTTGGTATGTCCAAAGTATTCTCTACAACTAAATCATCGAGTGTGTCAATTTCTTCACATAAAATCAAAAAGAAACATGACGTTTTGAATAATTCTGTTTCATTATTATTGAGACCGAATAATGTAGATGAAATTCCTTGTGAAAATACAAAATGTGAAAAGAACAACAGTGAAACTGCATTGGAAGATGCGTCTAATAAACCTGGAAAATCTAATATTGACTGCTCTGAGTCAGATGCTAATAGTAATAATGTTACAACAAATATATCTGTTCTCAAATCTTTAAAAGAAAATGAACGTCTTACAACAAAAAAAGTTTTTGGAACAACAAAATTGCATGAGAGCATTGCAAAACATAAATCCATATTGAATGTTAAAGATCTGAAAACTAAGTTAGCTAATCATCTTTCATTAAATCAAGCCAAAATTGTTAGTGAAAGTAATAATAAGTCTTTATTAAAAACTAATCTTGAGGTTGTTACTGAAAAATCAGATGAAATTAATAAAACACTTCTGATAAAATCATGTGATATAGATAATAATGTTGATTCACAATAAGTTTTTTTTTTTATTTAGATATATTATGTAAGTAATCAAATTGAAAATGCATTTGTGCATTGACTAATATCCATTAATTTAAAGGGCTTATTATTTCTGTTAATATTTATGTGTAAAGTTTACAATCTCATTATATATTTTCTTTTAAACTACACGGAAAAAGAATAATACAACTTTATCCAAATTTGAAACAAAAAATATAAAACAATACATTGAAATGAAACAGTATTTATGGAAATAGAAATTAAATATTTCAACAAATGTGTTCCTTAATATTGAGTAAACTGCAGTCATAACTCTTTAAGACCAATCCCCTGAGTCAAATTGTAAACGCTGTTCTCTTACGCAAAGTGCTGATTTTTTGTATGGGATTTTACAACAACACGCGAAAGCGAACAGTGTTTACATTAATAGACTCAGGGGGAATGTCTTTATTAATTCTCATTACTCGAATATTCTTAATAGTACTAAACTCCTTACAGTCAATGTGATGAAACCTATCCTATAAAAGGAGCCCTTCTATTCCCAAATAAATGAGTTTTTCTTAGTGAAAACAGATAAACTAAAAAATGTGCTTGTTTATTTTTTTGATAATCAAGTGGGTGTCTTCAGTTTTTGGTGGCAAAAGTTTCATTTTAATTCCACATAGTGTGAATAAAATTGAAAAATACTCTCTCTTGAGTAGAAAAATATATACATAGGTAAATCAAATATTTTATGATTGCATGTATATAAACGTTCATTGGATTTTTTTCCCTGTTGGGTGTTAATAATATTTTTTGACAAATAAATATCTCAGTAGAGACGATAAAAGTTAATAAACAAAAAGGCATTGGTGAACATAGCGCAAGCGCTTAAAGTGATCACTTAGACCAACCAATGACAGATCATAAGCCCTGTAGGTGCCTTAATTTCCCAGTTCTACTATATTATTCCAACTTTGTCTCTATTGATATATGTATTCGTCAAAAAATATACATAGGTAAACTGACATTTTTCAAAGATTATTGTTGAACCATTTTTAAACAATACCTTTTTTCTTCAGGGGGGCAAGTCTGGTCAACAGGGGGAATCAATACCATCCATGCTTACCCATATCATAGATGTTTGGAGGTACATGTTTTAATCTATTAATTATGGGTCGATGGCAGTAGCGGTTAGCGCGCTGTGCTAGCAATCCAGTGGTCGCGAGTTCGAATCCTTTTGTTCACCTATAGCACAAGCATTTATGCTTAGTTTAGGGAACGTAGGAAGATGTATATGTACTTGTTTAACAAGGACATATTTCTTTTTTTGTAAAAAATAAAATAAATACCAGAAGGATTATAATAATTTGTACCCCCAAATCGGTGACCCCGATATGATCTGAGCACGAAACCTTCTGATCTGGAGACGAAAGGTTTAAGAGTTATTATCTTATGGAGTTCTATAACATCTTAGGATATTATAGAACTCCATAAGATAATTATATCCATGATATGGGTAAACATGGATGGTTTTGATTCCGCCGGTTGACCAGACTTGCCCCCCAGATTTGATATTTATATGTAATTTTATATTTGTAATCAAACTTTATTATCTATCAAATCATGTGCTTCTTATTTTTATAGAGTTTTCAGTACATATATAAAATAATTTTATTGCATTTTTAAATGCATACACAGTTTATATCAAACCTTTTGGTGGATGATAAATAATCTAATGTGATGGGAATTTTTAGGGTAGGAAATAATTGTCCAGTTGATCCAGAAAATAATTTGAAAAACATACAAAGAGTATCAAACTAACCACTTAACTGGTGGATTTCTGTAAGAAATGGTGTCGTTTTTTTTACGTTTAGAAAATTCGGTGACAGGAAAATTATTCGAAAAACAATTATTCGAATGCTCAATTTTACGAAAATCAATTTTACGTATGGCAATTATTCGAATCACATTTTTTCGAAAAACAATTTTCCGAACACACAATTATCAGAATTTACAATTGTTCGAATTTTTATGACGTCATGTTGGTAGTATTGTGAGAGGAATAAACCATAGATTTTTATTATAATATACTAGATGTCGTAGTTAGCAAATTTTGTATGAATCGAAAACAAATGACTCACTTTTTGCACGGAGTACTACATCTACATAGTATATTATGTTTAATAAAAATCTATGGAATAAACAACATGGCGACGCATCGCGCTGTCAGATATCTTAGGATGTACACCTATTTTTTAAACCTTAATCTACAAAACTTTGGTAAAAATAGGTTGGTTAGGTTTGTTTATAGTTATAATTGCGACTGGCGTGAGCCAGTTGCATTATATATTTAAAAAAGTAACTATATCTAATATTAAAATAAAATAACTAAATTGGTGTGAATACTAGATAAACATAAACTGGTGTACAAACTAGGCTATCCCGCGCTGTCGAACATCAGTTATTAAAAATGTGCAAACATACGTACCCAAGTACCTAATAATAGTCTTCATCGAATATATTTTACTGTCAACAAATATGTCAAAGGAGGCAACATAATGACACAAAAATAAATTAAATTCGGTTAATTGGTTTTCCAACAAATGTTAGTTCGAATAATTTGCTTTCGGATAATTGTCATTCTGATAACTGATTTTGGAAAAATTGTTATTCGTACAATTGCGCATTCGAACAATTGTGTTTCGAAGAATTTTCATGTAATCAGAAAATTCATGGCCAAGAAACGGCGCACAGTTAAAGCGTAAACATGATCTGCCCAAACGTCATTTGACAAAAAACAGGGAAATCACTGACAAAGAAATTAACACAAGCTTTTCATGGTCAAAATCCTCGCCCTAGTGACACTCGGGCAAACCAGTTAAGTGGTTAATGTGAGTACATAATATTTCAACATATTCAACAAAATGTATTATATTTACCAAATATACAGGTATTTTGTTATTGTGATATTATGACATTGCTGTCTATATGCATTATGGGCCGGTATTACAGTCGGCCCTCAACTCATTGAGTTTGTTAAATACTCAAGATTAATATTAAGGGGAGATTGAATTAATTTCCGTATTACAGTGCAATATGACATGTCAGTTAATAAATCTTCAATTATAGACATATTTTACTTTTTCTCTGGTTATTATCTGTCAAATTTTAAATAACCTCAAATAATACGAACTACAAAACGGGACGCTACGACTTAAAATACTATTGTTTTATTATCCAACATGGTAAATTTAATTTTTTTTCACCAAAATAATGCTTTTAAATGCCCATGTTCGTTCAATATGGCTGTCAGTTTGTTTTGTTGTGTGGCGTCACCGTCGATACAACTAACGCCTCTAGTGATGGAATACTGAAACTACACTCGTTGCCTAACGCCTCTAGTGATAGAAACTGAAACTACACGCGTTGCCTAGCAAATGACAGTTGACTCACCGTTAAGTACTTAATCCGCCAGAAATGTTGAGTTAAATATTTGTTGGTTTAGTGACGTATTTGAGGGAAGATTAGGCCTAAACGGACACTGTAATACGCTATATTTTTGTAAAACTTGAGTTCAGCTCTTAAACTGAGACTGTAATACCGGCCCTATGTCCACCAAAGGGTAAAATATTAATCTTTTTTGCTCATAAATTTAAATATAGAACTCATCTTTTCACTATATAAGTCGTCTTGTTCCATAGAACATAATGAAACAATTGTTCTTTCAGTTAATCAAATTTGAGTATGCGTGTTTACTTCCAATTACCAGATTTCACTTATGAATATATAATTTCTTTTTAGTTTATTATAATATTTTTATTTAATTTTTATTATATCAAACAGGATTTTTCATGTTTTTTTAGATATGAGAAGTATCTTATGTAGTTGAAGATTAATGTAATACAGAGACGGAGTACTTTACAAATAAATAAAATGCTTATTTGATTATCTGGTGAGCGCTCTCTGGATTTTCTGTTAGATCATACTGCAATGTAAAGGGTTAGAGTTTCAAATATGGCCGAAGTTTAAGCTGAATGTTTTCATGTCTATAATATAATTTTGCATAGAAATCAGTTCATTTTGAAACGTTTTCAGTTAATATTATCTTGTGACATTTTTGAAATCACAGTAAATACGAATATTTATTTGATTTTTTGCCATTTATTTATTGTTATTAAAATTTATTAACACATTGTTATGTTAGTATTCAATCGATACAATATTATTTAATGTTTTGAAGTAACTTAACATTATGCACCATGACTAATGATATGTCATGGTGCATATTATATAAATTTATTTTAATTTAAAAATGTGCATTTGAATATTGCAAAATACGATCACCATACGGTGACTAAAATTTGCCATTCAAGTTTTTATTTAGTATTTATTGGCAATCATATTAGTATCTTTTGTTTATATTTTCATCCTTTATAGAACTTTATTAGTTAATCTAGATTTATTGTAAACAAATTGTATCTAAAAGTGTGTAAAGAATTTATACACCAATAATGATAGTTGTCAAACTCCATACAGCTTATGCATCGGCCATTTTTTTCTTCCTACATTCTGGCCTGTCAAAACGAAAAGAAACAAACATCCCGAAGGACTTGGGGTAGTTGATGAGATATTACATATCTCTTATACATTTTCCATAAATCGTCAGATTTCTAATGAATTTATTATTTTTAACAGATACATGTGAAATGGTTGCGAAATAGAATTTACATTTCTCTACACATTTTCCATTGATCATCAGATTTGTAATGAATTTATTATTTTTAACAGATGCATGTGAAATGGTTGCGAAATAGAATTAAGCACTATATGGTTACTTGTCAACCAGTCTCAAAAATGACTTGAAAACGCTCTTGCGTCGCTTTAAACAATTGAAAAGTACTCCATCCAGATAGCTTTTATTATCAATGAAATGACCATGTTCCTGAATTTGTCCCCATGTCCCAGAAACTGAAAAAGTATTCATTATGTATGTTCCTATTCTATCTATTTTCCACTGAAATTTGTTTGAATGGTGTATTCCTGGAATGGAATGGTGAATCCCAATAGATATATTCCAAATGATTAGCACTAGTATGATACCTTCATGATTATTCATCCAAGGTAAGCTTACAGTACGTATTGTTTATTTATAAAATTTATGGATCAATGTTTTGTAAAAATTTCAATTATTATCTTGATGCACATCTAAATCTGACCTATTTCATTATAGCTCAAGCGTTAAATTAAAAGAATCTATACATATATAAATATACTACATATTTCAAACCATTGTATATATATGGCAACATGGTCATTTAATTTGATAGAATATTTGCATCCTGTATATTTTTTATTTTCTTAATATTAAAGAATTTTTGTTTCATTTGTAAAATATATCAATATTTATTGTAAGTAAATATGCCATGAAATTTGATAATAGACTATCAAATCAAATTTTTGACATGTTTCATTTTAAAAATGTTATTTTTGTTTTAAAATGTATATAGGTACGTAGATATAATATTATAATGTACACAATGTTATAAATTACATTAAAATTTGTTGTATCTATATTACATATTAATAAAATAAAATTTTGTATGATTTTTTTTTTTTTAATGGACCAACAATTATTATAATTTGTATTTTAACCCAATCAATAAAATTTTAGTTGAAAAAGATTATATATAATTCTCTTGTTGAAAAGAATTATGGAAATATTTTTTCCTGTAAAATAACATAAATTGTATAAACCTTGTGGATCTTCCAGAATTGTAGATTTGCTTCAATAATAATTACTCACAACTTCTTATAATTTGGATATTGGTAAATTGACATGTCATATCTTAATGATGAAAATGGGTTAGTAAGTCAATGTTTTAGATGAAATCACTCCAATGAGTCTCAAATGATACTTAAACCACTCTCAATAATACAGTTTCAGAGGTGAAAAAAATATTGGCAGTACCAAGAAATTGTTTACCTGCATTTTTTCAAAAATGATTTTGTGTACCTCTCCTTAGCTTGTACCCCACACAGTAGTGGAGTCAGCTATCCATCGTCCTCCGAGACATTACATACGGCCTCAATAATCATTAAAAAAATATGGGATAATTTTGTGCACCATTTTTATGTATGTCATACTAAAGAGCATAGCTCATGTGACATACACATTATATTCAAAATATAAAAATTGCCTTTTTTAATGTGGGATAGTTCATTGCATCAACATATCGGACCAAAAAATTGAAACTTTTTAGAAATTTTTTTTATTGTCGGTGAATCATAAAACTCTGGAACCTTACATTATATTTCAATATAAACTGGATGCATAAAAATAATTGTATTTGAAACTATTACATACTTATTTCCTTGGGTTTCATTTTCCTGAACATTTCATAGTTGAGATTAATGTATACTTATATATTAGTAATAGAATTATTAAGTGGCCGACTGCAATGTGGTTAACTGTGGGTGTTTTTTTTCACCCATTTTTATAACGAGCGTACGCACTTGCGGTTTTTTCTATTTTAGAAAAAAATTGAGCGGTTCTGCACTTTTCAGTCAAAACTGCGGCAGGTAAAAACCGTAGTGTAGTCAGGCACATAATTCAAAATACTATTCTACATTTAAATGAGATAATAAAAAACTTTTTATCATGAAATAAAAAGTTTACCAACATTTTTAATACAGATATTTCTTAACAATACATATTTTACACTGGCAGGCTTATTGGCATTTGACAATATCTTCCAACCATCCATGTATTTATAAACATATTAACTACGCTACATTTTTATTTTTCTATTGGGACATTATTTATTTATTTCATGTACATTATTATGTGTACAATGGCGGGTTTATTTTCATTAGGCAATTTCTTCCAACCGACCAAAGCAACATGAGACCATAAATAGTGCAGTGGTAGGTACATTAAATTTATAACAAAAATAAACACAACATTACATTTAAAATTACAGCAAATAGAAAGGTGGGAGATAGAAGTTGTGAGTGAAAAACATTTTAGTTTTTCTACCAAACAATTCATATGAAATAAAACAAATTATAATATTATTGTATAAGTTATATATATATATATATTAAGTTCTAACAATTACATCGGAGGCATGATGATATAGATAATATGCATTGTGTTAATAAAAAGGAATATTGTCTATGTAGACTGGGCCAATGTTTCTGCCTTGGCTATCACCTCCTCAATGGGTCCTACCATGTAGAAAGCAACCTCGGGTAAATGATCATAGTCACCCTGTAGAATCTTGGTGAAGCCCTTGATAGTTTCTTCCAGAGGTACTAGTTTACCGGCGTGGCCTGTGAAGACCTCAGCTACCTGGAAGGGCTGGCTTAGGAAACGTTGGATCTTGCGAGCCCGAGCCACAGTCAACTTGTCTTCTTCAGATAACTCATCCATACCTAAAATGGCGATAATATCTTGAAGGGATTTGTAATCTTGCAGAATCTTTTGTACACCACGAGCCACGTTGTAGTGTTCGGCTCCGATGATATTAGGATCCATGATACGAGATGTGGAATCTAGAGGATCCACGGCTGGGTAGATACCTAACTCTGCGATGGCTCTGGACAAGACAGTAGTGGCGTCCAAATGAGCGAAGGTGGTGGCAGGAGCGGGATCTGTCAAGTCATCGGCTGGCACGTAGATGGCCTGTACAGAGGTGATGGAACCTTTCTTGGTGGTGGTAATTCGCTCTTGCATAGTACCCATGTCAGTAGCCAAAGTAGGTTGGTAGCCTACAGCGGAGGGAATACGACCCAATAGAGCAGATACTTCAGAACCGGCCTGTGTGAAACGGAAAATGTTGTCAATGAACAGCAACACATCCTGTCCTTCTTGATCGCGGAAGTACTCTGCCACTGTGAGTCCAGTCAGAGCGACACGAGCACGAGCGCCTGGAGGCTCGTTCATCTGACCGTACACCAGAGCTACCTTCGATGTCTTGTCTTTCAGGGAGATGACACCGGATTCGATCATCTCATGGTAAAGATCGTTACCCTCGCGGGTTCTCTCGCCTACGCCGGCAAATACGGAATATCCTCCGTGAGCCTTGGCTACGTTATTGATCAGCTCCATGATGAGTACAGTCTTACCCACTCCAGCGCCTCCGAACAGGCCGATCTTACCACCCTTGGCATAGGGTGCCAACAGGTCTACTACCTTGATGCCAGTTACCAAAATTTCTTGTTGTACGGACATCTCCACGAATTCTGGAGCTTCAGCGTGAATAGCAGCGGTCTTGTCTGTGGGGATGGGACCACGTTCGTCGATGGGTTCTCCGATTACGTTGATAATACGTCCCAGGGTCTCTGCGCCAACAGGAATACGGATAGGGTAGCCGGAGTCGCTGACCGCTTGTCCTCTGACCAACCCCTCTGTGCCGTCCATGGCGATGGTGCGCACTGTGTTCTCACCCAGATGTTGAGCCACCTCCAACACCAACCGCGGTTTACGGTCCGCCACTTCGAGAGCATTCAGGATCGGTGGTAAATTATCCTCAAACTGGACGTCCACCACGGCGCCGATTACGGCCACCACCTTGCCGGAACCGCCTTTGGCAGCCGCTTTGGCTGCATAGTTACGTTTGTTACTTACAGAGTAACTGGCGACCACCTTTCCAGCTTCATTCACTATTTTTTCAGCCGTCGATTTTAAAGAAAAAAGGCCGCAGCCAACTCTACTCGCGGATCCCAACATGGCTGATGTTATGTAATGCTAGATGAAAAAATATTCCCAGTAAAATAATCTCTAAGTAGGTACAACGACACCGTGAATATTGATGTTTAATTTTTGTACATGGCAATATTATCAAATCAAAAAATATACAAAACATAATAAAATAAAGTGTATAATTACAGTCTATTATAATCTAATTTGTATGTTATTAACGATCTAAATTGTTTATATTATTGTCAAATATATTACTAATTGAGTTGTACAAAATATAAATTCTTTTTGAATAAATTCCTAACATCATTTCACAATCAATAATTTGGGTTTAATTCTTTAACTTACTATACATACTCATATTTACTCCTCCAAGATACATATTATCCCCTTTTTCTCTCTGAAAAACTTGCGGAGGATCATCTGTGACGATGCATATCAAATTCACCTAAGTCCAATATTGACATTTTTTTACTTTATGTGATCAATATGTTTACTATCACTAAAACTTTACTGTGATTGAGATCAAACTTGCCTATGTACAGAGTTTATGGTATAAAATAAGTATCAAAATATCGATTTTTTTTCAAACTCTCTTAAGTCACAGTGATGTTTGATATCAAATTCGCCTAAGTCACATTCGACCAATCCAGACTAGGGATGTCCGATATATATCGATATATCGTAAATATCGATGTTTTTGATTCGATATATCGAATCGATCCGATGTTTTGGAATGTCATTCGATATATCGAAACATCGATGTTTTTGATTCGATATATCGAATCCTTCCGGTGTCCTGGAATGTCATTCGATACATCGAAACATCAATGTTTTATTTTGAAATATTGAATCAATTCAATCGATCGGAACCTTTGACGGCAAATTTCGGCGGGTGGGACTAAAAAAAAAAAAAGGTCACCAAATAAATTTTGAGAGGAAATTAATTTTATCTTTGGCGGCCGGACATATCGAATTTGATTTGATTCGATACATCGGATAATATCGATATTTTCATTCGATATATCGAAAAACATCGATGTATGTTTTCGATATAAAAATCGATTTAAAATATCGATATATTTTCAAAGTGGACACCCCTAATCCAGACCAATCCTGCGTTAGTTTGAAGCTGTCATGGCGGCCATTTCACGCACTCGTTATTTCAAACACACCTAAATCCATTACATTCTTATCATTATCACCTAAGTCCATTTTAAAAAACATAATTTTATCATTTTTTAATACTGGACCCATTGTTTTTTCAATTTTGTTTACATACATATTATAAAATAGCTTCCAAGGAATGTCAATATCACGTTATAGTTAATTTTTTGAAGAAATAAACTATTTCAGCTGGATCTCATGTGATACATGCAACTAGTGTTTAAACTTTACGTTGCTTTTGCACATAACAAAATTGAAATTATCAATATGAATTTATATAGCACCATTTCATTCTAAATGCAATCTAGTTTGATTTCTAGTTATGTTGATGAGCCCTCTCGCCGACCACGAGGAAACATCAAAGCCAATGTGAGGAAGAAAAAGAGACAAATGATGTCGACAATACCCCCTATTCAGTAACTATTGTAACTAAAATAAAAACGTTCTAAAATTTTAGTTTTTAGATTTACTGTTTTATTACAGCGTAATAAAATATCAAATTGGACTAAATGGAATAGAAACGTACCTATACTGGCCGGAACGTTCTTAAAAAGTTACTGAATTAGACGTATTTTGAATAATTATGAAAATTTCACAATTTTCATAATTATTCATAGTACGTCTAATTCAGTAACTTTTTAAGAACGTTCCGGCCAATATAGGTACGTTCCTATTCCATTTAGTCCAAGTTGATATTTTATAACGCTGAAATAAGACCGTAAATCAAAAATCTACAATTTTAGAACGTTCCTATTTTAGTTCCAATAGTTACTGAATAGGGGGTACTATGAATTTTTTTTAGTACGGCGCATTTATTTTAAAACTTATCAAGGTCCAATGGCAAAGAAATAAATAAAAACAAAAAACACAACAACAACAGAATTCAACAAAACAAAACGAAGAATAACAGTCCAACTCTCAAACACAACCGAGCACGAAGAGACGCCGACCAGAAGGTGCAGCCCCAGGGTACAGCGGCATCCTCTCTCCAGGCATGTCACTGTCTTCCACGTGGTGGCTGAAAGTCCGGTGGGGCCCAGCCTCTGCGTCAGGCTGGCAGGTCCTTCTCGTACTCGGCGTAGTTTCCTCTTCTCCTCTGCCAGACAGTCACCCATGGCTGGCTCCGTGCCACACGGCAACGCTATGAAGGCGCATCTCGACAGAGGTGGCAGGCCAGCTGGGAGCCTCCCAGCTGGCCTGCCACCGACGCCCCAGACGACACGGTAAGCCCCTCGTGGTCCAATCTGCGAGCCGCCGCGTTCCCTGCTGCGGTGGCCCAACACTGCGCCCTGCATCCACGCCTCTGCCCTGTTGATGCTCTCATCTTGGCTCCGTAGCACCGGCAGCGTCCATGCGCGTGACGTGTCCTGTCACGCAGACCTCCTGCGTCGTCCAAAAACGGCCGCCATCGGGAGCACATGTCGACCGATGGCGGCGTCACACCAAACCGTCCGTCTTCCACCAGAGTTGAACGCTCAGAGAGCGCGTGCAAGCGTGCTAGCTGCAAGTCTCGTTGCTCGCCCGCAAACACCGCTTGTATCTTTCAGAAATGTTGCCGATGAAAAAAAATATTGTTTTTCGGCAAAATTTACTCTCGGGCATAACCGGCATAACTGTATTATAATTTGAATATAATCAATAAATTATAAAAAAATAAATCAATTTATTTTTGGCAGTATTAATTTTTCTTTGGCAACACTGATAACCACATGACAAACGTCAAAGTACAAGTAGAAATAATTATACAGCGGTTATATTTATCGCGCGAATTTCAAATTTAGTTTTTACATAATAAATTATTATATTTGAATTTCATGCATGACATGTACCTCTCTATTATTTTATTGCCATTTCCAAAGAGTATATAATACCTACGGATACCTATGGCCATTTCTAATCTTAATATATAAAAATCTCGTGTCACGATATTCGCACACACTAATCTCTGAAACCGCCAATTTTCGATTTCAATGAAATTTTCTAATTTGTATGTTTGGTTCCGGATTGAAAGATAGGATAGTTTTGGACCAGAAAGGTGGCGATGTTTTCATGATATAATAAACATATTGTTTAGTGTTTTTTTATTTTAGATTTCTAAAAATTACATATAACCACAAATTTTGACTTCTCTACAATTTCCTACTTTTAATTAATTTTTAATTCTTGTGAGCTTTTAATAGATGAGGGTGTGAACGAATCTATTGCAACTGTTTTAGGTATTTAGAGAATATACAACACTCCAATGTTGAAAATCTGACAAAAAAAAAAAAAATATATATATATATATATCTATATATATTATATATATATATATATATATATATATATATATATATATATATATATATATATATATATATATATATATATATATATATATATATATATATATATATATATATATATATATATATATATATATATATATATATATATATATATATATATATATATATATATATATATATATATATATATATATATATATATATATATATATATATATATATATATATATATATATATATATATATATATATATATATATATATATATATATATATATATATATATATATATATATATATATATATATATATATATATATATATATATATATATATATATATATATATATATATATATATATATATACATATTGTTATGAAATTAAGTACTATTTCTATTTAAATTGAAAATTTAAATAGAAATATTTTGAAAATAAGAACCCAAGAAAAATGAAAACAAAAGATTTGAGTAGTGAGTTGGAAAAACTAGACAAAGCTTGTAAAAATATAAATTGTAGAAATATAAATTGTAAAAATAAATAAGACTTTGAACCATAATAAAATAAATAAATATAAATTTCGGTACATTTGGTGTCAGAAGTGGGATATAAAAATACCCAAGTATTTTTTGTGTAAGAAAAAAATAAAATAGTTATTTATAAAGACATTTATTATGGCATCAAAAAAAATAACTCTTTTAGAGTTGAAAGTGGTTGATTTAAAACATGAGTTGGAGGAGAGAGACGCTGATACATCAGGAAATAAAAATGCACTTCAACTACGATTGAGAAAAGTGATGCAAGAAGTAGGTGAGGATCCAGACACATACCTTTTTGAAATGCCTTGCTCTAACAACGATCTTTGTCAAGTCTTAAAAGAACATTCCAGAGACATAGAAAAGAAGTTTCAAGAACATTCCAGAGATATAAAAGGAGAAATTAAAGAAATCAAAGGAGAAGTAGCGATGCTTCAAAAGCATTCAAATACTATAGAAAAGAAATTCCAGAATTATTCTATGACCTTTGATGAGAAGATAAATGAATTAACTAAACAGATGAAAGTTTTGGAGAATCAAGTGCTTCCTTCAATCACGCCAATGAATTCCGAGCAAAATTCAGCTGTAGATACAAATTTTAAGTGTGTAGAAGATACAAGAGTACCAACAGTGGAGTGCGTGCGAAATGATATGCCAACCTTTGATGGAAAATGCCCCTGGGAAGAATATTTAACATTGTTCGAGACAGTGGCCATGATAAATGGCTGGTCCATGACAAGAAAGGCCTCAGTGTTGAGTGTATCATTACGAGGTGATGCTTTAAAAGTTTTGGAGACAATTCCTCTAGCTGAGCGACGAGATTTAAAATTGTTGATTGAGAGACTTGAGATGCGATTTGGACATAAGCACATGGAACAGTTTTACAGGTCACAACTTAAGAATCGTAATCAGAAATCTAATGAAACTCTCCAGGAATTTGAGGCGGATATAGCGCGTCTAATTAGATATGCATACCCTACGGTTCCTGATGATGTGTGTGAAAGCCTTGCAGTAGAAAAGTTCTTGGATGGATTGTGGGCAAATGAGACACAACAAGCTGTAAAACTAGCTAGACCACAAACTTTGAGTGACGCTCTAACCCAGGCACTCGAATTTGAATCTATAAAAAAATCTTTACGAGGTCATGCTCAAGCCCGCGTTGTTGAGGCCGTTGAAGAGAATCAAAAACTCATCGAATGCATTGTCGAAAAGGTGATGAAGGCATTGCAAGGAAGAAAAAGACAGTTTCGCTGCTGGGGTTGTGGACGAGCTGGACATCTACGTAATCGGTGTCCAAATGAAGCAACAACGCAACAGCAACAGCCACAGGAAAACTAAAAAGGGTTGATGGGAAGGGGCAACTGTTGACCTACATTACCAATGCCTCAAAGAGATCTGCAGTTGTTGCATCATTCAGTGGTCGAGATACCAGTATGTTTATAAATGGCAAAGTAAATGGAAAGAATTTGAAACTTTTGCTGGATACTGGAGCAACGATGACAATCATGAGACCAGATTTGCTTTATAATAAAAAGTGTATTACACCAACTAAATGGACATTACGAACAGCTACTGGGGAGTCGGCATCTATATGTGGTGAGACATATGCCAACTTTCAAATTGGTAGTTCTATCTTCGATCATCAGGTGCTAGTGGCGAATATAGAGGAGGAAGTTATTCTCGGAATGGACATAATGGCGAAATATGTATTCCAGTTGGATCTAAAGAGGCGATCTTTGAAAATTGGAGATGAAGATGTTCTCGTGCAAGAGCGTGAGGAATTTTCTACACGTGTTCTTGCAGCGGATGTTGTAACTATTCCAAAACAAAGTGAGATGTTAGTACGAGTCAATTTAGACTGTGTTATCCCGAATGGACATGTTTTGGTTGTGGAGTCCAACGCCAACAATGAAGCAGGAAAAGGAGTATTAATTGCAAGAGCACTGATTCAAAACCAAAAGGAAATTTTAGTCAGATTAATGAACATAAATGAATATCCAGTAACTGTCAAAAAAGGAGCTTATTTAAGTGTGTGTTCATCAGTTTCATCAGTAACACAAAATGCCTGCATCGCACAAGTTTCTTCAGAGGATGTACCAAAACATCTTGAGGACTTTGTAAAAGATGCTTGTAAGGAACTTACCAAAGAACAAAGCAAACAAATTAGATACCTCATTGCTCATTATCAAGATGTTTTTGAGAATGCGAGTCTTTCTAAAGGAAGAACCAATGTTGTTCAACATCAAATAGATACGGGTGACGCAAGGCCTATCCGCCAATTACCTAGAAGGCTACCATTAGCAAAGCGGGCGGAAGCAGATCAAATTATTCAAGACATGGAAAGGGATAGCGTTATTGAACCATCAAGCAGCCCATGGTGTTCACCAGTAGTGTTAGTTAAAAAAAAAGATGGCTCAACTCGGTTCTGTGTGGACTTTCGCTTATTGAATAATGTAACTAAGAAGGATAGTTATCCACTGCCTCGAATCGATGACACCCTAGATACATTGGCTGGTTGTAAGATCTTCTCAACTTTGGATCTAAAGAGTGGTTATTGGCAGGTTGGATTGGAACCCAAGGATAGAGAAAAAACGGCGTTTTCTGTTGGAAGTGGATTGTGGCAATTCAAAGTGATGCCATTTGGACTTTGCAATGCACCGGCTACGTTTGAACGACTAATGGAAAGTGTGCTAAGAGGATTATCGTGGGAGACCTGTTTGGTATACTTAGATGACATCATCGTACTTGGGAAGCGTTTTGAAGAACATTTAGGAAATTTGGAACAGGTATTTTCACGATTGAGGTCGGCCAACCTTAAACTCAATTGCAAGAAATGTATATTGTTCCGAAAGCAAGTCAACTATCTAGGTCATGTTGTCTCTGAGGAGGGAGTAGCAGTAGATCCTGAGAAGATTAAAGCTGTTCGAGATTGGCCAGTACTTAAAGACAAACATGAAGTAAGAAGCTTTTTGGGTCTGAGTACCTACTATCGACGATTTGTTCCAGGCTTTGCTGACATCGCAAAGCCACTGACAAAACTCACGGAGGAAAGCAGTGAATTCATATGGGATTTCAAGTGCCAACATGCATTTGAAGAATTAAAACAGGTTCTAATTAATTCTCCGGTTTTGAGTTATCCTCGAGCTGAAGGAATGTTTATTCTGGATACAGATGCAAGTAACGTTGGTATCGGAAGTGTGCTCTCCCAAGTACAAGATGGGGCAGAACGCGTGATTGCTTACTTCAGTAAAGTATTGTCGAAACCAGAACGCAATTACTGTGTAACACGAAGAGAATTGCTTGCTGTTATCAAGTCAGTTGAGCACTTTCGCAAGTATTTATATGGACGGAAATTTCTTTTAAGGACAGATCACTCGGCACTTGTGTGGCTTTTGCGATTCAAGAATCCTGAAGGTCAAGTGGCAAGATGGATAGAGAGATTGCAAGAATATGACTATGATTCTGAACATCGAGCCGGACTTCATCATAAAAATGCCGATGCACTGTCAAGGCGACCATGTCCAGAGGATTGCCAGCACTGTAATAAGGCTGAGGAAAAGTTTTTTATAGCTTGTAGAACCACGGTCGTTGACAATTTTTGGCAAGATGATGAAATACGAGCAGACCAATTGGAAGACCCAGATCTCAAGTTTGTAATGCAGTGGAAGGAAAATGATCAAAGACCTTTATGGGAAGAAATAGCTTCACTATCTCCAAATATTAAGTCATACTGGGCTCAGTGGCAATCCATTGTCGTGGAAAATGGGTTGTTAAAGCGTGTATTGGAGAATGAAGATGGAACACAGCAGAGACAACAACTATTGATTCCAAGGAAGAGAATTCCTGAAGTTCTTAAACTGCTTCACAATGATGTGTCTGGGGGACACTTGGGAGTTAAAAAAACCACAGAAAAAAATTCGTCAACGTTTTTATTGGGTCAATTACAATGGAGATGTAAAAGATTGGTGTAGAAGATGTGTAACTTGTGCCACTTCAAACGGACCTCAGAAACGAAGGCGTGCGCCAATGAGGCAGTATAATGTTGGTAGCCCATTTGAAAGGATAGCCATTGACATAGCGGGGCCGTTTCCCACAACGGAAAGAGGGAATAAATATATTCTGGTAGCAATGGACTATTTTAGTAAATGGACAGAAGCCTATGCACTACCGAATCAAGAAGCTACCACTGTTGCTGAAGTCTTGGTAAGGGAACTGATAAGTCGTTTTGGAGTACCATTGGAGTTACACTCGGACCAGGGAAGAAACTTTGAATCAGCCGTATTCCAGGGAATTTGTGAAGCATTAGGAATTCGAAAGACGAGAACAACTGCTTTGCATCCACAGTCGGATGGAATGGTGGAGCGAATGAATCGAACAATTGGAAGATTTTTGTCAAAAGCAGTGTCCGAACACCAGTTATCAGGCTGGAGACTTGGTTTGGTTATTTAATCCACAACGACGACGAGGCTACTCACCAAAGCTTCAGAAATCCTGGGAAGGACCGTATGAAGTGATCAAAAGGATTAATGATGTGGTTTATCGTATACGAAGAAAACCAAATGGGAAGCCAAGGGTGGTACATTTCAATCGCCTGGCTCCCTTTTTAGGTGATAACAAGGATGAGGAAAAAAATCCAGTTGCTCAAGTTTGCAATGTCCAAAGTGAAGAAAAGACCTTCGAGGAATTCATGATGACTCCTTATCGACGCACTCGCCATGGTGTGACTGTGGAAATTGAGCAAGACCTCTTCGATATCCCAGAAGATAATGTTTTAGCTTACTGTGTGGCTCAAGACATGAAGATGACTAGTGGTATAGCCAAAGTTATCATGAGAAAGTATGGGATGTTATATGAGCTAAAAGCCAAGAATCTGAAGATTGGAGAAGCGGTCCATTCACAGCATGGAAAACAGCATTTATTCTACATGACGAATAAGGAAACGTCTGAGGAACGAGCAGAGTATGCTCAGATGTGGAACTGTCTACGAAGTATGCGGGATCAAATGTTACAGTTGAATCTTATGAAGCTCGGCATTCCAAAGATCAGTGATGGTATGGATTGGAAAGTGGTTCGGAATATGATAGAAGAGATTTTTCATAATACTGGAATTAATGTTCTAGTTTGCTGCTATAATCCAAGATACAGTAAAAATATAAAAAAAAGTGTACCATGTTACTTTTTCAAAGCATCTCACTGTAGAGAAGGTTCAAAATGCCGATTTATTCATCTAGAGAATTCTGTTCGGGACGAACTGAACTAAGAGGGAGGCAGTGTTATGAAATTAAGTACTATTTCTATTTAAATTGAAAATTTAAATAGAAATATTTTGAAAATAAGAACCCAAGAAAAATGAAAACAAAAGATTTGAGTAGTGAGTTGGAAAAACTAGACAAAGCTTGTAAAAATATAAATTGTAGAAATATAAATTGTAAAAATAAATAAGACTTTGAACCATAATAAAATAAATAAATATAAATTTCGGTACAATATATATATATATATATATATATATATATATATATATATATATATATATATATATATATATATATATATATATATATATATATATATATATATATATATATATATATATATATATATATATATATATATGGGAGCTCCCAGTGTGAGTAGACGTGTGTCGCGCGCGTGCTTTTCGTTAAGTCCTTGAAAATGCCTGGTGATATTCAGGCGAAACGTCGGAAGACAAATGGTCTTAGTCAAGACCTACTGACACGGGAAAACCGAGATAAAAATATTATAACATATTTCACCCGTGAAAACATCAAATATAACATATATATATATATATATATATATATATATATATATATATATATATATATATATATATATATATATATATATATATATATATATATATATATATATATATATATATATATATATATATATATATATATATATATATATATATATATATATATATATATATATATATATATATATATATATATATATATATATATATATATATATATATATATATATATATATATATATATATATATATATATATATATATATATATATATATATATATACAGTGGGGGCTCAAAAAATTAGAGCCACCCAACATTTTTCCTATTTTTAGACTTTTTTGGTATAATTCTCTAATTTCATTTATACAGACCATTATAGATCAATTGTATTTTAAAAATATGGGTATATAGAATTGAAAAATATGTATAAAAAATGGAATTTATTTATTAGAATTAAAAAAAACATATTACAACCAAATGCGTGTCAGTATTTTGTATGCTCACCTTTTGCAGCAATAACTGCTTCAACCCTTCTAGGCATGCTGTTTATTTAATTTTCACACTGTTTTTTTTTATATTATCATTATGATGCCAAATATTAATTAATCTCTCTGTCAAATCCCTTTTATTTGTGACCAATATGGTCGAAATCCCTCGTTTCAGTAGTTTCCATAAATTTTCAATGGAATTAAGGTCTGGAGAGTTTCCTGGCCAGAGTAGCACATCAATTTTTTATGCCTGTAAAAAAATTGTGATTCTTTTTGCCTTGTGGCATGGTGCAAAGTCATGTTGGAATATAAATTTTCCATTTGGAAACCATTCCATTGACTGAGGGATCAGTTTATCTCTAAGGACATCAATGAATTGGTCCTGAAGCATTGTATTTTTAACAATGTACAGTCTTCCAGTACCCTGAACACTGATGACCGACCAGACCATAATCTTTAATGGATACTTTACTCTTTGCACGAATCATTCTTCCTTAGATTTTTCACCCTCACTTAGTCGCACAAAATTTGATTTATCCATCAAAATTTTAATACAGGACTCATCGGAGAAACAAACCTAGTAATAGAGAAAATATTCACATAGAGTTGGTAAAACATCCTAATTTACTGAAAAATGAGCCTTTATCCACTTAAATTGTAATGATATCATGACTGCATCATCAACTTACATTTTCCCAATCCTCAATAGTAAAATGGCGATGATCTTTGGCCCATTGGAGACATTTTCCCTTATAGCTTGCGTAAGCCTCGGTTTTCTTGCTGGTCTACAAGCTTTGAATCCCTGTTCTGCCAGTCCTCTGCGAAGCGTACCAAGGGATATAGCAATTCTTTCTTCATTTATTATTTCTTTAAGCATTTTTCTTGACTTTCTTCTATTTTCAACAGCAAAATTCCTTATTTTTCTTTCAGTGCGTAGTGTTCTAATACGCTTTCGCCCACATTTTTTTCCTCTTAACTGATTGTATGGGCTCATAATGGTCCATTTTTCTCTTAATTCTATCAACAGTTGCTCTGGAAACCTTAAGAGACTTGACAATCTGTCTATTTGAATGGTTTCCACTCAATTAATGCCTTGAATCTGAACAAAGTTAAGACGCAGAGATGGCCCGCTGTCTGCCCATTTTTGAAAAACTTAAAAAAAATGAAGTTATCAAAAAGTGAAAAAAAAAACAATCAAAAAAGCCTTGATAAATGAAATAAATAATGGAATATGATATAAATAACTTACTTGTATATAAAAAAAGAAAGAAGTACGAATATTCTTGTAAAATAAAAATTATAAACCGTAAAACTTCAGAATAAATTGCTATTGTTGCAAAAGGTGGACATACAAAATATTGACACGCATTTGGTTGTCATATGTTTTGTTTAATTCTAATACATACATTCCATTTTTTATATATATTTTTTAATTTTATATACCCATATTTTTAAAATACAATTGATCTATAATGGTCCGTATACATGAAATTAGAGAATTATACCAAAAAAGTCTAAAAATAGTAAAAATGTTGGGTGGCTCTAATTTTTTGAGCCCCCACTGTATATATATATATATATATATATATGTATATATATATATACATATATATATATATAATGCGGTCTTCATAGGTGGTCTGTGGGAGAAAAATGTCTGCCCGGGCCCTCTAGTATACTAAATAAGGAATAAATAAATTATTAAATCTCAATAAGGAATAAATAAATTAAAAAATGTTAGATGGGTGGTGGCAGAGTGCTTAGGGCACTGGGTTAGTAATCCAGTGGTTGCGAGAAC
This sequence comes from Molanna angustata, assembly GCA_963576475.1. Lineage (NCBI taxonomy): Eukaryota > Metazoa > Arthropoda > Insecta > Trichoptera > Molannidae > Molanna > Molanna angustata. Next base: position 24,691,659 of record OY754973.1, read on the forward strand.
GAATCGCGCCATGACCGATTTCGTTCACCTATAGCACAAGCATTTATGCTTAGTTTAGGGCATGTATGAGAATGTATATGTACTTGTTAAAAGGACATATTCATTCATTCTTAAAAAAAATAAAATGTATAATTCAAAAGTCACCTTTATATGGAAATTATTTTATTTTTAAAAATACCTTTAAATAATTTTGTATTGACTTATCACGGAATTTTTAATTTTTATTATTTCTATGATATATTTGAAGTGTCTACCATAATACTATGGGGGAGAGATAAAATAATATTCATACTCAAAGTTTTATAGTTTATTAATTACACAAGTATTTTTTCATTATTTTACATTAACAAACACAATCTTATTCAACGTTTACTAAAATTTAGGTAATTTCATAATCCTGAAAAAAAATAATGCAGTGTAGGTTATTTCTTCATTAAAATTTTTGGCAGTGACGAAAATATCTAACTAAAGTATATAGATGCTTTTACCACGTATGTTATTAAACCAAAGTAATGACAGTCTTTACTCTCGTAACAAATGAATTTTATAAATGAATGTTTTTTCAGTCTTCAATACATTCAACATGAATTCACTTTTTATACCTACATATAAAAACTTCTTTGATTACATGTAAATATTTAAACATTATCTAAAACACAGAGATTTTACTATGCAGATCTTTATGAAGCTTCAATGATACATACAGTAGAATTCGGATAAAACGAACTTCAAGGGACCGGCGAAATTATGTCGTACTAACCGGACAACATATAAAACGACCGGATAATTTAGCTTGTGTTTTTATTACATACATACGTATTAATATTACTGTAATTCTTATAAAATAATATACCTAATGTAAGTACAATAGATTAATTTCAATGAAAATAAAACAAATTCTTGCATAATAATATGTTAAAATTTAATGATAATTTAACATATTATATTGCTTGATCTACTTGTTCTTGAATGGATGCCCTCACACGTTTAGATTTCAAAACATTGCCATTAAACAGCGGTTATGTTTATTTTTATTATGGTGCAAAATATTGTAGAATAAGGCACACCAAATTCCTTCGCAAGGGTTACATTAGATTCACCAGCTTCTAAACGGTGTATTATTGCACATTTTTCTTCAATTGAGAAAAACTTTCACTTCACGGAACTCATTTTGGCGCGTGTTACGTGTCCACCTTATCGATAGTTGAAATATATTTTAACTGACTATGATTTATGCGTGCCAATCCACATGCGTCGGAGAGAGGACAAAGCCGGGATGTGGGGAGACGATGCATTATTTGTGCGTAGTTCATGTAAAAAAAACGATATGCGTTGTTCTAACCGGACAATTTGTTATAAAATAAGGTTGCTAAAAGCTATTGGTCGCATAAACCGGAGTCGTATTATACAGATATGTTTTCATTATGTGTATGTATGAAATCTACCTAGTTATGCCATTTACGTCGCTAAAAACGGTTGGCCGTTATAAACGTAGTCGTAATAAACGGATTCTACTGTATATATATCACCCCATGATATATATATATTAAATTTTACAAGATTCTGTGTATTTCAACATAAATCAGGTATTTGTAATTTTTTTTTCAGTCAATTCTTCACAAAATAAATAATATGTGGATTCCAATAAATTTTCAATATTAAGAAACATGTTATTTCATTTTCTCTACATTGTATTTTTTAATTAAAAAAAAAATATTGTAGAAAAAACAATTGGTGAAAGCCATCTTAAATTATCACAATTGAATAAATAATATTTATCGTTACCACCAATTATAAAATAATACCTTACCGTATACCATAACAATAATTAAAATTATTTATACAAAAAGCTTCAATTTCTTTTAAGATCATCCTTTGTGTCATCGATAGGAACATCATAAGTTGGAGAAATATGTGAATAAGACATAGATCTTCTTTGAAAACGGTGTGTTGTATTGTTTGTATCTTTAGAACTTACACAATCCACCAAAAACTTCAATCTATCAAAGAATAATAAAAAAAAATATTATAGACATAAGTATTGTTAATAAATTTTTAAAAATAAAGGAAAAGATTAATTAAAGTATATTTGAATATCTTATTATTAAACTGTATAGAACAAAGTGAAATTTATTAAACAATAAATGAACAGATGAAACGGAAAACCATGGACAGGAGTTAGATAATTAAGTGATTTTATCTGCACCTAATAACAAAGGCTTTATTTCAAAATGTATTCATCCCAGAAGCTCGTTAATTTTTTATCATAGCGGATAAACTCAAACTAATATAAGAATATTTTCATACTACAAGTATGAAATACAGATTAATTGAAACAAGAGAAAAAGTTTGACCATTCTCTAGTAAAATTATTTCCAGTATAATTGGCAGATACTTTCCAGGATAATTGGCAAATACTTTCCAGTATATTTGGCAGATAATTTTCTCTCAAATATTATTCATCAAATCAGTCACTGGGATATCATCACTGGTGATTAAAAAACAATGAAAAATAAAAAAAAATCCTAAACTTTTTAACTGGTTTCAATGAATCTAAAACTAGACCAGATTGAGAGATGAAAAATGTAAAAAAATAATTCTAACAAAATGAAAATTTCTTAAAATAAATATGGTATTTGTTTATTACAAAAAGAAAATCACCAGAACAATGTTGATACAATTTACATCTCGAACAACACTTGAAGATATGTTTAGTAATGAAATCCGTTTTCATATTAGAGACTCTTTTAACAAACGAAATATCCATTAAAAGAATCTAAAATCCCAGATAATACTACAAACTAAGTTTATATTCATCATACTTGAAAGCTATTCCTTTGTGGCACATTTTAAATAATACATTAAAATTACAAATTCTTTGTTTTCACCACAATAGTGTTTCATGTTTAACGGTTTTGGAGCTAATCCGCTTCTTCATCCGAAAAAACTTGTACTTAAGTTTAAAACTATGTATATAATGTATGTAGTGTTGTTGTAGTCAGTGGGTGAGGTATATACTAGAAGAAGGGGTGCCAGGTTTTGCCATATGGGTGAGTAATGGGAACACAGTTGATAATAAATTGTCTTCTTTTTTATTTATTGATTTCTGTATCTCTAGATCCTCAAGATAACAGAAATCAATACGCAACTTTGACGAGATGGAGCAACTGCTCACACAATTCAATGAAGAGGCTAAGGACAATTTTTCCAATATATTAATAAGCAAGTAAGTAAACATACCCTAAGGGTTATTTCAAATCTGAAAATTTTTAAGTGATATTTCTCATAAAATACAGACCCTACATAAAAAAAACCACCTGCAACCAAACTAGCACTTGTTTAAATTTTCAGAATCTAATAAACATACTACTTATTAGTTTGCTTTTATTTAAATTTTCAAATTAAAAAAATACCACTGACCACCATTTTACTTTCTAAAAGAATAATTATCCTTGAATATCAACTTGAATATATATTTTTGAACAAATATGATTTCTCATAACTTGAATGTGTAATAAAATGATAAGCTGCTGTTGAAATGTTAATAAGCAAAAATTAAATAAACGATCCTGAAAAGAAGAAATAAATGGATTGTTAAATGAATGTAACATAGGAGAGTTTTAAAGTCAATTATAATTTATTTCTTACAAAAATATTCCAAAAAACTTAGTACATGTATAATACTAAAATGTTTTTATGTTTTCTACATATATACACAAGTTAAACAGATTGCTAAATAATTATTAAGATATATAATATTAGATAACACAACTTCCATGACATATCCTACACAAAAAGGTGAAAATACACAAACTCACAAATTCAAAAGAGACAATATGGAATTTACAAAATTAAATAAAAAAATAATGTGTGCTCAACTGACATGATTCTAAAAATGGGAAAAATAAACATACATAAATACAAACATGAGCCCTTAACTTATTATCAAAATAAAATTATGATAACATCCAAACAAAACACCTAAAAAGTTGTGCAGTTCAATAAATGAAAATGATCAGATAACGCACTATGGATAATGATAACATTTTAATTTACATACATATAAAAAATCTTAATAGTAAGATGTTACTGAAATACACAAATGTAAATATGTACATCAAATTTATTTGAATTATTTTAGATACAGATGCTAAAAAATTAATAGGTACGATGGTACCTATAAAAATATGTAGTATGACACACAGGTTCTTATAATCATATCATTTTATGTAGATTGTCAAGACACCAATTTAAGGATTAATCTTTCTATGATAATAATAGGTTTCGATGGAAACAATGTGATTTCTACCAGCACTTAATTTTTTTTTTATTAGAATAAATGATCGAATATTTTTAATTGCACATACGTAAACATTAGATTTTTTCCCTGTCGGGAGTCAAATGGTATTATTATTGACAAACTTTTTAACATCTCGATAGAGACGAAGTTGGGATATTATAGAAGAATCATGAACTCAAGGAACCTACAGGGCTTACAACCTGTCATCGGCTGGTTTACGTGATCTCTTTATGCGCTTTCGCAACGTTCACCAATTGTGCCTTCTTATTGAATTCCCTTATCAACGTAATTCTTGAAAGGTCTATATATTTGAATAATGTGTAACAATTCACCTTAAAATAAGACATTTTACTATTGCCATCTATAACGAAAAAAACTTTTTGGTCCAGTGGACGCACTTGTATGAATTCCTTTAAAAAGAATAATAAAATCCATTTGATTTGATGTGTCCGATCTGTAGGATTCAGCTCTGTGGATGATAGCCTCTAACCACCATTTTGGTCTAAGTTATACAACCACAAATAATTCCATTTTTTCCGTTAAGCTGTCGGTAGTGAACATTTGAATGGTGAATCAATGAAGTATAGTTATTTATTTGATACGTCAATCAGCTCCATTTATTAAAAAAATGTTATTATTTATTAATAAAATGGTCAAAAGAATTGGTAAAGAATAAAATTTTGTGGAAAAAAAATATTGAATATAAGATGAATATATGAAAAATGACCTCAGCTATGCGAGCTAAACTAACTTAGCTTAGCTTTTGGTTTTCAACCGGCCTAAGAGTCCCCCTAGATATTGTGTATTTTGCCATACGAATTGTCCTAGAAGCGTATTTCCATGTATCCCTTCCTTGCCATTGTCCCTCTCACCGATGTGTTCAGGGATTGTCACATTGAAAGATAAGTTGAAAAAAGTTTAATATAAGTTTGAAGATCACCGCATGTGGATGTTTCATCATTGTGAGCCAGCAAAATAGGAAGCATTGATGAGATCGTTTTATATACAGTCTACTTATCCTACAACATTAATACTCATCACCTGGTGGGCAAATACCCATATCATGGATATAATTTTCATATGGAGTTTTATAATATCATAAGATATACATAGACATCCATATAATTATATCCATGATATGGGTAGTCAAAAGGGTTTTGATTTTCACTGTTTGACCAGACTTTCCCTCCTGATTTTCTACAAAAAGTATGTAATAATGTCGTCACTAAATTCTATTCATACAAAATTTGTAATGCACTACTATAATGTATTAAATTAAGATAATTAGATTACCTCGTTGGGGTGTTTCGCGTTTTATGATAAATAAAGGCAGATAAACACATAAACTTGTCATAAAAAAAAAATTTCTTAGTATAAATAGTTTGAGAAGTTCTGAAACGAAACTTTTTCATAAAATATAATTTGGGATATTTTATTTGTCTATATTTATACAAATTATAATCGTTTTAACTTTTATGGTTTTTGAGATGTGGAAGTATAAAATAAAAATTCAAATGTTGTTAACCCCTGACTGGAACTAAATTCGAAAATTGAGAATAAAAGATTTGTAGGCCTAAAAATTTCTGTAATTTCTGAAATTTTACGTTCTCTGCATCAAGCGGAGGATCAAACGTTATAAGGGAGGGGGGGCGACACAAAATACATTTTTTTTTCCATAAAATAGAATTTATCAGCTCGACTTACGAAGTACAAACAGGAAGTCTATGGAATAATTTAAGTCCAGATTCTTAAGAAAAAATCATTTAGAATATTTACCCGTAAACACCTGATTCCGGTTTCCTCTCCTTGTCCTTTCCCAATCGGGTGTGTTTTTTTAATTTTTATCTTAGTGTAATGTATTTTTCTTAGTTTTTTATTTGTTTTTCACTATACATATGTATATAATTTTATAATATTTTGTAATCTGGTTGATTAGAAGAAATTGCTTAATGGCAATAAGCCCCCCCCCACTGTGCATATTTGTTTATATCATGTATGAAAAGATAAATATGTTCTAAAAACCAAGTTATTTCTTATGCTTGGTACAATAAAATGTTACAAAAGGAATTTGTTCAAAATGAAATTTTAGTTATAAGATAAAAAATATATGCAAAGCTTTTTTAGCATAAATGAACTTGAATTTATTTTTTTAAATCTTATTTTTGGGCAAATTTCGGATGGAATGCATGTTCTTTTTGTAAAAAAAGATATTTTATCTTAGGAGATGGAATTCTCTATATATAACATAAAAACCTACAGACTAAAATATATTAGACTAAAAGTCTTCACAAGATAAACATCTCCTTTTATTCAGATCTTTTTGAATCCTGTGAAAAGACAAATTTTATTCTTTCAGAATTCATGTATTTCATTTGAAATCTATTAAGATGGTTGATTTTTTTACGGAAAGAACTCTCATATTTTATTATTCTGTACAAATATAAATATTTGTGATTTACTGAAGGTGATGAAGGTTTATTAACTAGGTACATAACATTCAAACCAAAAATGTCATAAATAAATTGATTTGTTGTGCAATATTATCTAAAACTAATAATAAAACTTAATGCATATTGCTTCACATTATATTATATTCCTCCAAGCATTATAAATATTTGCATTGATGTTACTACAGATCTTGCCAGTAGTAGATTAATTTATTCTAAATAGGCACCTAGTTGAGTATTTTTTCATTACAATAATATTGTTATATGTCTTATAATGAACAGAATATAAATTTCATCTTATATTAAGTAGGTACTAAAAATATAAATGCTTGTTTGCAAAATACATTGAGATAATAAGTCAATAGTATGTTTTCAAAGATATTATTTTTTTTTTAAGATTCCAAGAATAAGAATCAGAAGTTTAAATTTTTAAATTTATTTTAAAGATTGCAAATATTAGATACAGAATTTTTTACTTGTTTCTGAATATTTTAAGTATTTAACGCTTACATGTTTGAAAACGGTTGATAAGTCAAAGAGGTTTTAAGGCTAGCATCAATACAAGCGAAGCGGACGGATTTGTTTGGCAGTACATCCACTGAGGTGCAACAATTGGATTGCCGAAACATCTGTTATTTGAATTTGTTGACGATTTTCCATAGAAAATACACATACGAAAATGACAGATCCAATCAGATATTTGCATCTCCTAGCAACAGCGTCAACATTCCGACGATCCTATGGACGCAATCCATCCAATGCCGATCTGTGGACGCACTTCTATGAATTCCTATACAAAGAATTCTAAAATCCATCTGATGCGCTCCGTCCAATCCATCCGCAGCACCGGTATGGACACTAGTCTTTATTTAGAAAGAAAAACTTTATCGTAATGATTTGAATTCAGAAGACAACTGTTTGCTAGAAAATATTACAAAGTCAATGAATTGTGAAATATGACTAAATGACATTTTTTATCATGATCTCAATAAATCTTGTGTTATGAATTAATACTATTATTATCACTTCCTTCCACAAGTTTTCTGACAAAAGGAAAAAATTCCAATTTATCCTTGTTGTGAATATTTATCTATAAGTGCAACCAAGTGGTTTTTTTTCTAATATAATACACTGCATGTGCATGGCAATATTAATATTTCATTTTAGGTTCATATTTTGAATGTACCTATTCTTGAAAATATTTGTCAGGGTAAGTACCCTCTTGTTCTTCATTTTTTTTTATAAGTATGTGTATTTTATTCATCTTTTGTCTTCCATAATACAGTTTACAGCAATTCCAACTGTGGTAATATCTTCCAAATAACCATTTATTCCAACTGTAGAAACAAGAATTGTTTCAAAAATATTTTATTTCTTCGATTGAAACTTTTGAGATAAAAAAATGACTAACCAACAACTAAAGTACCTAGCCCCCAAGTCAAATTGAAAACGCTGTTCGTTATCGCCAAGCGCTAATTTTTTTTTGTATGGGATTTGACGTTTGTTGTTTGTTATTGTAGAAAAAATTTCTACAACAAACGTCAAATCACATACAAAAAAAATAGCGCTTGGCGATAACGAACAGCGTTTTCAATTTGACTCAGGGCCCTAGTCAGTTATTATAAATGGTCATTAAATATTTTCTTAAAAGACTAGCATATAAAATAATACTACTATCTTATTTTAATAGTTTTTTGATTATGTACAGATCCTAAATGTCTACACAAAACATTATAAAAAAATTATATATAAAACAAAATAAGATATAGAGTTGATAAGTGTAGCAATTTATCGTCTTAGTTGAGTCAAAAATTAATAATAAAAAGAGTATAAAAATTGTAAAATTTAATAAATCAATTCGCAGAATCTATATGAGCTTAAATGAAAATTTAAATGTATTTAAAATGAAATCATAAAAATATGAAGGGAGCGAAGTAATGAAACATTTTATATAAAAAAATATATACAAAAACATATATTTGCAACTATATTTTCTTACAAAAAATATAAAACCATATAATATATCAATATTGAATATGAATGTTATTGATATGAATCGAGAGCCTGCCAAAAATAATATAGTATATAAAGAATGTTTTTAAAATACACATCTGGTAAAAAAATAAACAAAACAATTTATTTAAGACAATTCCATTAAAAATTTTATAGGTGCATAAAAAATGTAAAAACTTCCTTGAACCTGTGCAAGTTGTGAGTTTATCTTGCAAACCAGTGTTTACATTTAAGAAAAGTAAGAATAGCGTGTGTATGAATATTAACAAATTTCTTATCAGGGGTATATCTAAATTTTCTGAAATACAGAAGGAAGGAAACAATATTTCAAAAAAAAGGAATATTTAAATCTCCAGTAAAATAATCAATGTTTCAAATAAAACTTTCCTGTAATTTAGATAATAATAAAAACTTCCTTGCACCACATGCAAGTGGTGACTTTATTGCCATATGGAAATTTCTTCTTCATGGCTGGAAACTAACCAGTGTTTCCAGCCATGAGAACCAATATTTGCGTGACAAATGAATTTAATTCTCCTCTGCTGGGAATCAAAAGCCAGGGGGGCAAGTCTGGTCCATGCGGAGAAATCAAAACCCTGATGTTTACCCATATCATGGATATAATTATTATATGGAGTTCTATAATATCTTTAGATGTCATAGAACTCCATATGATAATTATATCCATGGTATGGGTAACCACGAGGGTTTTTATTTCGCCGGTTGGACCAGACTTGCCCCACAGGACGCCCACACAGAAGCCAAACGGCTTACCAACTCTGCCACGACAGCCGACTCACAATTTGTCCTTATATATATACTGATATTATGGGGGAAATTAAAACTCACATCAAATTCATATTTTGAGAAAACTTTTCTGTTTTGTGAGAATTTAAACATACAACCATAGCAAATAAATAACAAAAGAATGCTTTTACAATTTTTCAAATTAATTCCTTTAGAATTTCCGGAAATTAAAACAATACTACCGTGTTGGGACACTGGTACAGAAGTCAAACAATTTACCACTTTGCCCCAGCAGTAAACACTTGATGTATTGGAAGAGAAATATCAATTTGATTTTAAACATTGTCAAAGTATAAAGCATCTTTGTTCATTCAGGTAGTAAAATTATAATATAATATAAATGCATTTGTTTCACATACATAAAATAATAATACGAAAGGAAAATTTTTATTAAAACCAACCAACACACACTTATCTTATGTTTCATTATTCTTTAGTATTTTATGATATGAACTAAAATTATTATTATTATAATGAAAAAGAATGCTTTTTAAATGCAGAAAGGGAATGTACTTCACAATGCATACATAAATAGCATTTCAGTCTTATTTTCATTAAAAATAAATAAACACATAATATATGAATATAAAAATAATGTACCTTATCCAAAATTAGTAAATTTAAAAGGCATATTAGGCTGTCACATTGTTAAAGCAATGGTTGTAATGCCATATCACATACAAATTTGTTAATTTACAATATATTATATTATGTTTTGTCTTAATAGCGTCATTCAATTGTTAAATGGCGTGACATTTATAAAATAAAATAAATCAATATCCTCCGTTATTTGATCTCATAATAATAATATGTATTGAGAAATGGAATTATTTGTAGCACCACTTTGTGAGAGTTTTTATTTGACTTCAACCGATCGATAATCAAATACATTGTGTTTATATATATATATATATTATAATATGTATGACATAATGCAATTCATCACATTTATGTATAGAATCTGTTAATTTGAAATATCTTTAGATGCTATGAAATCGATATGAAATGAATTTTAAATAAATAAACACTTCCTTGCACCCTGCCCTTGTGGCGAGTTTATTGCCATATGGCAATTTCTCCCAACTAACCAGTGTTTCCTGCCCAGAGAAGCAACATTAGCACGAGAAATGAATTTAAATAAATTTCTCCAATGCTGGGGATCGAACCCAGGACGCCCGCACAGAAACCAAATGGCTTACCAACTGTGCCACGGCAGTCATAAATAAACATCAAGCATAATTTTGATATTACATTTGATGTTTATTTATGTATATTACAATTTAAATAGGAATTAAAAGTCAAAATAATAGTAGAATAAATATGAAACCACGGAGTAAACATTACATGACAAGAGATAAGAATTTGGCATTTGTTTTCAAATAGATATGTATTAATAAGATGTAAATCTTATGATCAAAAATTTGATTGGCTAAATTTAAAGTCTGTTAAATTAAATTATTGCTGTACTTAGTGAAAATGTATGTGATTTACAGTCCGATTCAATAGAATCATAGTTAAATTTGGCTTATGAATGTTAGGTTAGGTTAGCTGCCATTATAATTTAAAATAAAACAATACAATGTTGGCACAAAACATTACTTATTTAAATTTTTTTCAAAAGACGTCAGGTGGTGATTTATTTTATGATATATTATAAGATGAATTGGTGACAGTGTTGGTCAGTTGAGAAATGTGACGCAATCAGAAAGTATATTGACATTCTCAACTAACCTATTGTACAGTTCCCTCCTAACTGTTGCTGTAAACTTGTTCACCAGACACAATGTGGCAGTCGTAGCAAAAACCAAGTTGTACAGAAGAACCAACTTGAAATTGCCCAACCATTCTATGCTTCCAAAATCTCCCAACAAGTCAAAGTTGGTAACACCTAAAACAATAATTGAATAAGCAATCTTGAATGATCATTTATTTTTTAAACAAATGAGAAGTACTTACAGAATAAATTTGATTATAAAAATATTGGAGGAACTAAGTAAGATTCATGTATAAATAAAAAACATTCAACTTTATTATAAACAAATATAGCACTTAATTTTTTCAAAAATATTTATATTTATTGACAAATGGTAATTTTTGAAAATTGTATTTTACTATCCTATCAAGTGATAGTAAAAGATATAAACGACTTTAAATCTCTTTATATACAAATAAAAAAAATATTACATCAATAATAGACAAATATATATAAGATACATAAAACCATGTTTAATTAAATCATCTAAGAATTTTGATATTTTTAAAAACTGTGCAGTCTTTTAAAAATATATTGTTTGATTATTATAAGTAAAATGAAATAAATAAAATTGTCTAAAAAATGCCACAACCCAGTACGTACCCAGTATTTTAGCAAGTAATGGCAATGCAGAACTAAAAACAAGCAAAAGGGCGCAGTTGCCAATCAGCAAGGAAAGGGGAGTGTGCGAGAGTCGAGGACGAAGTCTCGGTGGAACAGCACCTCCATAGAGTCCCGTACATGAGGCAGCATACAAGTATAACAGTACCACCACTTGTAAACCTGCCCCCCAGGGCCCTAGTCGAGACAACGAACTAATACCCAATGTGAATTGCTAAAAATAAAAAATACAAATCGTAATTCAGCTCAATTGCAAATATAAATTCTGGTTGGTTGGAAGAAATTGCCTAATGGCAATAAGCCCGCCAGTGTACAATATTATATTTGTATATATTATATACAGAAATATGAATAAATAAATAAAATAAAAATATATACATAGATTCAACGTGAATTCACATTTTATACTGTGGCGCGATTACCAATTGCGCTACGGAGCTGCGCTACGCCTGCAGACGCCATCTTGCCCTGCGCCGTACGTGCAGCTCAGCACCTTTATAAGGAGGACCACAGAGCTCCCCTAGCTATTCGCTTATCATCCAGACCTCGGGGCTCGTCTTCACGCTGCCCGATCGCTCGCCGTCGTTCAAACAGTCCGCGTTCTAAATTTATATTGTATTAAATATTGGGTTCAATTCCGAAGTTGAGATTAAATTTAACTTTTAGCTAAATTTACTCATTTTTATATATTTTTTGGTATTCCGAAGATTGAATAAAATAAAGGATATTAAATTTAATACGGTCACTTTGGTCAATTGTTTTTAATAGAAATTGTCTTTGGTTTCATCCTTTTTCTATGACAACGTATACAATATACAACACAACTGTCAATTTTCGCGCTTTGAGTGAAAAATATGGACAAAAAACGCGAAAGGATGAACAACACACAAAAGGCCTACTTGGTAGGATATATATCGGATAATCCTGATATGATTAATGGTAAGTATTGCATTATTTATGTACATTGTGTTTTATCCATACAGGTTTTTTAAAATCATTAATTTGTCGTAAGTAATTTTGAGGTTAGCATTGTTTTTTTCCTTACAATTACATGCCGTCATTCATGATTGCAGATGTCTTACGATAAACACATTTGTTTATAAGACTCCAAAATGTAAAAATACTTCTTAAAATCTGTATCTTATTTCAAGAATACTTATATATTTAACTGACAAGCGTATCTCAATACAAAAACACTTTCAAATGCTCTCTAATATGTTCTTTTATGAGTCCTTATAACTAGAAAAAGTTTTCATAAATATCTTGATATACTATTTGAACTCAAATTAATTTGTTTATTCTGCAGGAAATTCAAATCTTGCTAGTTACAAAAAATATTGGGAAAATTTGGTCCATATTTTAAATACAATGCCAGGTGCGAGGAAAACGGTAGCAGAGTGGAAGACCGTACGTATTATTTTCATTATTATATTTTATAAATGTCTCTATTTCATAATTACATGTTTCATTATAAAAGTCATAAAACCATGACTGACATGGTGTAATGTTAAGTCATCTGACTTCTGTGACTCCTTCTGATCCTGTGTTTGAGTGAAGAAGTTTTTTAAAAATAATCTATTTTTCAGGCTTATATTTATCTTTTGCGCAAAACAAAAAAAAAAGCAAGAAAGCTGAAAGCATCTATACAAAAAACAGGGGGAGGTATCGAAGAAGATTCCTCCCTAACACCGTCTGATGAATTATTACTTAATGTCGGCAGCCATGCAACTGTGTATGGCATAGAAGATTGCGAAGAAGCTGGAGTATGTACATAACTTATACTATTTAAAATTCCTCACTCATCATGAACATTCTTTCCTTACATTTTGCATAAAAGACAAATTACTGAAATCTTCTAGTTTCACTTAAGTACATTTTTCTAATAACATTTATTTTTTAATATTCTTTTTTCAGTTAAGCGACTATAATAATATCACAGAAGTGAATCCAATTGATGAAATATATATTTGACTGAGTCACCCACAGTTACAGGTGAAACAGAAGTACAGCCATCCATAAGTGACATCAATCCTATTGAAGAAGTACAAATGAAACCTAAAAAAAAAAAAAAGATCACAAAGAAGTATGGACGACGCACTTACTTTATCCACAGAAGCTATGTGTAGGGCTATAATAACTGCTGCTGAAATACTGGCGTCATCAATTCGGGAACTGGCTGCAGCTGGTGGGGCCAGTAAATAATTCAGCGTTATCATCTCTTTACTAGGCATAATATATAGTTTTATGCCTTACTAGGCATAATATATAACATTAATAGTCTGATTGTGCATTACCTCAATATTAATTGACTCCAGTCTAAGTCTCAAAAGACAGATAAACAGCACAACATCCTCAGCTTTCTACCACTTACGACGAATAAAATCTATCAGACGAAATATACCTACGGAAGCAACGAAATCTCTAGTAAACGCATTCGTTATTTCCCGCCTGGACTACTGAAACAATGGTATCTATGCAAACCTTCCAAAGCTGGAGCTAAACAAACTTCAATCCGTCTTCAACGCTGCTGCTAGGCTAATCACCGGAGCCGCGAAATTCTCACACATATCCCACCATCTACGAAATCTTCACTGGCTAAAAGTCCCAGAGAGAATCAAGTACAAATTATGTTTGTTGACTTTCAAAGCGATCCATGGCATGGCTCCCACGTATCTTTCAGACTTCTGCATCCCTCTCACTGTAAACGAGCGACAACAAACACTTCGGTCAGCCACCACATCCGTGATTGGCAAGTTGACTGAAATAAATAGAGTCAACACTTCATCCTTCGGTGATCGTGCTTTTGCTGTGGCTGGACCAGCCTCGTGGAATAAACTACCACCTGAACTGAGGCAAATCGACAACTTAGCACTATTCAGGAAACACCTAAAAACTCACTTCTTCCGCGAGTCTTACAAAAACCCCTAATAAATTCAAAGCGCTCTTGAGGTGAGGTTATCACAAAAACGGCGCTATAAAAATAATCCAAATTTATTATTATAATTACAGTATTTTATGTTACTATGTAAAAAGTTCATATACCTATGGTAAATTAGTTATAAATTGTGATAACGTATAATTTTTTATTTCATTTTAATAATCTCTAGTCTGATTGTGAATTACTTCAATATTAATTACAATATTTTATGTTACTATGTAAAAAGTTCATGGTAAATTAGTTATAAATTGTGATAAACTAATATTTTTTTCTTCTTTTTAATTTGTAATGACATACTATGCATTACTTCAATATTTTATATTACATACAATGTAAAAAGTTCAAATACGTTAGGTAAATTAATTATAAATTATGATAAATGTTTGATTTATTTTTTCTCTCTATTTTTGGGGCCGTTGGTCCTGTGTCAACTTCTTATCTATATATATAAAAATGGATTTACGTATATTTGTTTGTTCGCGATGAACTCCTAAACCAACCATCCGATTGAGATGAAACTTTGTAAATTTGTTCAGCTCATTCAGGAGAAGGTTTATGCATTATAATTTATTTATTTATTCGATATCTCACAAAAAAATTGAAAAAAAAGTTTGTACTGAATTGATACTTAGTGGGTTTGTTCAGAAAAAATCCTATATACCCATACATAAAATGGTATATTATATAAAACTGGAATAATACTAAAGGTGGTTCAAGTACCTACCTATATTTGTTTGAATAATTAAATAAAATTTAGATGAATAGGGACGGAAGGGACTGTAGGGATGGAAGGGAAAAAAAATACGGAATTATAATTAGCGAATCTAGATAAGAATGTTAAGTGATAAAAAGGAAACATACCGATGAACCATTTTTATATATTTGGAGGTAAATAATTAAACAGGCAGGACAACGTCTGTCGGGTTTTACTAGTATTTTATATAATTTAAATAATAACTATTGACAGTATGTACATTAACCAAATATTTATTGAAGTATTTTATGTTAATAACACTATGGAAAAAAATTATTTTATATCTAATGCTATGTATGTGAAAAGTTCAAGTGTATTTGTTTTAAATAATTGTTATATACCTACATATGATTAATTTTATTTTATTACAAAAATCTTTAATGACTGACTGAGCATAATCTAAATACACATTACTTAGAATACTGTATGTTACTTACTACAGTGAAATGCTCAACTACATTGGAAAAATTAGTTATAAATAATTGTGATAAACGTAATGATTATTTTTATTTTACTTGAGTAATTTCAAACAACTCATGGCAAATAAATGAATAAGTGATAAGTTTATTTAGATTTTTATATTAAAAGAAATGGTGAAATTTGTTTAGGGTATTAAATAAAATTCACTTTAATATTACCAAGATTTTTTATTATTTCAAAACAATTTTATAAATCACTGGATTCTGCTTACCAACTGTGCCACTGCAGTCGGCAATTTTCATCCGATTAAGTAAAATATTGTTGCACAATACTGTTGCGGATTCTACGCCCAGCAACAAAGAAATCATTATTTTGAGCTGGAATGTTTTCTTGATCATTTTCATTAAAATATTCTAGAAAAAATAGTTTTTAATTCATTAAATTTCATATTCCAAAAAGCAGGGTAACCAGCGACAGATGTGCATTCCATTTTAAAGGGAAGCACGATACATGCGTGTATACCCTCACGCCAGTCTTGTCTCACCTAAGAATTCAATGGGATCATAGCATACTTACCAAAAATATAAAAATGATGAAGTATAAGATCTAATGCTGACTTGAATATTTTATGTATAGCATTATTTACTAAAAAAAAGAGTTATAGCATAGTTACCCGCTTCTTCAGGCATAGGCACGTTTCTTTCCACCGAAATATTGTGCAAAATGGAAACTGCCTTAATAATGTTGGCTGCTTTCTTTGGCTCATAGTGCAATGTTCTGTGTTTATGTATACACCTAAATCTGGTTTTCATTACGCCTAAAGTTTTTTCAATTATACATCTAGTCCTTATTTGGCATGCATTATACCTACTTTCAGGTGTATTTTCAACAGCATTGTGTATTGGTGTCATTAACCATGGTTGTTGAGGGTATCCAGAATCACCTGCAGAAATAAATATCTTTTTACTTAATGCAATCAATTTGTTCAAGGTATTTTTTTTATAAGCAGATAAATTTTGATCAACTTTTGAATAAAAAAGAAGTTCTTTAAAACTTTACTTGTGCAAAATCTGTTTTTCTTAAAATTGTGAACAACCATCAATATCTACCTAGTAACCATTGGTGTTGCGTGCCTTCAATGTATGTACGCCTCAAAAACCCACAAACTAAAGACACCTCCCAAATTGCAGCATCATGGGTGGATCCAGGAAAATTTGATTTAATATTAGTGATTTTCATATCAGCATTGCATATCTATAAGAATACTAATTTATTCAAAACAAGTAAGCATATACAATAGAAGTAAAGAAAACATATTTTCGTCGCATGCTGACCATGCTCAGCTATGTTGCAGGGGGTCAAACCACCATCAGCTGATTTTCAGCATGATCATATCACTAACAAAAACACAAAAAAGTAAACTAAATAAAATAATTAATAAATTAAGTTAAAACATTCAAATACTTCATTATTGGAAGGGTAGACATTCAAATATTAAAAAAAAATGTGAATAAGTCAATCAAAAATATAAATACAAATTGACAGTTGAGGCTATAAAAACCTTTTCTGTTATAAAAGGTTTGTCCTCTAATATCGTGATCATCTTTTGGACGAATAATGCTTATTTGGCTACAGTCAATCACGCCCAAAATTCCCGGAAAGCCATATTTATTTTGGAATCTGAAATACCCGTTAAAAAGGAGCATATAATATATATTAAGTAGAGTTGGAAAAATACAATATGTAAGAAGACTTGAGTAGAGGAGCTGTTCTATTATGATAAGTATATTATTTTTAATTTCCATATATGTATCTAAAAAACTATAGAAGCTAGAATATTGAAAATTTGTAATAACATAGAAAAATACAATACCTCAAATTGCTTTTCATGAAAAAATTTCTGTGTTACATGCAAATAATTTTAATAAAATAAAAACTTGAAAAAATAATTTAAAGATGTAAATTTACATAACAAAAATGCTACTTATTTATCACCTTTGCTTGGTGTTCTGTATCTCTTGAGCAGTTGTTGGAAACTTAATTTTTCCTATCAGAACTTCATTGATAGCTGAAATAACCTCATCCAGACACCTACTAACCGATGGTTGGCTCAAACCTATATTCATGCCATGTCCCACAGTCATTTGGTATCCACCATTTCCGAGAAAATTCAGAGTAGCCAGAACCTATAAATTATATCAAGGTATCTTGAAAACTATATTATCTTAATCATTTTTTTATATTATATAGGTTGGTTATTAAATATTTTATGCATACCTTAGTGTGAACAGGAAGTTTTCTTGGGTGAATACCAATTCCCGTGAGTCTATGTTGAAGTAATGAAATAAGATCCATTACACACTCTTTGGAGAGCCTAAAAAGCTTGATAAACCTTTGGGATGGCATATCAAAGGGATTTGAGAGATCCCTTATATGTCGGTTGGCTAAATTACTCTCTAATCTGAAAAATGTTTTAGCATGAAAATTTTATGGATAAATGTCAAAATTACGACATATCATAATATATTGAACAAATTACTTACATTTGCCGACGGTGTTCAGTTCTCGTATATAAAATCCAAATATTTAATGCCATTTTAACAAAATTTGAGTTAGATTGCGTATTTCAAATTAGAAACTGTCAAAATCGGTGAACCGTGTATAAATGTCAAAATTACGTATTTATATGATATTTATTGGTATTTATATTGAATAAATTACATTATCCGACGCCGTTTTTAATTTGTCGTATATAATATTCAAACATTTAATGCCAATTTAACGAAATTCGAGTAAAAGAAATGCTTATTTCAAAATTAGAAGCTGTCAAAATCGTAAATAAATTTTAATTCACACCTTTTTGGTGTGAAGTAAAATATAAGTATTTTTCAAATTATATCAAGGGATAAAAAATTAATTCCGTGTTCGGAATACCAAATATCATTATAATCACAATAAAGCATCACTAGTGGGTTAAAAAAGTATATAATTTAAAGTGACAGTTCCAGAGATAAAAAAAGATTTCTATGGAATTTTATGAACTTTTATAAACTTTAATCACTTCGGAATTGAGCCCATTGTCTATACCTATATATCAATTATCGGTCAAATAATCATCATTGTATCTGTAACCAATAAAAGAGTAAGTTAAATTTCCTGTTGTATCTTTTAATCTGTCATCTATTTCTACCTGAGTTGCACTCAAATATTTAGTAATCTTTTGTATACGGTATCGCAGTTGCTTGGTCGATCAATCTGTAGCCCAGCTGTCGGGACTCTCCGAACAGACGGTATCCAGGTTCGAACCAGGCAGGTGAGATATCGTTTAGTTGTATGTAGCCAAAGGCGGACAGACAGGTTATACCTACACGTCCAACAGACCGATCTTACCACTTCATATATAGGTTTGCATATCAGCTTTAGCTGGTGTGCAAACGCTTCCAACCAAGTGACCACTCTGGCACTCTGGTGAGCTAAAATACCTACATATAATGGACATTAAATTTCTTATATTATTCAATTTTATACAGTAAATTTACACTACAAAGATGCAAACATACTCAATCTTTTCTATATTTGAATAATTTGTAGTTTTTCACCAAATTTATATTGCCTGAGAGAGTATTAAAATATTTAGTGCCGAGATAAATGTAGTGGTGTTATACAATTGTTATATTATAGAGTGGCATTGTTAGATTTCCAACTAAATTTTCATCAATGTTTTCTTTGAATATCTGTAGCAAAGCTATATTGCGATAAATCTCACTAAGTGAAGGAACTTTAAATATGGAAGAAATTTATTCTGTTGGGATGTTTCGTTTTAAAGTATTATTTTAATTATCAATTTCTGTGCTATGTTTATTGGTTGCAAATTAGTTATATACGTTCCTCCCCAAGTGATAATACCATAAGTTAGCACTGATTGCAAAATGCAAAGTATATCATTTGCATTGACTGAATTGTCATGATATTTTGCAGTCTTAAGAAAATGTATATCAGCTTATGTGGCTTATTTCTTAGGTATCAAATATAAGAATTACTTATTCATTACTAATTTATTACAATGTATACTTACAGTTGTCGATAGTGGAAGTGCTTTAAAACCAACAAGAAGTTCAACTGTGTTTGTCAAGACCATAACAACAGCAATTCCAGTAAGGACCAACAAAACCAAGACAGCAAACGGATAAAGGATATTACGTCTCAAGGCAGAGGTTCGACGCTGTCCATCAACCACCTATAATAAACATTTTAAAGTAATACAATGCCTTGTAGAGAACATCCAGTTACAGATGATATTCATATTGAAGATGGATTAACTATGTCAGGGGTGACGAACCTAGGGCACGCATGCCTGACGTGGCACGTTTGATAATTTGGATGGCACGCGAAGGAAATAATTGAAAGTGATCGATTAACGAACACAATTAATAAAAATGCAGAAGAAGAAATAATGAGAATTTGGAACGCCATTCCAGAAGTCTTTAGCGATTAAAAAAAACTAGCGAGAGCAATATTATCAATTTTCTCATCTACATATTATGCTTGTGAGTCATTATTTTCAGAAATGAATATCATAAAATGTAATACAAGGAATAGAATGACTGATGAATCCAGTTGGTCGTGTGTATTACTGAAAGGACGAAATATGAACCAGATATTAAGAAATTGTCATTGAATGTACAACAGCAAAATTCTTATTGATAAATAACTAATGTGTACCTACTTTTAGTGATTACGATTTTATTTTTAAGAAAATCTATTGTAATTTTTAAGCTTGTTAATAAAATTCAGAAAAAAACTCATTTTTTATTTTTTCTATTTTGTTTGTTTTTTTACTGCTTAGGCACGCCAGACAATCGAGAAATAATATTTGAGGATTTTTGGCACGCGGACCCAAAAAGGTTCGCCACCCCTGAACTATGTGGTGGTGCATTTTAATAATAAAGGCCAATCTCTAGATGAAAAATCTATTAATTTTATATAATTAACATATTAATTTGGAGTTGGACATGCTGGTCATGTGGTCTAATTTAAATTATATATATATTTATTTATTTAAAAAACTTAGGCCCAAATTATAGAATAATTCTCAAGACCGTTCTCCAAATGTGTCATCTCAAGACCATCTTGAGATCATGCTCGAAAATCCGTATTAAAAGTAAAATACGTACGTCGTCTCATTCGAGAAAGCGTACTCGAAAAAATGTGGATGCAACTTTATAAATAAGTACTTTTTCTCGTGAATGGTAATAATTTCAGCATTGTTATGTTGGTAGCAATGAGTTGTAATATCTATTTATAGATATTTTTACAATTCGTTGTCTTGGTAATCTTCGAAAGTGCAGAGAAATTTATGCATCATAATGTTATGATACGTGATTAAATAGTGAAAATGTCGACCATTTTGTTCGAAAGAGGAAATGAAATACTTTTTCGTTTATCCGTCATATAGCATATTTTGTGAATATGTGTACCTACAGTTAATAGATCCAGGAAAGGCAGCCATTGCAAAATATGATACAAAATGCATAAAATAACAACATGTTATTTACTGGATGTACCGTAAATTTTATGAAATCTTACAACATTTAATTTACATGATTAGTTTATGAATGATTATACGTTAATTACTCCCAGAAGGTTCTACATAAATAAGATTCTCGATCCATTATAGTATATCTAACAATGTAAACGTCAAGATAGTAATTAATGCGAAATTCGTCCGTGTCTATATGCGTCTCTTTTTCGTGTAAAGCGCTGTCTCCTTTTCTCTCGTTAAGACCGTTCTCAAGACAGCGGGATAGCTGTGTCGAAGCAATTTCAACTCTTCTATACATTTCGAGACCGGTCTTGAGATCAAGCTCAGTGACTTTTGTTTCTTTAATACCATTTTGGTTGAGAATGTGTTCTCAAGACCAGTCTCAAGCTGGAAAACGAATCTATAATTCGGGCCTTAGTATTATTACAATATAAATAATTTTACAATATTACAATATCAATTTTACAATATTACAATAAAAACTCTAAATTTTTTGAAGTGAGTTAAAACACAATATATTTTTTTATTGCAATATATAGTTTATTACAGCATGTGTACATCCACATACAATATAATACAAATAATAATACAGAAAAAGTTCATAGATGTGAACGTAGTAAACTGTTTAACAAACAAGGTAAATAACCTGTTCTGAATCAGTTTATGATTTTATATAATATTATATTATGTGGTTATTGTAAGTTTTCATAGAGTAATTTATTTATTAAGTTTAATGTTGTTTCGTTTACAGAGTGGAAGTTCATGGAAGTTTAAATTTAATTTATTTATTATACCATATTCTACTATTGATCAGTAGAGTGAAAAATACATTATTTTTATGACTGACTTTGGCAAGACATTTTAATTTTGTGCTTACAAAACAGATATGAGGTTTCCATTTTAAACATTAATCAATTATTCCCAAGTATTTAATTTGACTAGTTTTTTTTAGTACATGACAATCACATTGTTGGTTATTGCTCATGATTTTTTTTCTGTTTTCATTTGGTTGTTCCTGGTCTGTTTTGGTAAATGTTATGTTTATTGTTTTTTTCATTATTGAATGTGTTACAGTTTAACCAAGTTTTGATAAAATGCATCCCACTTTCTGTTTTTTGGAGGTAGATTTCTAATCTTTACCACTAAACAACAAGAAAGTGTCATCTGCAAAGTTTATTAATTAGCCTCCTATATTTATGTAACATAAATGGTTCATACAAATAAGATAGGAACAAGTATGCTTCCTTGAAGTATTCTGTAATATATTTTGTAAGGCAAACTCAGAGTATCATGAATTTAAACTAGTTGTGTTTGATTTGTCATATAACATTTTAATTGTTTTGTTTCCTTTATCAACGTTCCGTGTTATCTGTCTAGGACACTTGGCTGCGGCCACTTGGATGCGGAACACTTGACTGCGAGACACTTGGGTGCGACGGACACTTGAGTGCGAGCCCACTTGGTTGCAAGTCCATTTGGTCGTGGCGGATACTTGAGTGCGAACCCACATGGTCGCTAATTCAAAAATATTTTTTTTATAAATTATGTTTGTATTATTAATATTTTCCTTCATTCTACTTTCAAATATATTGTAGTTAGTTTCCAATCTCAAATCTGAAGCTACCTAATTGATTAAACCACACTACCACATTATTGAAGATTTTTTTCGTTTATTTTGGAAACGACTGTCTATAAACTCTAGAGAACAAAATATATGTACTTAAGTGAATAAAACTAAAACATGTAGGTAATGTATAGAAAATAACATCTATTTAAAAAAAACTTTCATAAATTTCATTTTACAATGATTTAAAAAGGATTCTATCTACTTACTTAAAAATAATAATATGTAATAATGAAATGTAATCAATTATATGTAATATGTCCACGAAAAAGCTGTTACGATCACATAAATAAGGGATACGGCGTGATGGTATATATGTATTGATGTTTAACTATATAAGCTCTTTTTCTAATTTTTGTTATTACAACAAATTTCAAAAAAAAAAAATACAATTCACTTTACATGTAGTGAATAAAAAATCTCATATTTATAGTATGAAAAATAATTTCACTTAATAACCTTGTTTTTACTTTATACTTTCAAACTTAAGTATATCTCTTTATATTTTAAATGTCTGTGTATACTTGTATATCAACTACATATATACACATATTAAGAGCATTACAAAAATTAGTACGAAATACTTTATTCCTAAGCAGAAAAAAATATTTTTTAATTCGCGACCAAGTGGGCTCGCACCCAAGTGTCCATCGCACCTAAGTGTCCCGCAGCCAGTGACTTGGGAAATAGCATCCGTGGTAGACCTTCCCTCTCTACAAGAATGCTGATTGTTTGACCAGATATTATTTTTGTCAAGGTAATTTACGAGTTGATTTTTTATAATTCTTTATATGATTTTAGAGAGTGTTTAGTACACTACATTAATTATTAACTTCAGTATGAAATTGAGATTCAATAATACAATACCTCTCTTTTATGCTGAACTTGTTGTAGTCTCTCCCCGAGTCCCACCTGTAAAGCTCCATTTCTGAGCCTCAAAAGTGTAGAAGAACCTCCATTACCGTTTATCTTCTCTGAACCATCATCTTCTTCTGTTCCACAAAATGATAAAATATTCCCACCAGGATGGGGACCCACTGGAGAAGGAGATATGTAACTTTCACCTGAGAAAATGGTTATACAATTCAGTACTTCATATGAAACAACACCATTATTATTGGAAAAAAATAATGTACATATCATAAAATTCTGATTCCTTCAAAATAGTAGCACACTAAAAAAGAAGTCTTGATGATATTTTACTAGAATTTTAAGTTAAAAATTGATTGATAATCATTGATTTATATGTACTACGTACTATTTTTTCATCGGTAACAAATATGACAAAAGGAGGAAACATAACAACATAAAAATATATTTGATTCGGTAAATTTAGTTTTCTGACTAATATGAGTTTGAACAATTCACTTTTGAATAATTGTTATTCTGAAAATTTATTTTTCCAAAAAATGCAGATTCATACAATTGTTTTTCGAGTAATTTTCATGTAAACCAAAAAATTATCTCATAAAAGAAAAATTAAAATTGATAACATTTTAATTACCTGTAATTTGAACATGTTTCAATCTTCTTCGAATGGTTTCTTCTTCTAATGAATAAGCAAAGAATTCTTCATTTAGATCTCTCAAAAATTGTGGCTTTACCAATACTTGACCGACAACACTAAATAATTTGACAAATCCAAGTGGAGTACAAACTGAAAAATTAAAAAAAGAGTTAGTTACAATAAAAAAAATTACACAAAACTCAATATACAAATATATTGTAGAATTTTATACAAGCATGTAAATCAATGGTTCCCAAAATGGTCTATATCGACCCTCAGGGGTTGACGAAGACCTTCAAGAGGTCCATGAAATGAAAATGGGGGTCAACGATAGTGGATCTCATATAAACAGGTTGTGACTTTAATTTTGGCATTCCATAAATGGAATAATTCACATGCACAGAAAGTACCTATTTACTTGCATAATACTACCTATTTAATATAAAGAAATATAACTATCTATATAAACTAGTTGCATGTAACACATGAGATCCAACTGTCGATAGCGATAGTATGTATAGTTGAAGAATAAGTACCAAACTAAAAACCTATAAATCCAAAGTATTGAATATTTTAGGATATTTTGTTTTCTATACAACACATGTAGGTATGTATGTCAAGATAGGACAGTATGGAGGTCAGTCCTCTTTTCCTACCCGGAATATGAAAACAGCATGATGGTTCTGTATGTATGTTTGGAGATTTTAGTATCAAACTATACATATTGTGTACCTATAGGCGACTGCCATACAAACTGTATGAAGCAATGACGTCACTAAATTCAATTTTTATAAAAATTGTTAAAAAAAATTGAGATGTACTTCTACAATAGTGATATTTTTTATAGAAAAACAAATTATCTAATAAATAAATTTGGAATGGTAATATAAAACCAAAGTTTTCAGTTCTACTAATTTAATGACACTGACTAGTTTCGGTCATCCAGTGACCATTTTCAAAGTGTGAAAAAACAAGAGGTGGTTGGTGTTTATATAATATCTGGTTAAGGGGTTTGCAACATTTTTTTTTTTTGGTCACTGGATGACCGAAACTAGTCAGTGTCATTAAATTAGTAGAACTGAAAACTTTGGTTTTATTTTACCATTCCAAATTTATTTATTATTTGAAATGGAGTTCTACCAAGAATTGTCCATAGAAAAGTTAAAAAAACAAATTATCTAGTTGGGGTGTTTCAGCTTTATTCAATATTTAAAAAAAAATTGGAAATATAGGCAGTTAAACTCATAAATTTATCATAAGAAAAATATATTTTCTTAGTAAAAAATGTTTGAGAAACCCTGGATTGAAAAAAAACAATTTTAGTTTTTTATTTGTCTATGTTTGTACCAATTTTCAGCGTTCTAGCTTTTATGGTTTCTGAGATATATGGAAAAATAAACCAAAAATTAAAAAGTTGATAACCCCTGAATGAAACAAAAATTCAAAATTCTGAGTAAAAAAGTTTTGTAGGCCTATAACTATTTATATATTTTGAAATTTTGGGCTCTGTAAATTGAGCGAATCAAAAGTTATAAGGGGACACACACACACACAGACAGACACACAAAATGTTCTACTCCGAATTCTGAGTAAATCTGTATATGGAACATATATGCTGCAAAGCCTCTAAGTTGGTGTTTTTTGACTTCAAAGTTGGAAAAGCCGTGAAAAAAGTAGACCCTGCATAAAATTCTCGCGTATCTAGGATTTAAACTGCCTCTTCCTTCAAGAGAATTTCATTCTCTCGAACGAATCGACAGTTGGAATATAATCTTCTTCTTTTTAGCCCCTTTCACTCCACTGCTGGATATAGGCCTCTTCCTTGTTTTCCATTTCTCTCGTATACTGGACACTCTGCTTCCACCCAGCACCAATAGTCTTATTACCAATGCAAATACTGTGTGAAGTTGGACTTAATTTATTTTAATAGTACCTACCCATAAATTACTTATGAATAAAAAAATTAAAACATTATATTAAAATTTAAGTTATTAAATACCTATATTTTCTGATATATGAAACTGTTTAAGAATTATTATAAACTAGCAGTTGTCCGCAGCTATACTAACTATTATATTTTAATTTGGATTAATTTTATTTTAATTCAATTAACACATGTATTAGTTAAGTTTTACATACTACACTTCAATACAGTTAGAAATTAAAATCTTTCAAAGTGAGTAGCACTATACCAGATGTCAAAAATACATTTGCAATTGATAAATTTGCAAGAAATCAATATTAGGTATGAAAGGGTTCTACCCAAAACCGAAAAAGATGACAAGTGGTCTGTGAAACAAAAAAGTTTGGGGACCTCTGATATAAAAATAATTTATCATTTTGTAGATACTAATAATGATGTAATCAAAATGATATATAATTTTTTTGATATCATAATTGATGTAGGTACAAAATATTAATATATATCTTTTTTTATATAAAAAATGATTATGTCCTTGTTAAACAAGTACATATACTTCCTACGTTCCCTAAAATAAGCAAATAAATGCTTGTGTTATAGGTGAACGAAATCGGTCGAGGCAGGATTCGAACTCGCGACCACTGGATTACTAGCCCAGCGCGCTAACCGCTCTGCCATCGACCCATCTAACATGCAAAGTAATTTAAACATTAATTGATTGAGTCCCAATTTTATTATTCAATATTCATTAAGAGAAAATAAAAATATAGTATGACCAAGTGAATGATATTTTAAAAGAAGGGAACATGTAAAGCTTAAAAAAAGACAAACATGTATGAAAAAATACACAAATTCAAAGCAGGTGATGAATATTTAGATAGAAAAGTGTGGCATTCAATAGGCGTGATGACAGTAAGAAAAAATCATTGAAATTATGATTTTATTAGATAAAATATGTTATAAAGATTTGAAAAAATATATTTATTTTCATTTTAAAAGAGCGAATAATATTAATATTATTAAAATAAAAATACAAAATATGTTTGTCCGCCATTTTATGTGAAACACCAATCAGAGCGCATGACGTCACCATATTGTCACTGTCAATTGTGTTTGTTACTGTCAACTGTTGTGTTGTTCGAAATGGCTATTTTTTTCATAACAAGCTATATGGAATATGCTGCTTATTTTTAACATGCTATTTTTATTTATTGATTTATTTGGTTTATTTGGGACAATAAACCAAATAATATCGCTATCCGCTCTATTGAATCGTTGACGCATCTGTTATAACACGCACCGAGTATTGTAACGTGGTGGAGAATATTTAACGTTTCAGAAATAAATAACTTGGTGGCTTTCATTGCTTGATTATAAAATAAAATGATGTAATTATATTGTTTGTGGGAGTTGTACAGTGTTACATGAGGTTGAAATGGAAATACACAATGTATTATGATGAATCTAATATACATATGGGATAACTGTTATGATTCATATACATATTATGATTAATATATTAAAATATGTAATAGGTGTGATGACTGTAAGAAAAAAATCATTGAAATTATGATTTTATAAAATAAAATAGGTTATAAAGATTTAAAAAATGTTTTTTTTTAATTTATAGGAGTGAATAATAATAATATTATAAATATAAAAATACAAAATGTGTAAGTCCGCCATTTTATGAGAAAAAACAATCAGAGCGCACGACGTAATAGTATGGTCGCGTCAATTCTTCTGATAGTCTTCAATACAATATACGCATTAATTGTCGGTCTGGACTATGTTTATTTTGGTGTTATCGATATATTAATATTTTAATTAGATACTTAAAACTAAAACAAATTAAATATACTTTTTTTAACTTTTCTACGGACAATTCTTGGTAGAACTCCATTTCAAATAATAAATAAATTTGGAATGGTAAAATAAAACCAAAGTTTTTAGTTCTACTAATTTAATGACACTGACTAGTTTCGGTCATCCAGTGACCATTTTCAAAGTGTGGAAAAACAAGAGGCGGTTGGTGTTTATATAATATCTGGTTAAGGGGTTTGCAACATTTTTTTTTTGTTTATTTATTTATTTATTTATTTATTTATTTTTATTTTTTTTTTTTTTTTTCTCTTTTTCCGTCAGTTCAATTAGTGTTGCTAGAAAGAACTGACAAAGAAAACTAGCAAACAAAGCGGAGCGTACAAATACAAAAAGAAATTAAATAATTCATATTGCAAAATTATTGAATGCTGCTGGAACATGGCATGATGGTGTCTGTATCTATTATTGAAGTTCTGTGACCAATGGTTGAGAACAGCAATGTAAGGATTAACTGTGTACCTGTAACAAAATATATTGGGGCAGTAAAATTCAAAAGCATTGAGTTGTTTGTTTACATAATATATAATGATAAATGGTTGGAAATACCATTCCTTATTATTGATTACTTGGTATATGAATAATATATTTATAAATATTTATAGCGGTTTAAGTAGAGGTGAAGTAGAGAAATCTGTTTGTAAATTAATAAGTGTCTTGTTCATATTATTTTTTACTCTATTAATTTCTAGTATCTCTAATCTGTCTAATTTTCTCCCTTTATTACATTTATGTAGAATTTGAACATTATTGTCTATTGTAAATTCATGTTGTAGTTCGTTTAAATGGGCAGCAAAATTAGAAGTATCTTGATTTAGTCTTTTACATCTTAAATGTTCAGTTATTCTTTGTTTAAATGTTCTACCAGTTTGACCAATGTATGAACCCGTGCACGAATTGCAATTCAACTCATAGACACCACTATTGTTGACTGGATCTATTTTGTCTTTATTATTTACTAATGCTTTACCTAATGTTTTTGGGTTGTAAAAAGCAATCTTCTTTTTGGCTATTTTCTTAATTATATTACCGGTTTTTATAGATGTTTTGCCAATGTAACTTAGTTTTACCCATTTATCTGAATTTTCTGGTTGAGATGTAAGTCCTGGAGCAACCGCAGTTAGGAAGAACTTCTTTTTCTTTTTTCTTATCATGTTATGTACTAGATTATCTTTGTAACCATTGTTTTTTGCTAAGTTTTGTATGATGCTGACTTCATTATTATAATCTGTTTGTGACAATGGAACGTTTAGCAATCTATGAATTAAGGAATGAAATATTGATAGTTTATGGGAAATGTGGTGTCTCGAATTATTGTGTATTATATTGTCACTAAAGGTTGGTTTTCTGTAGATGTTGAATTTAATGTTTTCTTTTTCAATTTTAAGAGATAGGTCCAGAAAGTTTATACTATCTCCTCCAACTTCCATTGTAAATTGTATTGATTTATTGAGCGAGTTCAAGGAATTCAAAAAAAATTTTAATTGACGGTTTGTTCCAGTCCACAAACATAATATGTCATCAACATATCTATAATAAAACACCAGTTTGTTAAAATTTGATAATTCACTGATTTTACATTCCAAATAATCCATAAAAAAATCCGCTAATATGGGAGACATAGGGCTACCCATGGCTAACCCATCCGTCTGTAAATAGAATTTGTCATTGAATTTGAAATAGTTTTGACTAATACATATATTGACTAGATCGAAAAATTCATTCAGTAATACCGGATTTAAATTTGTTTTTGATAAATAATCGTTCAAAGCTGGTTTTAATTCATGTATGGGTATACTTGTGAACAGACTCACTACGTCAAAAGAAACAAGAATACTATTTTTTGGAACTTGAACATTTTTTATTTTTTTTCGATTAATTCTAATGAGTTTTTAACTGTGTTTTTTGGTTTAAACTTTAACATATTTTGAAAAATAAAATTACAATGTTTGGCTATTTTGAAACATGGAGCTGAATTGTATGACACTACTGGTCTTAATGGAGTATTAGGTTTGTGGACCTTTGGGAGACCGTATAGTCTGGGACATTGCGGGTTCATTAAGGTAAAACGTTTCACATCAAATGGATCATTAAATAATGTTTTAGAATTATTAATAAGTTTTTTAATAAAAAATGTTCAAGTTCCAAAAAATAGTATTCTTGTTTCTTTTGACGTAGTGAGTCTGTTCACAAGTATACCCATACATGAATTAAAACCAGCTTTGAACGATTATTTATCAAAAACAAATTTAAATCCGGTATTACTGAATGAATTTTTCGATCTAGTCAATATATGTATTAGTCAAAACTATTTCAAATTCAATGACAAATTCTATTTACAGACGGATGGGTTAGCCATGGGTAGCCCTATGTCTCCCATATTAGCGGATTTTTTTATGGATTATTTGGAATGTAAAATCAGTGAATTATCAAATTTTAACAAACTGGTGTTTTATTATAGATATGTTGATGACATATTATGTTTGTGGACTGGAACAAACCGTCAATTAAAAATTTTTTTGAATTCCTTGAACTCGCTCAATAAATCAATACAATTTACAATGGAAGTTGGAGGAGATAGTATAAACTTTCTGGACCTATCTCTTAAAATTGAAAAAGAAAACATTAAATTCAACATCTACAGAAAACCAACCTTTAGTGACAATATAATACACAATAATTCGAGACACCACATTTCCCATAAACTATCAATATTTCATTCCTTAATTCATAGATTGCTAAACGTTCCATTGTCACAAACAGATTATAATAATGAAGTCAGCATCATACAAAACTTAGCAAAAAACAATGGTTACAAAGATAATCTAGTACATAACATGATAAGAAAAAAGAAAAAGAAGTTCTTCCTAACTGCGGTTGCTCCAGGACTTACATCTCAACCAGAAAATTCAGATAAATGGGTAAAACTAAGTTACATTGGCAAAACATCTATAAAAACCGGTAATATAATTAAGAAAATAGCCAAAAAGAAGATTGCTTTTTACAACCCAAAAACATTAGGTAAAGCATTAGTAAATAATAAAGACAAAATAGATCCAGTCAACAATAGTGGTGTCTATGAGTTGAATTGCAATTCGTGCACGGGTTCATACATTGGTCAAACTGGTAGAACATTTAAACAAAGAATAACTGAACATTTAAGATGTAAAAGACTAAATCAAGATACTTCTAATTTTGCTGCCCATTTAAACGAACTACAACATGAATTTACAATAGACAATAATGTTCAAATTCTACATAAATGTAATAAAGGGAGAAAATTAGACAGATTAGAGATACTAGAAATTAATAGAGTAAAAAAAATAATATGAACAAGACACTTATTAATTTACAAACAGATTTCTCTACTTCACCTCTACTTAAACCGCTATAAATATTTATAAATATATTATTCATATACCAAGTAATCAATAATAAGGAATGGTATTTCCAACCATTTATCATTATATATTATGTAAACAAACAACTCAATGCTTTTGAATTTTACTGCCCCAATATATTTTGTTACAGGTACACAGTTAATCCTTACATTGCTGTTCTCAACCATTGGTCACAGAACTTCAATAATAGATACAGACACCATCATGCCATGTTCCAGCAGCATTCAATAATTTTGCAATATGAATTATTTAATTTCTTTTTGTATTTGTACGCTCCGCTTTGTTTGCTAGTTTTCTTTGTCAGTTCTTTCTAGCAACACTAATTGAACTGACGGAAAAAGAGAAAAAAAAAAAAAAAAATAAATAAAAATAAATAAATAAATAAATAAACAAAAAAAAAATGTTGCAAACCCCTTAACCAGATATTATATAAACACCAACCGCCTCTTGTTTTTTCACACTTTGAAAATGGTCACTGGATGACCGAAACTAGTCAGTGTCATTAAATTAGTAGAACTAAAAACTTTGGTTTTATTTTACCATTCCAAATTTATTTATTATTTGAAATTAAATATAAATGGAACAAGTATTCATCAAAGCAAATAGTTTCAATTTACCTAGATACTCACCTACCTATCGGGGGACACTATGGGCCGGTATCACAGTGTCAGTTTAAGAGCTAAACTCAAGTTTTACAAAAATATAGCGTATTACAGTGTCCGTTTAGACCTAATCTTCCCTCAAATACGTCACTAAAACGACAAATATTTAACTCAACGTTTCTGGCAGATTAAGTACTTAACTGTGAGTCAACTGTCATTTGCTAGGCAACTCGTGTAGTTTCAGTTTCTATCACTAGAGGCGTTAGGCAACGTGTGTAGTTTCAGTGTTGTATCGAAGGTGGCGCCACACAACAAAACAAACTGACAGCCGTATTGAAACGAACACGGGCATTTAAAAGCATTATTTTGGTGAAAAAAATTAAATTTACCATGTTGGATAATAAAACAATGGTATTTAAAGTCGTAGCGTCCCGTTTTGTATTTCGTATTATTTGAGGTTATTTAAATTTGACAGATAATAACCACAGAAAAAGTGAAATATGTCTATAATTGAAGATTTAGTAACTGACATGTCATATTGCACTGTAATACGGAAATGGATTCAATCTCCCCTTAACATTAATCTTGAGTTTGGAAAACTCAATGAGTTGAGGGCCGACTGTAATATCGGGCCTATGTTAATTGTATTTTGTATGTAACTTAGTTTTTATTGAATAAATAAATAAATAATGAACGCTCGCAACGTATGGTAAACTAATTTAGTTTTAGTATTCTACAATTTTGTCACGCGATGGTCAGCTGACGAACGTTCGACATGTTATGATGCTGGTCACTGCCAAACTAAACTAGCAAGCTATATTTTTTTCATGCAATGAAGCGATTTGCGAAACGACGGCGATTACGCGAAGCATGCGTTTTAAAACATCGTTACAATTTTAGCAGCATACGAATTATTACATAGCGCTCGTTATTTGTATTGTGTTCATAACAAGCTATATTTATCTGCTATCGTTATTTTTAGCAATAGCAGCCATAGTAGTTATTTTTCTGCCTGTCTTAACTACTCTTAACTAGAATGGAACTTTTGATGGTCGGATATTTCTTTGCGTCGAACAAAGACTTTTGTTCATCAGAATTTCGAAACGTAAAAACTTAATAATAAGTACATATAAGTACTTTATTTATCTGTAATTTAAATACAACTTACATCTCGAAAATCGATAAAATATGCTCCTTCTTCTCTCTACATTATGTGTTCATAAGCTAAAAACATACGCGGGAAACTTATGATGGCCTATTTTGACGTTTGGACATTAATGAAGTTCTTTATATGCTTATTGCCTAAATAATGGTAAATATTATATTATTGAGAGCTAATAGTGGGGGAACAAATACTGTACTTCATTGTAAACGCGTACTTAATAAAATTCACTTGTGTCTCGCCGTGCGAAATTTAATCACTTATTTCTCTTTTTTTTCGCGTGGGACGAAAACAAATACCTCAGTAGGTGTTTTTTTCGTCGTGTTTGTACATTTAGGGACCGCACAACACTTATGCACTTTTGAATTGATTATAAATACACAAATCGTCTTAGAACACATATATTACATATAGTAGTGATATGCAGTTTACGATACCATGACGTCACCGTCAGGGTCGGCAGCCGCCATGATACTACAAGCGTTTTTTTGGCGTAAATGTCAAATTTGATTTTAAAATGGCGATTTTTGCTACTAAACCTTTATTTTATGTAGAAATGTATATATATTTGAAAACAGTGAATGCGTAAAAACATCGTGAGATAGTTTTTCAAAATTAGTCATCATGCCTATTCTCTCTGCCCTAGAAATAAATAAAATAATGATATATAGAAAGAAAAAAAACATTTCTAAACAGGAACATATTGTAGTGCATACAGAAATCAATAATATTTCCATGGAAACATAACTTGTTTACTAAACAGAATAACAATTGAGTATTTCCTCAACGTGTTAATGAAATATTAAACATGGAAATAAATGAAGAATGGAATAATTTTATGCACAAGGTCAATGAAATAACTGGAATAGTGTCTGATCTGACATCTCAAGATAAGGAGATATCTAAGAAGGCGGAGGTGCAAGCAGACATTTACCTCAATGACAGAATTGTTATAATGGATGATAACATTGAAATAAAAGTGAAGGATGACAAAACATTAATAAACAAAAAAGCATGTCATAAAATAGAAAAACCAGATAATTCCGTGAGTAACCATTCAATACCACTTATATTTATTAATTTATAATAAGACATGAATTTTTTACAGAAAAAGAGGTTTGATCCAGAACATTTTTCGGCTTGCTGGATCCAGCGTTGCGGATCCACAATTAATTAATTATCCAAATAATGGCGTAAAAGATTATGTTGTTTTATTAAAACATGATTCCATGTAAAATTGCAACAACTTTTACATAGAATCTTCTTTTTTTTGTAAAAAAGTTATAATGGGTAGGGGTGGTATTTTTTGGTTCTCGCTAATAACAGGGACTCACCGCAAAACAATAAAAGTTTTATATCCTTCTTACAAATACTTCATTATAAATTGTCCGTGCTGGCTATATCACTCGATATCGGGTGGAACGCCAAAAATTAATTAAAAAAAAAAATTGTCCGTGCGCATACTATGGCAGTATTCAACATTCAAATATGTAGAAAGATCACTTTTATTAGTCACAATTTTACAAACTAACCGGAGATGCGCTGAGCCATAATAGTCAATAATAACTGATTTTCATTTATTTATTTGGTAATTAACAACTTGCAATTGTAATGTAAATAAATATACAAACACATTGCATTTGAAAAAAAGTAATAAAAGTATTGATGGGAAATTCAAAAATAAATTTGAACTGTTAAAACAATACCAAAAATTAGATCAACTGCAATAATTGAAGAAAAGATGTAGTAAAAGAAAGAATGGCAAGAATAGTTTGTAAAATTTCGAAATATTAATAAAGAATCAAATCTAATAATACTTTGAGGAATTATTGTAAGAAATTTGTTGTACTTATGTTGAACATTGATTTTCAAATTTGGTAAGTGAACTATAAAATAATATAATGTATCTATATCATGTCCTTACATCTTTATTTTATTTTTATTTGATGTAGCTTCTCAAGCAACTAACGGGTACTATGTCAAATAATTATTAAACACGAACCCAATAACAAGTTGCCACATTTTGGAGGCTTACGATATTAATCGTTTCACAGATCCAGACTGAAAACACAATTAAAAACTATGTCTCCACCGGGAATCGAACCCGGGACATACATTAAAGTTCCTCTCTTGTCCATATAACAATAAACATAGATATGTATTGTATTGTTGGTGAATTGATATTAATCAGTATGTGTTTATTTTTTTTATCATAATAATTGGGATCTCACTAGCCTAAAGGCTATTAGTGAGTTTCCCATACAAAAAGGTCAAGTACGTGTTACATTCCTTAAGTTACAGTATTAAAATAACAACTAGTCTTTTAATAATGTACTAAATACATAAATAAAAAACATTATGTTAAATACGAGTAGCATCCTACACATTTTTTTAAATAAATCACCAACCAATACATTTAAAAATTCATAACTCATCAAAACAAATTAATCATCACACTACAACATCTTATTTGCTTTACTTATGATATTATCAATATTATTTATGTAATTTAATTTAGAGTCAAGTATCACACCTAGGTCTCTTATATAATTGACTTCCTTTATGTCAGAATTGTTAAAGGTATATGTGAAATTTATTTTGTTTATATTGAGAGTAAATGTTATTTTGTTACATTTCGATATATTAAGTATTAGTTTATTTAATCCACAGTAAGTGTATAGCCTGTCAAGGTCCTCTTGTAGTTTAATACAATCGGCCAATGAGTTAATTGCAAGGTAAATTTTCATGTCATCGGCAAATGCAAGATATAATGAATGATTAAAACATTTGTAAATATCATAAGTATAGATATTGAATAGAAGCGGACCTAGGTGTGAACCTTGAGGAACGCCCTTGAGGAATAAAGAAGCTGGATTTTAATCCCTCGACCATCACTGACTGCATTCTGATCCGAACATATGACACAAACCACCTGTATAAGTCTCCATGTATACCTAGGTTAAGTAATTTCGATATTAGTATATCGTGGTTTACCTTGTCAAATGCCTTTGCATAATCGGTGTATATCACATCCACTTGGCATCTTTTATCCATGTTGCTTGTGACATATTCGGTAAGGGTAGTTAGATTTGAAAGGACAGAGCGACGGCGTAGGAATCCGTGTTGATGATTTTGAATGTTTAGTTTGATAGATTTGGTCAAAAATAGATTTCATATTTGTCATAATTTGGATTCGTAGTATTACATTTCACAGATAAAATTAAAAACAAACGAGTCTTATCATCATTTACATAAAACATATGCACCACAACTCCTCAAGATGTTTATAACATTTTTGAATTATAGGTGATTGAATAAATATGTCGTAGTGTTGATGATAAATACTAGTTTTAGAGAAACATGTCTATAGAAGTGATTTTTTTACAAAAAACTAGTTTCTGGTCGAACAAGAGATTATAGAAATCAAGATTGAAAAATGTCATATTATCACTACACATAATATATTAGGAGATCAACAAGTTTGCGAATAGTCATAGATTATTTATAAAAAAAATCATCTTGAGGTATGGGGTTTGTTTTTCGACATAAAAGAAAGATTTCTTGGTTCTCCATTAATATTCCAACTTCGTCTCTTTTGAAATATTGTCATAAAAGAAAAATATTATCACAATTGAATTTGTCGGGCAAGAAAATACCAACCCAGGATTACATGGGAAAATACAATGAAGCAGCTTGATCTTTTAAGGCACTTAAAAAACAAAAAATGTTAATAAACCAACTTTCCAATACCACATGAAGCATTATTTATTTATCCACTGTGTGTATCGATAACTCAACAAAATAATTATCATAAATAATTATTTTGAATCGGTATTTGAACCCGAATTACCATCTGACCAAAACAACATCATTCCAGATAGTAATAATTCTGTCAATCTGTCATCTATCAGGATAAATCTAGGTGAACTTAGGGAAATTCTTATTTCCTTAGATATCAGTAAAGGTCCAGGCCCGGACAAAATTCCCCCATTCTTTCTTCAAAAAACTGCATACTCAATAAGTCACCCTTTAGCGCTGATATTCAATCAGTGTTTATCAGAAGGGGTATTCCCCGATAAATGGAAAAAAGCTTTCATTACCCCTATTCACAAAGGCGGCAACACAAATGACATCGAAAATTATAGACCTATATCAATACTGTCAGCAATACCTAAGGTTCTTGAAAAAATCGTTCATGGACAAATATTAGCAACCGTGAAAAGAAATATAGTAGATGAGCAACATGGTTTCATGCCTAACAAATCAACGACAACTAACTTGCTAGTATACTCAGAATATCTCTTCCAATCACTCGACGACAAAATTCAAATTGACTCAATTTATACAGACTTCAAGAAGGCCTTCGACAAAGTGGACCATAGTATATTAATGGAAAAATTATCAGATAATGGAATTAAAGGCAGCCTACTCAGGTGGACAAAATCATACATTACAAATAGGCATCAGGTAGTTGTTCTCAACGGCCATTCCTCCAATAAAGTAAAAATAACATCTGGAGTACCTCAAGGTTCAATCCTTGGCCCACTACTCTTCACGATATTAATTAACGATATCAACTCATGTTTCATAAATAGTAATTTTTTAATACTTCCTCGTGATGGTGCCGCCCTTCCTCGTGATGGTGCCGCCTTGACGTGGCGAGGAGGCTTGCGAGTTTCAAGGAAGGATTAGGCTATGCCGGAGAGGGTCACCCATACCGGAAAGGCTATTCCTGAGGAACCAGACTAAGAGCATCATCCCCCCTAATCCAGGGTGTAATGCGTACCGTGCCCATTGGAGGTTTGCAGCCAGGGGGTAATACAGGCTGTATTATAACGGAGCCTTTTCAGACACCTGTCCGCATCTGAAAGTGTAGATTAGGACTTGCCATGACGAGGGGCGCCGTCATGGTGGACGTTTATTTCCCCTCACACACAAAGGTCTGGAGGTTGCCTTGTCGACTGAAAGACCGTACGAACCAGAATGTACAAAAATATAAAGAATAAAACTTTACTTCCGTATCCACTGATGGGTCGGAGGAGCAGAGGGCCCTGCATGGGAGTGGTTCAGATTAATCTGCACCACTCCAGGGCGGCGTCAGCTGCGTTACTCCTCCGACTTACATCGAAAGGAGAGGACATAATTCTAGTCCAAGAGCCATGGGTGGTAAAAGACCAAGTGGCGGGACTAAAATCCAAAGACTACAAGATCTTTTACTTAAGGGGAACTGGTAAACCTAGATCTTGCATTCTCATTAAGAAAGAGCTCAACGCCTTCATGGTGACAGAGTTCTGCAATAAAGACATCATAGTGCTGGCAGTAGAACTTCAATCCCAAACCATATGGATGGTTTCTGCATACCTAGCACATGACCATGAAGAACCGCCCCCCCCGAGTATCCTTCAAGAAGCTATCGCAAAAGCAGGCAATGTGAAGATACCAGTGGTCATAGGTGCGGATGCCAATGCACACCACACGATCTGGGGCAGTACGGACACAAATGAAAGAGGTGAGTTACTTTTTGAATATATCATGTGTAATAACCTTGAAATTTGCAATGAAGGTGATTCTCCAACCTTTATCACCGCAATAAGGCGCAAAGTTCTGGACATAACGTGTGTCAATGAACAAGCTGCCCAATATGTAAGAGATTGGAAAGTCTCAGATGACCATTCCTTCTCTGACCACCAGTACATAGAATTCAGTCTGGACCTTCAGAAGTCGGACAAAATTAGGTACCGTAACAGAAAGAAGACGCAATGGGATAAGTATAACACTGCCCTCAGCGAACTTCTATTAGAAATACCGCCCAGACCTTCCACAATAGAAGAACTGGACGATACGATAGAAACCTTTACCAATGCTTGTAATCAGGCAACCAGGGTATCATGCCCGGTTCGCACGGTTAAAGGAAGACAGAGACCACCTTGGTGGACAAAAGAGATCATTACCCTGAGAAAGGAATGTCGGAGATTATTCAATCTAGCCAAGGTAACCAACAATTGGGAAAACTATAAGGCTAGTCAAAGAGTTTTCAAAAGCAAATTAAAAACAGCGAAAAAAGCCTCCTGGGAAACTTTCTGCACTATGATTGAAACAATCCCTGAGGGAAATAGGATTCGCAAAATCCTAGCAACGGATCCAGTAATGCCCGAGTACATAAAAAGGCAAGACGGCAGCTGGACCACAAGCAGCTCTGAGACATTAGAGCTATTAACTAAGACACACTTTCCTGGATGTAAGCAGGAGCTGCCAAGAGCAACAAACCAAACCAGGAAACAAAGAAGCGCCCAAAGACTTTTCAGTAAAGAAGCAATTTCTTGGGCTTTATTTGGGTTCGAACCTTACAAATCGCCAGGTCCGGATGGAATCATACCGGCGGAACTACAGGCGGCCTCAGAGATTGTCATACCTTGGTTGGAGACAGTCTTTGAGGCATGTATAGAACTCTGTTATACCCCCAAAATATGGAGGGAAGTAAAAGTGGTGTTCATACCCAAAGGAGGTAAAACATCTAACGCTACAACCAAGGATTTCAGACCAATAAGTCTATCCTCGTTTGTCATGAAAACGCTAGAGAGACTCATAGAGACACACATCAGGAGTAAAATTGAACCTTCAATGTGGTCAGAGTCCCAGCATGCATACAGTAAAGGGAAATCTGTTGAAACAGCCCTACATACTCTAGTACAGAAAATTGAGAAATCGATGAAGTACAAAGAATATACATTGGTAGCCTTTCTAGATATAGAAGGAGCCTTTAATAATATTAAATACGAAAAGATAGCTCAGTCCTTGGAGAAAC
This sequence comes from Molanna angustata, assembly GCA_963576475.1. Lineage (NCBI taxonomy): Eukaryota > Metazoa > Arthropoda > Insecta > Trichoptera > Molannidae > Molanna > Molanna angustata. Next base: position 24,732,157 of record OY754973.1, read on the forward strand.
TAGGGATAGAGACTTCGCTTACAGAGTTTATCGATCATATGTTGAGAAATAGGGTCATAAACTCGGAACTTGGAGGCTCAAAGATAAGAAGATACCCAGTGAAGGGTACACCCCAAGGGGGTGTTCTATCACCTCTTCTATGGAATTTAGCCTTAAACGAACTGTTGATGGAATTGGACAACATTGGCGTTACGGTAATCGCGTATGCGGACGACCTCGCCATAGCAGTGTCGGGGAAGATTCCCAACATACTCACATCTCTTTTACAGAGAGCATTAGGTAGGATAACTCGATGGTGTAACAGCAGTGGGTTGGGAGTCAACCCAAGGAAAACGGAGTTAGTCCTATTCACAAATAAACGGGTAATCCCGATCTTCACGTTGCCAACCCTGGAGGGAGTGACACTAGAGATCTCAGCCCAAGCTAAATATCTGGGACTAATTCTGGATAGGAAGCTGAACTGGAAGCCCAATATGCAGGAGAGAGTACGGAAAGCTACAAATGCGCTGTACACCTGCAAAAAGATCGTGGGAAAAAGCTGGGGAGTGCACCCGAAGATAACCCACTGGATGTACAAGGCGGTCATAAGGCCAATCATGATGTATGGGGTGGTGGTATGGTGGCATTCCTTGAAAAAAGGGGCACACCTTAAGGAGCTGGCAAAAGTTCAAAGACTAGCTGAAGTGACAATCACTGGCTGTCTAAGAACTACACCAACTAAAGCTCTTGACACCATCCTGCACCTGATTCCGCTTGACCTCCTTGGGAAACAAATGGCGGCAAACGCTGCCCTAAGAATGAATAATGTTAACCCTTGGAAGGGGACTCATATTGGGCACTCCATGATTCTTCAGGAGTACAAACAACCATCCGAAGGTATTGACCACACCATTCCCAAACCCTTCTTCGAGAATGGGTTCTCCACCCAAATCCCCTCGAGGGAGATGTGGAAGGAGAACGCAATTCACCATGGTGAGGCCCAGATGGTGATATACACAGATGGGTCGAAACTGGACGGAAGGGTGGGTGGAGGGGTATTTTCGGAGCAACCAAATATCAATATCTCATTCAGGTTGCCAGACCACTGCAGTGTTTTTCAGGCAGAGATCCTGGCGATTCAAGAAGCAATAGGATGGATACAAAGGGCCGCAATGCAAGGCAGCGAAGTCCGTATCCTCACAGACAGCCAAGCAGCGATCAAGGCTCTGCGAGGCGCATTAACGACCTCTAAAGTTGCCCTGAACTGCCGCATAGCATTAAACAAAGCAGCCGAGCGGTTCAACATACTTGTTATGTGGGTACCAGGTCACAATGATATAACAGGTAACTGTAAGGCAGATGAACTGGCCAGGGCAGGTACCCTGTTACCTTTAGAAACAATAAATCATCGACCCGGGGTTCCCATGGCAACATGTAAACTCCGGGTCGATGAGAAAACGATAACTCGTGCCAATCAAAGATGGTCTGAAGAAAGCACGTGTGCCATTGCCAAACAAACATGGCCAAAATATGATCTCAAAAGAACAAGGGAGATGCTCTCGTTCAGAAGGGACTCACTAGCCAGAGTCACATCGGTATTAACAGGGCACTGGCTCATAGGAAAACATGCCAGAAGGCTTGGTTTAGAGGCATTTGATTATTGCAGAGCATGCCAAGACGAAGAGGAAGAAGAGACGGTAGTCCACTTCCTCTGTCAATGCCCTGCTCTCTCCAGAAATAGGAGGAAATTCTTGGGAAGTTTCTTCTACGATGACCTGATGGACATAGCGTATGCTGACATTAGCGACGTTCTGACATTTATTAACCACTCAGGCTGGTTCAATGTGGTTTAGTGAAGGGGAAGGACAACCCCACTGTGGTATCACAAAGGGCCAACCGGCCTAAGTGTGTTCTCCTTGGAGAGCTGCCACTCAAAAAAAAAAAAAAAATATTTGCTGACGATTTAAAAATTTTCCTTAAAATTAAACATGTACACGATTGCACAGCTCTCCAGGACGACCTAAATAGATTAAACGATTACTGTCAGCGAAATAAACTATATCTTAATTTAGCTAAATGCAAGACTATCACATTTACAAAAAATAAAAATATTATCCAACATAATTACTACATCGACACTCATCCACTTGACAAAATCAACAATATTCGGGATCTAGGAGTTGTGTTTGATAGCAAACTTCATTTTGACATCCATGTGGAAAACATAATCAACAAAGCATATAAAATGATGGGTTTTGTGATGAGATTGACTAAAGAATTCAAAAAAACCAGCTCATATTTAATATTATATAATACGTTAATCCGCTCACAACTCGAATACTGCTCTCAAATATGGAATCCACATTACAACATATACGCCGAAAAAATTGAAACAATTCAGAAAAAATACCTCAAGACTATGCAATACAGAACACAGAATCCCCGACTACCATACACTGACCTACTTAATAATTACAATCTATGCACACTAAAAGAGAGACGTACCCTATTTGACATGACAACACTACACAAAATAATCAATAGCACGTTTGACTGTCCAGCACTCGTTAGCTCAATTAACATACATGCACCACTCAGATGCCTAAGAAACAACTTGCTCTTCCTCCCGTCAACTTCAAACACAAATGCAGGATTTAGGAAACCAACCAACAGAATGTGCAATGAATACAACAAAACCTTTCCAGACACACACATCTTCTCCAAATCATACACAGCATTCAAACACGAAATAAAACACATTCAAAAATCATCACCACAACACGCGATGACATAATAATACACATACTCTATTGAGATATTAATCATCTGTCATAACATACTACACCATCTCTTTTATTGAATTATGGCTCCTTAATTTTAATTTTATTTTATGTATTTTTGTTTTTTTTTCTCTTTTTTATCATTATGTTAATGTATAACTCTTGTTTCTCTATTTCTCGCCTCAATATTTATTTCTCGCCTCAATACTTATTTCTGTATAATTATTTTCTTATCTATTTCATTTCGTTTATGTTAATTTAAATTGATTTTTTTTTTTTTTTCTTCTTTACTTGTTTTGTCTTTTATTATTATTGTATTACTTTGCAAATTTTCACTTTCATATGTTTATATTGTGAATACTGTAATGTTGCAGATAAACTTTGAATTCTATGTTACTATTAGTTATATGCATATTTTCTGTAACTGTTTGTATTCCTAAATGAATAAATAAATAAATAAACCCTGAAGCACACAAAATGATGTAATTTAACTTTGACTCTACACATCACATTTTAAATCTTGTTTTATTCTATTTTAAAATAATATTTATTTAATAAAAATATTTTGTTTTTTTTATATAAATAGACATGGTAATTAATTTTTGAAACCTCAAATCGTTTGCCAAAGAATATTTATAGTAAAATTAATCCATAAATCTGACAAGCTCTCTCCCCCACTAAGAGAGTGTTAAGGGTGAGTAAAGTATACAAAATAATATGATGGATTTATCAAATAGTATCATCTGTTGTAGAATGAAATGGATCCAGAAACTTTCATGGCTCAAGTGAGTCGAGACGCAGAACAAAGAGCTGCAGACAAAAAAGTCCGTAAAGAAAAGGCAGATACATTTAAGACAAGGGCAGCCAAAGCATTTCGAAGAGGAGAATATGACACAGCACTTCAATGCTACAATAAAGCCATTGAATTTATCAGAGACAGTTGCCTTTTATATACAAACAGAGCATTAACTCTTATTAAACTTGAAAAATATGAGAAGGTAAGGCGATATTTAAAGCATTCATATACGCCTTTCAGTTGATTTTGTAAAAGTTAAAAGAAATTAAAAATAACTTTTAGTGGTAAAAAATTGTTATTTAATTGATTACACAGTCAACTCATTGAAACGGAATCAAAAGCAAATAAAAAAATCTAGTTAACTCATTTTATTCAGTAAACTTAACAAAATAAAAAGATAAACATTCAATTTATCACAAATTATGTAAAACAACTCAATATTGATAAAAGATTTTATTTGAAATTTCTTTTTTTAATTAAAACAATTACATTGTTCTGAAATACTTTGTGATTTTAGAATATTTTTACTTAAATTTACTTCTTTGACTTTCATAAAATCGTTTTTTTTTCTACAAATATTTAGATATACATTACAAATTGATAAATATGACAAACATTTTTCAAGGTGTTGTCTGACTGCGATTGGGCTCTCAAGTTGAATGAAGATAGTTTTAAAGCTAATCTCTACAGAGCCAAGGCTTATCAAGGTTTGGAGGACAACAAACAGTTCTCTTGTTGCTACAAAGAAATAATTGAAAAATATCCTCAACATAAAGAAATGATAGATGACTTCCTAAAAAGTGAAGAGTAACTCACCACGTAAATTCTTTGATTCGTATAAACCACGTCAATTGATGTCTAATATGGAACCATTCTAATTAATGACAAATTTTAACATCTCAATAGAGATAAAGTTGGATTATTATAGGAGAACCAGGAACTCAAGGCACCTACAGGGCATACAGTCTTGTCATCGGTTGGTTTTCGTGATCACTTTGTGCACTTGTGCAACATTCATTCTTATTGATATACGTTCTGTATCTCTCATATATAATCATTCTAATATAATATCAATATTCAAAAACTACATTATATCAAACAAATAAATGATATTTTTATTGTATTACTAGTGGGGTTGGGCTATGTAAACCTCATTTTATGAATTTTACATAATTTTTTCTTACATTTGAGTGTGGTATATTCTCTAGATGCATAATACGAATGTTAATAGATTTGTTCACATCTATATTCCTTGAAAATTTACACAACACAAAAATGAACTATGACCCTTTTTTTTGAATACTTAAAAAAAATATGGGGGAGTAGGGAAATCAAAATATGTGGTTATATGTATTTTTGGATCAAAAATCTAAAAATTTTTTTTTTATATATCGATAACAGCGCCACCTATCAGGTTCAAAACCGGAACCAACTATACAAATTTAGAAAATTTAATTGAAATCGGTTGAGCGGTTTCGGAGGTTAGTATATACGAACATTATGACATGAGATTTTTGTGTATTAAGATGTATGCATGTGCTGTGTTATAAAAAGAAACATGATGAGAAATAAATGCAAAAATATATGTTCAGAACTCTTCACCTTTCCATAATAATGGAGAATAAAACCAATACAAACATATTTGTGGTTAACAGAGGTCAGAACAATAAATAACCTATCTTACTGAGCGAACAGATTGATACAACAAATATTAACAAAAAACCTGTTATAACCACACATTGTCAATATAATTGACAAACTGTACATTGTATAAAAACAAATACAAGATAATTCGAGGTGAACATACTGTGTGCACTCGACTACGAAATACAAGTCAGTGGGGGAACAGTAAACAAAAAACAAATACAATAAACCGTAATAATTGTCATTGTTCAGTATTTATCACAAAACAATAAGCAAAGTTAAAATAAATAATGGAATAGAATATCTTGATTTTTGTGTTTGGTTGTACAGGAACTTGTTTGTTGAATTTATGTACAAACAAGTGTACACTTGCAGGTTTATTGTCATTAGGCAATCATCTCTTCCAACCAACCATGATCTCATATCATATTTAACTTTCATGCAGTTTTAGCTAAACATTATTTAAAAAAAAACATTGAATGGTTGAGTATTAATATAATGTACCTACTTGAAAATAAATAAAATTAATATTTCTGATATTGATGAATCCCATTATACCTATCATTGTTTTGTATGCAACATTTAGAATATGACATTAGATAACTTTTTCAGACAAAAACTGCTTTGTACTTTGTATTCTGAATTGAATAATCAGATAAATAACATTTATTGCATTTTGAGATATGTTTATGACTACTGGAATCAAATAAAACTTTATGAATTAATAATAAAATAAAAATAATGAAATAATTTTTAACGGCCAGCGCTGCAAGCATTAAATGATGTATCGAGTAGAAGAGATGGTTGCTAGAAATGTTTGGTGTTTGGTTCTCTCTACCTACCCCACCTAGGGCAAGGCACAGTGCTGTGTAAGTATAATCAAATTTTGCCAACATTACAGACATGGAGAGTGTGTAATTTGTGATTTCGACATCAATTTTTACATTTTTTTCATAACCAATGATGATTTGAAGACGAAACTGGATTTTTTTAATACAAAATTTCCAGATTGTTCACAATGAATTAAATTTCAACAAAATCTTATTCTCAATAAAGGCAGTATCTTTGCGTGCTTGTATGAAATTTAATTAAAATTAATAGTATATTTCAAAAGTAGATAAACATATATTAACAAACAACTCACACCCTAATAATTTGTTCATTAACAGAAAAAGAATATCAAGGAGAAATCAATATTCATAGACAAATATTTATTCAATTTATATTTGTACATAAACACTTTAATTATCTCTAATGAATATTGATTAAATCGTCTTTGTCATTAGTAAACTTTGCATCACCCTCAACACATACTTAATATATTACAAATACAATACTAATCCATTTCTATAGAAAAACAATTCATTGTCATTAAAAATATATGAGAAAATGCATGGACGAGAATGAAACAAGAAATGTATGTTAAGACAGAAGAGTCAGGAGCTCAATTCTCTCTGCCAACTCTTAAATACGTATTTCTTTAATCATTTGATGCTACACCTTTGTTGTAGTTTTTATATTTTGTTTTGTATTTTATAATTATTTTGTATTCTTTATTTTATATACTCTGTTACGTATTTAATATATATCATGGTTAAGTAAAAAATACCCAAGACAAGGAACCACAGTTGGGGAACTGTTATTAGCAAAAATTGGGAAACTGAGTGATGTGTTGTTTTAATTATACATTTTTTATTCTGCTTTTGTTTTAATTTAAGTTTCATAATAAATTAACTGTGCACTGTACATGAACTAACTTTTTTAAGTAATGATTTTTGTAACACCCAGAAACAGGCATTGCCTGGTGGGATTTCTCTTTGTTTATTGTTATATTTAAGAATGAATACTATGTCTTTGTGACAAGTACATATTATACATTCCCTAAACTAAGTATAAATGATTGTGCTATAGGTGAATGAAATCGGTCTACTTCTGTTTATTTTTTGTTTTGTTTTTTTTATTTTTGTCATCTTATTTATGTAAACTTGTCAATGTACTTATGAACAGTAAAAAAAAATACTCACCTAACAACATAAGAACTCCAATAAAAGACATGCAAGAATACAAGAATGGTAAATAGTAGCTCCATAAATCTAAAAACAAAATAAAAGTCACTTATTATTTACAAATTACACAAAAAAACACAGGAAAGAATTTTTTAAACAAATCAATTCTCTCAATAAAGGGTTGTATAACTATAGGTACTGACGAATATCATTTTGCCAAAAGTGATAGCCAAAGTCGGAGGGATCTGACACAGCACCTCAAGAAGAAGAAAGTGATTTATAAAATTTGCAACACTATAATTCCAGGTTCAATCACCTATTTCTAACTCCAACAACTATGTAATTACGGTTCAATGAAAAGTCATATTATATTAAAATTACATTATATGTTGTGCTGCAAAAAAACAATTATTTTCATCAGAAAACAGGTGTTTTATCTAACTGTAAACATGAGTCAATAACTCAAGCACTAGCAGAAATAATGCAAAATACAACATTTGGATTGTTTAAAGAGTAATAAAAAATCTAGAAAAACATTTTACTGCTGATTGAATAGTATTATGTAAATACACAAGAAAAAGTGAAATTATTTTCGAAAAGATTTCAATTTACTATATGCAATTTTGAAAAATGAAAAATCTCGAGAGTAAACTCAATTTTTAATCAAAGACTATCACTCAGATAAAATATAATTTATATAAATAATTGCTTAATAAATTCAATTTCAAATCTTGATTACAATAATGCATTATGACATAATTTAACATACCGCATTGACATATTGATAAATATCAAATAAAATATTAAGTATTATCATATCTTACATTGTGAACTTTGAATTATAAAGATAACCAAAACCAAAGGTAAATCCTAATTAAATTAAATCAATGACTTTTTTGATAATTTCATAATTGGTTAAGGTCAAATTGTTCTAACTAATTTTTAAATATATCAGCTTATAATAATAAACACTTCTTGCACTCTGTGCAAATGGTGAGTTTATTAGCATTTGTCCATTTTTTCTTCTACATTAAATAAAATAAAATTTTATTATCGGTAGTTCATATAGATGTAAAGTATTATGTTTAAACTAAAAAAGATGGAAATATAACAAAAAAGTGGCTTATTATTTAAAATTCAACACTTACTTAATGTCTCTTTGCTTGACTTGTTTTTATCTACAAATGCTGATATGATGTATGTAAGTCCCATCACAACTACAGCCAATAATCCAAGGACTGTGAATGTCTCGTAAACTCTCGATAACACTCCCGAACGATAGCCAAAAAATCCCGATGATTCAGTAAATAAATAAGCAAATGGCAGAAACACAAACAGTGATAAATTGGAAAATAAAAACACATGGTTCCAAAGTCCTGCAAAAAAAAAAACAATACAAACACATTCAATAAAACAAGGATATTATTAATCTTACGGGTGTAGTTTATTGGATGAAAGAAACTCAATGGAGGTGCAAGTAGTTGTAAAAAGTCATTTTTGATTTTAAAATAGCATAAAGTGAGAGGGACATGACTACTGTACCTACATCTATATACATAGAGTACTACAATTTTACACATTTTTATCATCATCATCATAAACTCGACACCCCTGGGTGCCACGCCTTGGCTTAATCCAGCAATCTCTTCCATTCTTTCCTTACTGAAGTTTTGATTTTCCAGTTTCTGATTTCTGACACATTTTTACCAAATACTATCATACTCTAGTTTTCCAAAAAATACATTGAAATCAATAAAATTATAATAACAACTGTCTACCCACAGTAAAACATTAATTGAAACTTTTGAAACATAATACTTACCAATATAAATCTTGTAATATAATACCTTAGTTTTAAAGAGCAAAGTCTAATAAGTACTATGTTCTTACAAGGCTCTGTGAATCAAGCAGATCAAAAGTTATCAAGGGGGGAGACACACAGACACACTAAATGTTCTATTCCGAATGCTGAGTAAAATCCATGTATAGAACATATATGCTGCGAGGCCTCCACGTTGGTGTTTTTTGAATTCCAAGTTGATAAAAACATGAAAAATATAGACCTGGCAGCGTATTTACCTTTCCGTGTAGATTAGGAGGCAAGTACTGCCTCGAATTAGGCGCTAGTTTGTTGTGCTAATGCACTTAAAAACTCATGTTGAATTCAAGGCACGTGTCCTCCAAATGCACACGGTTTAGCAACGCAAACTGTTCCTGCTAATACGTGTTAAATTCAAGGCACGCGTCTTTCAATCGTACACATGTTTATAAATTTTACCATGCGTATTGATTGACCGTTACAAGGCTGTGTTAGAGGCATTTTTTGTGTATGATTGTTTTTGTTTTAATAGATTAATCTAAACAAATCTACATTATACTATAAAAATTCAATGATTTTCCCTGTCGGGAGTCAAATGATATTTTTATTGACAATAACATCTCAATAGAGACGAAGTTGGAATTTATTATAGAAGAACCAGGAACTCAGGCACCTACAGGGCTTACGACCTGTTATCGGCTGGTTGACGTGATCACTTTATGCGCTTGCACAACGTTCACCAATTATGCCTTTATTGAGTTCCCATATCAATGTAATTTTTGAAAATTCTAAATATTTGAATAATGTGTAAACATTTCACCTGAATAATACGAAATTATACTATTGCCATCTATGAGGTAACGAAGAAACCATTTTTTGTACCATGTATTATGACATAAAATTACATTGATAAGGGAACTCAATAAAGGCATAATTGGTGAACGTTGCACAAGCGCATAAAGTGATCACGTAAACCAGCCAATGACAGGTCGTAAGCCCTGTAGGTGCCTGAGTTCCTAGTTTTTCTATGATATCCCAACTTCGTCTCTATTGAGATGTTATTGTAAATAAAAATTCGTTAAGACATTTTTTTTTGTATGAGATTGGTACTCATGAAACAAGATTGCAAACGTCAAATCTTATAGCGATCCAAAAGAACTGTCAATAATCTGTGCTTTCAAACTTTGAAGACTCCAAGGAGGTATAATATTAAGAAGACTCCTAGGAACATACATTTTACTGGATCTTAATTTCTTTTTCTACTATTTAAACATTATTTGCAACAATTTATAATGTAAATTTGTTTGTTTTTTTAAATAATATTTAGTAAGTGTATTTCTAATACTTATTTTTACTTAAAGACTTAAACAAAATTACTGATTACTACCATATAATATGTGAACAAAATACAAATGTGACAGTGACAGACAAAATGCGAGCGAAATGAAATAGCGCGCGAACTTCATGGCTATATATTATGTTCCATATATTCAATAATTAATTGCCTTGAATTGAACACGTATTAGCAGGAACAGTTTGAGTTGCTAAACCGTGAACATTTGGAGGACACGTGCCTTGAATTCAACATGAGTTTTTAAGTGCATTAGCGCAACAAACTAGTGCCTAATTCGAGGCAGTACACAAAAAATGCCTCTAACACAGCCTTGTAACGCTCAAACAATACGCATGGTAAAATTTATAAACCTGTGTACGATTGAAAGACGCGTGCCTTGAATTTAACACGTATTAGCAGGAATAGTTTGCGTTGCTAAACCGTGTGCATTTGGAGGACACGTGCTTTGAATTCAACATGAGTTTTTAAGTGCATTAGCGCAACAAACTAGCGCCTAATTCAAGGCAGTACTTGCCTCCTAATCAACACGGAAAGGTAAATATGCGACCTGGCATACAAATCTATGGTATCTTGGCTTAATGCTGTTGATTCATTAAAATTCTCTTGAACGAATCGACAGTTGGATTACAATTATTGTACACTTCTCAAAAGAATTAGATCAATGTATAAATTGTATATTATTAAAATATCGCTATGTTACCATATGAATGAAATTATACTTTGAAATACTGTTACAATTTACAATATTTTTAATGTCGTACTGTAGTAAATATTTAAATTAAGTAATATTTTATTTTATTTTATTTTATTTTATTTATTTAGGTAAAATATACAGGATTAAACCTACAATTATTTTACACGATTAATCATAAAAAAATAATTACATCAAATTTGGATATGGATAATAATCAAAATAAAATACAACAAACGCACCAATCAAGCCTTCAATTGAGAATAAATCACCCATCCAGATATTCAATAAATCAATGGATTATGCTCTTCATCAATCATACATTATTTTTTTATCTGATTTCCATGGTCACAATCAACGATTTTTGGACATTTGGAATTTAGAAACTTAAAAAGATGATAATAATATTATAAGTACCATTATCATGCTTTGTCCTTTAAAGGTACAAAGAACTGATTGCCATACACTTCACAAAACACTAAAATAAAGCACCAACTTACTTCTAAATTTTACATAAAATATACTAAAACCATGTAAGTAAATTACACATAAATATATCAATATAAAACATACCTTGAATAAGTGAACTGTTGAGCCACTTTACGTAATAACTATCTGGATAAATGAGTAAAACTTCATTGCTGATTATAGATATTGGCAAGAGGAGAGCTGATCCTACAGATATTGCAAGAGAAAATGTACAAAGCCATAAACTTATTCGATACACAGTTATCTCATCTTCATCTGTAGAATAACAATCTTCATGATCACGTCGACGAAATTTTTCTATTATTGTGTAAGATGCGAGATACAACATTATGAAAAGGAGTAAAAAAATCTGAAAAAAAAAACGAAAAAAAATCAATCATTATGAGAAAAAACATAATTACAAAGGCATTGTTAAGAATGAGTATGAAGCTAAACTAACAATTTGCTCTCTAACATTGTTGTGAAAAATTTGTTCTCGCAAGTCAGCTTCTTCATCTTCCATTGTTTATAATTTAATTCATCTATTCACTAAATGGTTAACACACACTTTAAACACTTTTTCAATGATCATTTTACACACGATGAAAGCTCTCGGATTCACACTAACATCGCACACTTAATAATGAAAAATAACTGTATAGAGTGCATAATGCGACGTCAAAATTTACACTACAGTGCGAGGTGTAATAAAAAACATTGTAATGTGCAGATAACTCTAAATACACCACTCATTTTTTTTTACTAATTGTTTCACGAAACATAATAATTGGTCGTTATGTTAACAGCAATATAAAAAACGCTATGGGTTTTCGTTCCATTTAAAATTTTGTGAGATTAAAATTCTCGACTCGCATACTACTTATTGACCTGTCAATGCCTGTCAAACACTGTCAAAAAAACAAAAAAGTGTTCACGGATTGAACAGAAAATATCGCGATGTTACCATATGAATGAAATTATATTTTGAAATACTACGTCGCACTGTAGTAAATATTAAAATAATATGGATAATAATATTATTTATAATAATTTATTAACGTCATAAAGCAACATTATTTGTCGGCCTTCGTGGCTCAGTTGGTTGGGTATCTGACTGCTGATCCAAAGGTCCCGGGTTCGATTCCCGGTGGAGACACAGTTTTTAATTGTGTTTTCAGTCTGGATCTGTGAGACGATTAATATCGTAAGTCTCCAGAATGTGGCAACTTGTTATTGGGTACGTGTTAAATTAATATTTGACATAGTACCTGTTAGTTGCCCGAGAAGCAATATTAAATAAATAAATAAATAAATAAACACTATCGAGTTAAAATAAAAGTTCATACTAAACATGAGCATTGCACAAAACTGGTAATGGTTGTTAATTCGACAACTAAATCCTTAAAATATCTAGATTTTAAAGTCTGTTTACATTGTTGTATGTTATTTCCGCGAAATGACTTGAGAATTTTCTTCATAAAGGGAGCGGTTTACATTTAATATGCCAATCAAGCAAACAACATAATTTCGTGCTCCGCACAGCCGATAATATGATTTCTCGAATTATTTGCTGAAAACTATATAGTATATTAAACGTTAAATTAAGTTTTTATTTATTGATTTATATAGTAAAAAATGCATTCTATAAAAAACATTTATTTTTAAAAATGGCTTGATCTATCGAATAATTATTTCCATTGAAATTTTATTTTTTGGACTAGGAGTGTTATTTTTTGTAGAAAAGCCCGGAGACTCGGAGCAGCGCCCTCTGGATTTGCAGTTTTTGCGAGGAAAACGAACGACGAACAATCCAGAGGGCCTTGCTCGGAGGGCTATGCCGCTAGTCAGCTCCGATCAGCACCCAGCGCCGATGTACAGTGGGGAGGTGGAGACGTGAGGCGTCCGTCCCAATAAGGTCACCTCCCCTGAACAACTTACTTTCTGGGATTGGTATGTAATTGGTCTCATTTCTGTAAATCGTTTGTGTATTGTAAGTGTTAACATGACTGTTTACTAATCCAAATAAATAAATGAATAAATAAACAATCGTCGAAAGATGGACCGGGTAAGAAAAACTTGAGCCACTTACCCTGAAGACGTGGTAATCTCGCCTAGACCACCTGTCGATGGGGGCACGTCGACAGGCCACCTGGCGTAGTCCTTGTTTATGATGGTGTAGTTCTTGTTATGATCCGGTTGAACCTACCAAGTGCACCCAACAAAGTTAAAGTACTTATTAGGCAGGAAACACTCTGGGATGGTGGATGACCTCACTGGCACAACATAATCGAGGTGGTTCGTTATGATTACCCCTGGCAGGCAACTTTGCCGAAACTCGTCAAGGCCTCAACGGTTCAGCTGAAGGGACAGTCCTTGGGAAAACCCAGATATGCTGCACCAGAATGGCTAGGTCAATGGTAAAAAAAAAATTTACATGGTATTTTTGGAAAAGAGGTGATGAATAAAATGGATATCAGAGGCAGTCTTCTAAAATGGTTTGTTAATTACTTATCTAATAGAAATCTTTCTGTAAAGATAGATGGTTACTTATCTGATTTATTCTCTGCTATAAGTGGCATTCCTCAGGGATCTCATTTAGGTCCCATTTTGTTTATATTATTCATTAATGACATCATAAATATATTTAATGACGTCAATGTTTTAATATTCGCTGATGATATAAAAATCTATAGAGCCATTAGTCATATAAATGAGTGTCTAATTGTACAGGATAATCTGGTTAGACTTTATGAATGGTGTGAATTAAATAAATTACCTCTTAAGAGGAGTACTGTTCCTAAGATTTTAGTATAGGGGGCGTGTCTATAAAGAAGTAAGGGCGTGGCCTAGGTCAAAGGTGTGTGAGTGGCGTCCCACATATACTACGTACCTATAAGTACACGCAATATACAGAAACAGCCAGTGCCGTCCGGTAAAATATTGTAACTACACTGTGGAGGTAGGTACAGCAGGTATTCAAACTGTCGATTTGTCGATGTGTTTGTATAATTGATAAATATGTAAAAATAGTTGCATGTTACACTTGAGATTAAACTGTCGATTGCAATTATACAATATTTTCAATAATGTATTTGTATAATTTTTATATTTTTCTATTACCTAAACAATAGTATGAATCATTGAAAAATATGTAAAAATAATTGCATGTAACACATGATATCCAACTGTTGTAGGCAATAGTATGTGTAATTGAAAAATATGTAAAACTAGTTGCATGTAACACATGATATCCAACTGTCGATGCCAATACTATGTATCAATGAAAAATATGTAAAAATTGTTGCATGTGACACATGATATCCAACTGTCGATGGCAATAGTGTGTATAATAGAAAAATATGTAAAACTAGTTGCATGTAACACATGATATCCGACTGCCGATGGCTATAGTATGTGCAATTGAAATATATGTAAAACTAGTTGCATGTAACACATGAGATCCAACTGTCGATGGCAATAGTATGAATCATTGAAAACTATGTAAAAATAGTTACATGTAACTCATGATATCCAACTGTTTTAGGCAATAGTATGTGTAATTGAAAAATATGTAAAACTAGTTGCATGTAACACATGATATCCAACTGTCGATGCCAATACTATGTATCAATGAAAAATATGTAAAAATTGTTGCATGTGACACATGATATCCAACTGTCGATGGCAATAGTGTGTATAATAGAAAAATATGTAAAACTAGTTGCATGTAACACATGATATCCGACTGCCGATGGCTATAGTATGTGCAATTGAAATATATGTAAAACTAGTTGCATGTAACACATGAGATCCAACTGTCGATGGCAATAGTATGAATCATTGAAAACTGTGTAAAAATAGTTACATGTAACACATGATATCCAACTGTTTTAGGCAATAGTATGTGTAATTGAAAAATATGTAAAACTAGTTGCATGTAACACATGATTTCCAACTGCCGATGGCTATAGTACCTACGTGTAATTGAAAAATATGTAAAACTAATTGCATGTAACACATGATATCCAACTGTTGATGGCGATTGTATGTGTAATAGAAAAATATGTAAAACTAGTTGCATGTAACACATGATTTCCAACTGCCGATGGCTATAGTACCTACGTGTAATTGAAAAATATGTAAAACTAATTGCATGTAACACATGATATCCAACTGTTGATGGCAATTGTATGTATAATTGAAAAATATGTATAAATAGTTGCATGTAACACATGATTACCCCTGGCAGGCAACTTTGCCGAAACTCGTCAAGGCCTCAACGGTTCAGCTGAAGGGACAGTCCTTGGGAAAACCCAGATATGCTGCACCAGAATGGCTAGGTCAATGGTAAAAAAAAAAATTTACATGGTATTTTTGGAAAAGAGGTGATGAATCGACAGGTGGATCTCATGTGTTACATGCAACTAGTTTTACATATTTTTCATTGATACATAGTATTGGCATCGACAGTTGGATATCATGTGTTACATGCAACTAGTTTTACATATTTTTCAATTACACATACTATTGCCTACAACAGTTGGATATCATGTGTTACATGCAATTATTTTTACATATTTTTCAATGATTCATACTATTGTTTAGGTAATAGAAAAATATAAAAATTATACAAATACATTATTGAAAATATTGTATAATTGCAATCGACAGTTTAATCTCATGTGTAACATGCAACTATTTTTACATATTTTTCAATTACACATACTATTGCCATCAACAGTTTGATATCATGTGTTACATGCAACTAGTTTTACATATTTTTCAATGATACATACAATTGCCATCGACAGTTGGATTTCATGTGTTACATGGAACTAATTTTCTATATTTTTCAATGATACATACTATTGCCACCGACAGTTGTATATCATGTGTTACATGCAACTAGTTTTACATATTTTTCAATTACACATACAATTGCCATCAACAGTTGGATATCATGTGTTACATGCAATTAGTTTTACATATTTTTCAATTACACGTAGGTACTATAGCCATCGGCAGTTGGAAATCATGTGTTACATGCAACTAGTTTTACATATTTTTCAATTACACATACTATTGCCTAAAACAGTTGGATATCATGTGTTACATGTAACCATTTTTACATAGTTTTCAATGATTCATACTATTGCCATCGACAGTTGGATCTCATGTGTTACATGCAACTAGTTTTACATATATTTCAATTGCACATACTATAGCCATCGGCAGTCGGATATCATGTGTTACATGCAACTAGTTTTACATATTTTTCTATTATACACACTATTGCCATCGACAGTTGGATCTCATGTGTCACATGCAACTAGTTATACTTTGGTTTTTGTTTTTTTTACATAATACATCTGTATAAAAATGTGATTATACTGAAACAAATAAATATATAAAAAAAAAATTCAACATTAATTATATGACTTAGGTATTGTATAATACGGCGGCGGTACGCCTCTGGATCTAATAATATTAAAACTTTCATATTTTTTGTCCTTACGCTTGTAGTAGTATTAGTAGTTGTTAGGTATAACTCGATAAAATAAATAAATATGGGAGCGCAACTTTCGACACAGATTACACGTCCAAATTGGCCAACTCTCAGGGCGGGTCTGAATTACAAACGAGCGAATACAGAATGTATTCCTTGTGACGACCGCTAGAATAAGTGTCATATTTGCATGACCGTCATACGGGACTTTAATTTTCTAGTCAGCGCAATTTCCAAAATAAATGTTTTTTGAAAATATTGACTGAACATGAAGCATTCATGCAACGCCAGATCGAATTTTTCTTGATATTTTTGTGTTCTTTAATTTAAAAAAAATTATATTGCTCTAAGCCTTATAGTTTATTAGAAATATAAGATAAATGTCATAAATCGGGGTATGCTAATTATTTTTTAGAGCAATAAATACGGATCATAACTAATGGAAACATCGAATTTTTCTTAATGAGTATCCAAACTATCTTATTTATTTTTTTCAAAATGATTCGATTGGTAGTATTGATGGAATATCAAATGGAAAATAGGTAAGCTGGCGACAGTCATCCTCTTAATATTGATAAATGTCAAATAATTACTTTCTTTAATATAAAAAACAAGATTACCTTCGATTATTCTATTAATGATGTAAATTTGACTAGGGTTTCACTTGTATCTGACTTAGGAATAATATTTGATGAACGATTAACCTTTGTTACGCATATAAATGAGAGATCTAAAAGAGCATTAAAAATGTTGGACTTTGTTCTGCGAACTGCTACTAATTTTAAATCATTGTTTGCAGTTAAACATCTCTATTGTTCTTTGGTTCGTAGTCAACTAGAATATAACTCAATTGTTTGGTCGCCGCATTACAATATTCATTCTAATAAATTGGAAAATGTTCAGTAGAAACTTCTGCGTTACATAAATTTCAGGCTTGGAATATCTTTATATGACATTAACTATGATTTTCTAAGAAATTCGCTTGGTTTGCCGAGGTTATCTAGAAGAAGAACTATGTCGGACTTGATGACAGTATCACTGTCTTGCTGCAGGGTTGTTCAGAGGCCCTCAGCAGAACAGTGATAGATCAGTCGGAGGGGTGTGACTCCCCAATGACTGTAAACTCCGATGTGGAAACAGGGACTGAACTGGCCCAATCCACTAGGAATAATTCTCCATTATCTGATATAATGGAGTATGTGGATATCCCACAGATCCCATCAGTGGCGAGTAAGTCTCAAACCCTGACGGAGGACTGTGAGGAATCCAATATTGGACAACACAGTGTAAAACGCTGTGGAGCATCCAGAAGAAGGCTTAAGAAGGCTCTGATAAGGGGTGGGATGTCTACAGACCCTGCTGACAAGCCCGCTACCGACATTCATCCTTCAGCTGTTAAAAGGCCAAGGCAGGATGACTCTATTGAGCATCCCAGTAAGAAGGACAAAGCTGAAGCAATGTCCTACCGAAAAGCCATCAGCCACAAAGTCGGAATCTGCTCTAAGACCGACTCAAAACTTACCGACAAGGAACTGACCACCCTTGAGGTAAGGCTAAACGAGGCCGTGTTTCAGGCAATGGATGCAAGGCAGTATGTTCCAAGATTCGAATCATGTGTTCCCAAGATGGGCATACTAGCCATTACATGCATAGACCAAAGATCCAAGGAATGGATCGAGAAATTAGTTCCTATCTTACCCTGGAAGGGGGCGGAACTAAAGGTGATCCAAGGGCATGAACTGCCTAGGAACCACATAGCTGTGGCAACCATCCCAGGTAAAGCCTACCTAAAACCTCATATGGTATTAAGATTGCTAGAGAGCAATGAGGGAATCAACACCAGACACTGGAAGGTGTTAAACATCAATAAACTTGACTGGTGTTACAAAATGGCATTCTCAATTGATGAGGCATCAGCCAAAGCAATTGAGAGGGCTGGATACAGGCCTTATATGGGCATGACCAGGATATCCTTTATGATAAAGGAGCTGGGATCAAACAAGGAAAAAGGCCTTGCGACAAATGATGGATTAGCTGGGGCTGGACCTAGTTCAACTAATGCCGTCATTAAGGAAATTGGGCTGAATGCTGGAGACGTAGGCCCTGGCGAGGGGTCACGAGATCCTCATGTGGCAGCCTCTGAGATCGTGGTTGAGGCTGAGTCAACACCAGGCCTGGCCCGACCTGCTCTGGGTGGCTCTGGGGGTTTCGTGCCTGTCGCCGGGGCGTCAGTCGGAGTGAATCCTGCCAGTGGAAAGTCCATCGGTGTCACCAATGCTGGGACAACATCTGGCCCGACAGAGGTGATGCCGAGGACTGTGTCTGCCGGTGCTTCCAATGCTGGGACATCAGCTGGCCCGTCAAAGGTGGCACCGAGGGCAGTGTCCATTGATGGCGTCAATGCTGGGACATCGTCTGGCCCAGTAGGGACGGCATCGGGGACGGTTTCTGCCTTCGGTGGCGCCAATGCTGGGACAACATCTGGCCCGGCAGGGGAGGCACCGGGGACGACGGCTGGAGGGATTTTGGGGCCGGCACACTCGGCTCAAGTAGTAAGAGGTGCTAGAAGTGGCAAAAAGCTACCTAGAAAAACCTCATATCCCGCCGGAGGGTATACCTATGACGAAAACGGTAACCCAAAAGCGGTGAATAAATATCCATTGAAGAGCAGGGGCTCCCAATGGAAAGGGCCTAGAAGGCATTGAGGACCATGTTGATGGACACTCAATACTCATTAAATATAATAAAGGCAAATATAGTTACTGACAATACCAAAAAACGGAACTACAACAGTGGTGAAGGATACATAAACCCTAACACTGGAAAAAATATCAATGATAAGATAGGTATACTTCAAATAAACCTTCACCAGGCTCGAGCTGCTTCGGCTATTGCCAATAGAAGGTTGCAGAAAGAAAACCTAACAGCACTACTGGTACAGGAACCATGGACCATTAATAACAGAGTATGTGGTCTGGGCTCCATGGGAACAGTTATATCCTGTGACCATGAATCTAGACCCAGAGCATGTATAGTGATAAACAATAATACCAAATATATTGGCATTCCAGAATTTTGCAAAAGGGATCTCGTGGCTATAATGATCCCACAAAAAGCAGACAACAGAAAACTAATACTCTGTTCAGCATACTTTGCAGGTGATGAAGCATTACCGCTTACAATCCTTGAAGAAGTAATAAACTTCTCAAAGCAGAATGATGCGAGACTCATTGTTGGGTGTGATGCAAACGCGCATCATACAATATGGGGCAGCACAGACTGTAATCAAAGAGGGGAAAATCTTTTAGATTTCATCATCACACATAATCTAAACATTGTGAACAAAGGTAATGAACCTACATTCACTACCAAAGCAAGGTCTGAGGTTTTAGATCTCACCCTCTGCTCACAAAATATCAGTAATGAAGTAATGGACTGGCACGTATCGTCAGAAGAATCAGCTTCTGACCATAGACATTTAATGTTCCACATTAAAAGCCTGACAAAAACAACAATTCAATATAGAAATAAAAAATCTACTGATTGGATTGGGTTCAAAGACGACCTTAAGGGTGGTATTAGCCCAATAGAGTCGACAAGAAATCTAAGAAGAATAGATTTAATTACGGATGAACTTACGGAAAACCTAATTATGGCCTATGAACAGAATTGCCCAATTAAAACAAAAACTGAAAAAAGGGAAGTTCCCTGGTGGAACTCAAACCTATCCACCCTTAGGGCAAAAACTAGGAAACTGTTCAATAGGGCTAAACACTATAGCCTGTGGGAAGAGTATAGAAAATCTCTAACAGAATACCATAAGGCTATAAGGAAAGCCAAAACGGAATCTTGGAAAAAGTTCTGCAGCACCATAAATGGTACTAAAGAAACAGCAAGGATTAATAAAATCCTTGCCAGGAGGAAGGAACCTGGTATAGGTCTCCTAATAAAAGAAGATGGTAATTATACTGCAACATGCAAGGAAACACTTGAGCTATTAGCTAAAACACATTTTCCTGGATGCGAAACGGTGAAGGAAACCATCACTAAGCCTCCAGGATGCGATAAACCAAGTTTAAATGACTGGAGATTAGCATCAAAAATCTTCAGGCCTAATCAAATCAAATGGGCTATCAACTCTTTTGAGCCTTATAAAAGCAGTGGAAATGATAACATATTCCCTGCTCTTCTACAGAACGGTATAGAAAAAATCATGCCGACACTGCTGAAAATATTCAGATCCAGTCTTGCATGGGGCTATGTTCCACAAAGCTGGAGAACAGTCAAAGTAACCTATATACCAAAACCAGGTAAAGAAAGTTATAAGACTCCAAAAGCTTATAGACCAATTAGTCTATCTTCATTCATGCTAAAAACTATGGAAAAGATTTTACATAGATACATAGTGAGCAATATAATAACATTGCATCCTATTCATCCAAAGCAACATGCTTACCAAGAGGGCAAATCTACTGAAACAGCTCTTATTGAAATCGTAGGAAATATAAGAAAATCCCTAGATAGCGGAGAAATTACTCTGTGTGCGTTCCTAGACATAGAAGGAGCATTTGATGCAGTACCAATTAGCGTACTAATTAGTGGACTAAGACAGAAACATGTAGACAATACTATAATAAAATGGATTGACAACATGTTATCCAATAGATACATCATAACTAATCTGGTGGATGAGACAACTAAGGCTAAAACAAACAGGGGGTGTCCGCAGGGTGGAGTCTTATCACCACTCCTGTGGACGCTGGCTGTGGATGGCCTAGTATGCACACTGAACGAATGTGGATATAATACACAAAGCTATGCAGATGATATAGTCATTACAATCAGAGGGAAAGAATGTGAAACAATCTCTGATCTGCTACAAAATGCACTAAAAATAGTTGAAAAATGGTGCAAAGATAATGGACTAACAGTTAATGCAAATAAAACAACTGTTGTACCTTTCACTAGGAAAAGGAAGCTGAATAAACTATCACCTCCAATATTCTTTGGAAAAAAACTGGACTTTTCCAATGAAGTAAAATATCTAGGTATAACATTGGATAGTAAATTAACATGGACACAACATGTAGAAAAAGTTGCTCAAAAAGCAATCAAAGCATTATGGACATGCCATAGACTCATAGGGAATAATTGGGGACTAAAACCCCAACAAGCTCTGTGGTCATACACTACAATAATAAGACCCATAGTATCTTATGCTGTAACAGTTTGGAATGACAAACTACAACAAAGAGGCTGTGTAGATAAACTTAAACGTTTACAAAGATTAGCCTGCTTGCTCATTACGGGAGCCTTACACACAACTCCCACCGCTTCTCTAGAGGCCATGATTAGTCTACCACCTCTCCATTTATACCTTGAAAAAATGGCAAAGGAAGGTATTATAAGACTAACAAGTGGAAATAAACTAAACACAAATTTAGAAATCCAAGCAAATCTAAACAAAATAGAATCTCAAGACAAATTACTTGCATTCCCAACAGATAAAATATTAACTGTTTACAACTTTGAAAAACCATACAAAGTAGAAATACAAACTAAAACTACAATAGCAGATGTTTGGTATCAGGAATCCAATGGTGCACTTATATGGTACACTGACGGATCCAAGAAAAAGAATGGTATAGGATCGGGTATATATGGGCAAGTGCCTAGGGTGAAGATCCACAAGCACTTGGGACAGTATGCAACGATCTTCCAGGCAGAAATATGTGCCATAACACTCTGTGCCTATGAAATCCTAAGAAGGAATTATAAGAACCACAGAATATACATTTACTCTGATAGTCAAGCTGCTCTTAAAGCTCTTGATTCCTACACAGTAACTTCATCAACAGTACTAGACTGCATTGAAGCGCTGAAGACTTTATCAGTAAACTATGGTAACAAAA
Organism: Molanna angustata; assembly: GCA_963576475.1. Taxonomy (NCBI): domain Eukaryota; kingdom Metazoa; phylum Arthropoda; class Insecta; order Trichoptera; family Molannidae; genus Molanna; species Molanna angustata. The sequence continues at coordinate 24,755,112 of OY754973.1, forward strand.
TCATACTAAGATGGGTACCTGGACACTCCAATTATAAAGGTAACGAGGAGGCTGATGCTCTGGCAAATAGGGGAGCGGACATAGCTACCTATGGGCCGGAGCCTCACTGTCTCCTAGCTAATAGTATTGTTAAATCAACACTTTACCAAAGAATGCTTAACAATGCCACTGAACTCTGGTTATCTACCCCAGGACAAAGACATTCAAAAGCACTCATTTCAGGATTCTCTTCAACACACTCTAAGCGGATCCTAACAATGAGCAGGAATAACCTTAGGATTCTTACTAGAATCTTAACTGGTCACTGTAGACTCAATAAACATCTATGCACGATGAATTTATCGGAAATGTACCTATGCAGGTTCTGCATGGATGAACATGAAACACCGATGCATCTACTTACAGAATGTGGCCCACTAATGCAAACAAGAGTAAAGAAAATAGGTTTGCATATTGCTGATCAAAAGCAAATCAGAGACACCGATCCACAAAGGATTTTACAGTTCTTCCAGGAGATAGGACTATGGAATGACATCTAGCAGGCAAAGTATCACAATGGACTACTATTGAGTCGACGTGAGAAGGTCTCTAGATGGGTTATATAAAAAAAAAAAAATGTCGGACTTGATTGTACTGTATAAAATCATATATTCAGAGTTTGACTGTCCTTCATTACTTGCTTTGATTAAGTTTCGTATACCCAGCAGATTTACCAGACAATCACCAATATTTCATAGCGATATAATGAGTACCGAAGCTCATAGGCATTCTCCATTTCCCAGAATCCATCGTCTGGGTAATGAGTATGCCTTTGTTGCTGACGTTCTCAATGTGAGCTTGTACACCTATAAAATGAAACTGAGATTGGTATTGTTTTCCTAGCCATTTCTGTGTTTCTGGTCGATTCTCTCTTTTTTTTTATTTTCCCATTATCAAAATTGTTTTTAATATGTTTATTTTTTTTTACCTATAGATATGTTTTATATGTGTGTATATGTATGTATATGTATTGTGAACTTTCTTAATTGATTTTTAATTTTTTGTTTTATTCTTTTCATACACTTTGTTTTTTGTAATACTTTATTTTTTTGTTATATTACTATACTATGTATTTGTATATTAGTCATTCTTTTGAACATTCTTGGTTGATTTTTTTTTTTCATACTTGATTATTTTTTTAAATTTTTTGCACTTAAATGATGTGTTAATGATATGTTTTTTATGTTATTTTTTGTTCTTTTCTATGTAAATGGTTGATATATACCGTAAATAAATAAATAAATTTTTGTAGAAAATCAGTGTTATTTTCTTAATGAAAAGGTGACATTTTTAAGAAATCGATTGTAAACTAAAATAAATCAAATCATGATTTAGCTTTATAAGTTATTTTATCACTATAAATGATAATATGCTTAAATAATTTTTAAAAAATAAAAACACTATTTAAACGACATTTTCTATTCGAGTCACACTTGTTTATATGAAGAAAAAAAACAACATAATTTTTATTATTAAATTTTTATTAGATTAAAAATTAAGAATCGAAATTTATATGAATCGTTATAAAAATAATCTAGCGTAATACATATATTTAGTTATTTTGATTGCAAATTCTTATAGATATGTTGTCTTATTTTATTTTAACTGTATTTAACACAAAGATAAAATAATTATTTTTTCTCACAGTAATTTACAAAATAAAAACATTGTGCAACAAAAAACAAAAGTATATAACAATATATTAGAGGGAAAAAAATTCAATAACTAAGTCAATAAACAAAAAGAAATCCCACCAGGCAGTGCCTATTTGTGGGTATTATTAAAATCAAGATAAAAAACATTACTTCAAAAAATGAAAAAAAAAATAGTCCATATACAGTACACAATGCGAATTTCGGTGTTATTTTACGAAAATGTGAAAATTCGAGTTATTTGTAAAAAAAACAAATTTCGCGTTACTCGCGAAATTAGTGTTTATCACATAAGTGATGACACAAAATAGTTGAAAGTTTCTAAATCATTCTTTTTAAGGAATCATTTTGCTGAAAAACTTAGTTTTGTAAAAATATATAGCTGTTGAACGAAAAAAATATGAACCATTAAATAAATAAATATTAAAAAAAAGAAACCAAACAAACGTTTCAATTATACGTTTCGTCATTCGGCATTCTAAAGACTCCACTGTGCAGCGTTTTCAATATTTTTTTTATTAGTCATCTTCAAAGATTTATTAGAATAAAGGAAATTCTATTACATCTTGATCTTCATCTGTCAAATTGTTGTTTCCATTAGTGCATAGCATTAGTGTCAAGGATTTTAATTGTTTTATTTTTTTTTAATTTGATTTCTTGATTTTTTGCACCTTAAATTACTTGCAAAATACAAAACTTTAATTTTATTGTGATTTAAGTTGTACAAAGGGGAAAAAATGAAAATCGCAATACTGGGATGCAGATAGAAATAATAATACTTTGTCATTGGGACATTGCGCAAGGTTGTTAAATCGGAATATTGTGAACTGTAGTATGGTGTAGCTTATAATTAATATTAATAACTTATATTCTTTAGCAATGGCCGGCTTTGCTTTGAAAGTAAAAAGCAAATCATGTCAGCAAGTGATAAAAAATTTGACTCCAAATAGCACTGTAACTGAACTTAAATCATTATTATCGAGTTTAACGAACATTGAAGTTTCACACCTATATCTTTTGTCTGGTTTTCCACCTAAACCTATGGACTTATCTGTGGAAACTAAAACACTCGGTGAATGTGGAATAACTTCTGGTGATACAATTATTGTGGAAGATAAAGTTGTAGAATATGTTGCTCCCAAAGATACTCCAAATGATGACAGTGAATCTCATTCTCCTAAGGGTATATTGATGAAACGAGTCGTGCCATCAGATAACTCATGTTTATTTACCAGCATAGGTAAGTCTACTTTTTTCAATTATTAGACCCGCTTTCACCAAAGTTTCTAAACATATTTTGTTGAAAAATTATGGGCTAAAATTATAGTGTAACTTATTTAGTTTAAAAAATTCCACCAGCTTGTTTGTGAATAAGTTTCTTTATGTATTTGAATAAAACAATATTGTTTTATGCATTAATCTTAATATACTTTTTAAGGAGAATATTGTAAAAAATGAGGAAATGAATATATTAAATAAAATCTACCCGGAACTTTATTTCAGGTTTTGTTTTGAATGGCAAAGTGGACACCACTGTTGGGTCATATATGCGAAAAATAATTGCAGAAGTTGTGGCGAGTGATCCGGAAACTTATTCAAATGCATTTTTGGGAAAACCGAATTCCCAATATTGTGAATGGATCCAAAAATCTAACTCATGGGGTGGAGCTATAGAAGTATCCGTATTGTCACATTTCTATGGCATTGAAATGGATGTTGTGGATACTCTTAATGCTATTATCAATAGATTTGGAGAGGATCAAGATTACGGACAGAGAGTATTTCTCTTGTTTGATGGAATCCATTATGATCCTTTGTACATGGAACATCCTCAGGTATTTTTTTTAGATTTTGTAGTAAATTTTTTATTTCTGCATTTCATTCAAATTACGTGTTCCTCTCTTTCAAGATGTTATTCACACAGTATTACCAATGTTTTCTGAAGGAAATTTTCTCAATGAAATAAATATATTGAAATAATGTCAAAAAATAGTATAAGTTAGCAGAAATCGGAATAAAAAGTATAATTTTTTGAAATAGTAGTGATTTGTCAAATTTTATCTTTTCTGTTACCATTATTACAATTATTCATTTTATTTTAGGGGGACATACAAACTCTATTTCCCATAGAAGATTTAAGTATTTATAATGAAGCGGAACAACTAGCCAAAGAAATGAAATCATCGAGAAGAATTACATACACCCTTTAGAACTAGAATTACATGTAGTTAACCACCATATTTGACCTTAAAATCTCCATCAAGATTATAAATATTATTAACTACTATTATATTATTATGTTATTACATACATAATTTATTATATTGTAGAAATCACTAGGTAGAAGACTTTTAATACCAAAAGATATGCTTACATTGTGTGAATGTTAATTTTGCAATAAAATAAAATATAAATTTCTTTGTATTTTTGAGCCATTTAGATTAAAATACATATTATTTAAGCATCATTTATGAATATACAATGATTCTGTGTGACTTTTGTTTTGGTAAAACCATGAAAAATTCACATGTTTTTAAATATATTTTATTTTGTATGTAATGTTTGTTACATATATGAATTTTCATTCTTTATTATTTTGTACACTGATTTCAATACCTACAAATAAATATTTGTGGCTCATTTGTTTGAACATTGAACTAGTCAACATTATGAAACTGTCAATGAGTATAATATATTTACATAGTACTCGTTAGTCACATGTGAAACAAAAATAATAATTATGTTTATTTAAGAGTATCTTTTTTTATTTTCTTAAATGGCTAAGTGTTCATTCACTTTTAATGCAAATGATTTTAAATGTTTTACAAATACAGAAAATCTATTTTATGTTTTGTTTTTATTACAACAACTTATAGTTGTATATACTTAATTGAATCATTAGATAATCAACACATTTTTTTACTGTCATAAATTCTACAAAATTGTGTATATTGTCTTTCTTTTATATCTCCATAGATATTTTCTGTGAGACCTTCTGAAGTACATGATCTATTAAAAAATATGCTCGATGAACTTTTACTTTTCGGGAATATACTTTTGTAAAATCAAATTTTACATCTGATTGTTTTCGAATATTTATATATTATATATGTCATATGAAGTCAATAGAATCATAAAAAATTCGAAGAAATAAGTTATTGAATTTTTGATGTAATGATTTGTGTTTTACTGAAATATTGTAAAGAAAAAGTGAAATAATGAAGAAAAGAAAAGACCAAAACTAAATTTATAAAATAGTATGAAGAAGAAAGTAAGAGGTCGCACTATTTGATGTAGAAAGCCTAACAACAGACATGGAGGTGGTCCATTTTCATCTGTATGCTGTACTTCCTAATATTGTTGTATGCATTTCCTCTCGATCAACATTATCAATATACGTAGGTTGTCCGTAAAATAAGTTTCCCTATTTTTTTTTCACAATGAAAACCATTTTAATTTACAATGAGCAATACATCATTCGAAAGCTTAGACTTTCAGCTATTTTTCTACAAAATCCCCATTGACTTCGATGCACTTTTTCAACCGGTTCACCATGTTTTTGGTTCCCTGGTCAAAGAAGTCTCCCGCCAGGCTGTGAAGGTAGCTCAGAATCTCTTCTTTCAGTTTCTCTTCGTTTGCAAAATGCGTTCCACCGAGGTGTTTCTACAAAATAGTGCTGTTGTGGCGTTAGGCTTAAATTTTCACAACAATAGGCCTTTCCTGTCCCAGAATACCGTTGCCATAACTTTGCCGGCAGACAGCGTTTATTCGAACTTACGCGGCGTCGGCGATTGCGGATGTTTCCACTGTTTGGATTATTCCTTTGTTTCCGGTGTGAGGTAGTGGACTCAAGTCTCATCCCCAGTAACTATGGAGTCCAAGAGCTTCTCACCGCCAACTTCGTACTCCGAGAAAAATGTGGTGGCCGCTTCAACACGCCTTTCGCACACAAAAAACTAATCACGGAGCGTACTTCACACCTCGCTGGCGATGCGATCAGGAGCTTCATTCTTTACGGCTGCCAAACTGACCCTGAGTGTCGCAACGAGTTCGGTTGGGTGGGAATCTGGAGGAGGACCAAGCTACTATCCAGTATTGCCGGATCGCACGTGACAGCGATCCTCGCGCCCGTGGCAAACAGGGAAATTTATTTTACGGACAACCCTCATACATTAAATGAAATTCAATCAATTGAAAAACACACGTTTTGTGTTAATCTATTTTAAGTATTAATCAATTAGATATAAAACATTATTTCTAAATCAAAGTTGAATGCACTTTGAATAGTGATTTCATTAAAAAAAAAACTATTTTTTTGCATTGATGTATAATAATTTTCGCTTGCTTTCATTATTTGAATGTTGATTCAATATTAATAAATTTCATAAAGTAGGTAATACAATACGCAGTAATAAATTAAATAAAAGCAACAAATATTTTACTTCACAGATAATTCAGCTAATTACTTGTGATAATAATAATAGTGTAAGAGCCGGCGACTGCCAGACTTACATCATTTTACAGTAGCCCATACTAAATTTTATACTTATACTTACATAAGTTATGGTATAAAGGCTGATTTTTTTTCTGTAAAAGGATGCCACAGTATGTAGCAAAAAATACATATTATAAACCTTATAATAATATGAGAAGTAGCATAAATTAAGATTAACTAAAAATTAATCAATCAAATAAACTTAATAAATTAAACTTAAAAAAATCAAAATGGTACCTACATCTGTATTGATAACATTGCAAATAAAGTTGGTATGCTACAAAGAGATGTATGTTCAGAATGTGTAATAGTTGGTAAGTATGATATTTTTATTTACATAGATGAAGTGCAAAATACCACTACTATATTTAAAGATAATCATATAATATAAAAAATATTACAAACCAAAATATTATACAATACATGAACTTTTTTATAAAAAAATAAAAAAAACAGAATTTACAAAATGTGCGTAAGACCCATAATGACCTATGTGCCATCGAAGCCAGAGCCGATACTATCAGAACAAAAACACTCCGGACTACTGAAATGAGGACACTGCGCTCCATAGTGGGCGTAACACTCGTGGATAGAGTCCGGAACGAGGATATAAGGAGGAGATGCGATGTAGACGACATCATCCGCTGGGGTAGAGGGCGAAGGCGTCAATGAAGAAACCATGTCGAGAGAATTGGAGACAATCGATATTTCCAACTCCACCAAAATTAAAATCATCAGAGCCCTTATCTTCCCAATATCCCTATATGCAGCCGAAACCTGGACAATGAAGTCCTGTGATCGTGACAGGATTGACGCATTTGAAATGTGGTGTTGGCGTCGCATGTTGAGGATTCCGTGGACTGCAAGAAGAACAAATGACTCGGTCCTTAAAGAGCTCAAGATAAAAGAAAGATTGTCTACAGTATGCAGCCGCCGGGTATTGAGCTTCTTTGGTCACATCGCCAGGAGAGAGTCAAGTATTATCACAGGAAGTGTACCAGGCAAAAGAAGTAGAGGCAGATCTCCTGCGTGATGCGATGGTGTGACCAACTTAATGATGACTGGGAACGACCTTTATTCGGCGGTGCGAGCTGCGGAGGGCAGAGAGGACTGGAGGCGACTAGTTCTGTGCATTGGCGGCCCCATAGATCGCGACCCTCAGCATTGAGGAAACGAAGAAGAAGATCAATATTTATTTATTTATTTATTTAGGGACAAATACAGTCTTAAAATACTAAAATGGAATAATACACTATAAAATAAAAACAAACAGACCAAAACATATTAAATATAAAACATTTTAAACATCATAAATTTAAATATAACTAAGATGTATGTTTGCCTGTGACGGGAAAGGAAGGGAAGAGAAAAAAAAAGGATGGGAAATGGATTGTGACAGTTAAATTGTTATATTTTTGTTACAAACAACAACTCAAAATGTAAATAAAAGTATACAAAAGATAATATTAGAAAAAACACAAATAACTAACAAAAAAAAAAAAAAAACAACATATGCCAAATCTCAAGTTCATATCATGTCTGGTTTCCAAGATATTCGTATATTTTCTAAAAAAAACTTTCAACACTGATTTTCACCCCCTTAAGGGCGGAATTTCCAAAAATCCTTTCTTAGTGGAAGTTTTTGCTATTAAAGCTATTTGATTTCTAAATTTCACTTCTTTTTGATTAGCCGTTGGGGCTGTGCGTTGATGAGTGAGTATGTCAGTTAGTCAGGACACTTTGCTTTACAGATATAGATTACTCTTTTATGTTATTTTTTATCAATTTATTTCTCAATAAATTAGTATTGTACCAATTTAACTTAGAGACTTCACGTTGCTCGGGTTGGTTGGAAAAAATTGCCTTATGGCAATAAACCTGCCTTTGTACACATGTACATAAATTATATAAATAAATAAATTAAAAAACTAATGAAATATTTCATTACTTTTTTTTCATTAAATAACTAATGAAATCAGAAACAATATAAAAATAACAAATAAAATAAGTCAACTGGAAAATTGTTTTTTATTAATCTGTTAGAACATGGAGTGGTGCATTCTGTTATAAACACAGTTATAGTTATCTCCAAACATCTTGAAATTTTTCGACCTGCAGGGGGAAGTTTGCACACACACGTGATCAAACCAAGCAATCAAAAAACCCAAATTTTATCTTCTAAGTACCCATGTAATTTTTTACATTGTTGGAAAATAACTATACTTTGTAAGTTTGTGTTATTTCATACAATGCTGCGATCCTTCAAGTCTTCAATTAACCTTTGTCCGTCAAAAGTTATGATCATAACTGATGACAATTTATTTTGAGATAAAGGGTAAATAAATAGACAACACACAAATAATTTATACACTTATATATTTAAGAAAATATTTTTTACAAAATATGTGCAATTTTTGTGTCAATATTCGAGCATATTATGATTCATAAAATTTTTCTTAAAATTACGTAAATGGCAATAATTGTTAAAAAAATAAATCTCAAAATAAATACTAAAAAATAGAAACCTACTGTACGTTTCATTTAATAATTCTTTATGTATTTTTGTGTTGATAAGCTTGTTATAGACTTTGCTTTTATAAATAAATTTAAAAATCATATCGTTTTTGATGGTACGTCAACAAACTACTTTAATTATACTTACTTTGTGACGAATATTACAGAATTTATCTGTATGTTGTCACATTTGAGAAATCTTACCAATGCAAAGATAAAAAAAAATATATTATTAAATGCATAAATGAAACAGACAGTATGCTTTTTTTGATTCTATATATTTACAGTAAAAACGCTTGACACTCAAAATGCAGAAGCCTAACTTTCACGATTGGTACTTGTGTCATAATATCAACAGCAACAATAGTAATATTAAAATTATAACACTTCATAATATTATGATGTATTCAAAGTCAGTAACAACAAATTTTAAAATGCAACAAAGTTATATAGTCTATGTAGGTATAGTATAACTTTTTAAAACTAAGTATATTTCTGTCTAAATTTTAACTGCCTAAAACGACACAACAATCGAGCTGCGTTTTGTTTAAATGAAAAATAATACAATATCTTCTTAATTCTTGATGGAATTTTATCACAAAAATAAATTAATGTACTATGTCATGATAACCTGTACTAATATGTGAAAAACGTGAAGCCCTGCAAAATAATCTGGAAAGGTGGAGAAGGATCCAGGGGGGGCAAGTCTGGTCACCAGGCGGAATCAAAACCATCCATGATATTAAAAATGGATGGTTTTGATTCCGCCGGTTGACCAGACTTGCCCCCTTGGAAGGCAATGGCTTAAGACTGAGCAGAAAGAAGATAGGAGTATTTGTACCTACTCTTTAAAAATGCAAATGCTGCCACTCCTATAATGCAAATGGATGGAGATACATTACTCAATAGTGAAACCTTCAAATATCTTGGGTCACCACTCATCCATCAAAATAGAGAATGTGCAGCAGATGTAAACCACAGAATGTGTGTGGGCCGGGTGAGATTTAGGTCAGTGTCGGGAGTCCTATGCGATCCAAAAATGCCAACAAAGTTGAAAGGAAAAGTGTACCAGACAATCGTCAGACCAGCACTCCTCTATGGCTCTGAATACTGTACAATGTACAACTCCTACTATAGGAAACTGCTGAAATGTGTATGCTAAGATGGGCAGCTGCAGTGTCCTTAAAGGACAAAATAAAAAGTTCACGCATTCGTGGAATCCTAGACGTTAATGATATACATAGTAAGATAGAGGAAAGACATTTGAGATGGTACAAGCACGTTGAACACAGACCGCCAGATCACATGGTAAACCAAGCAATCTTCATGGATCTTCCTCGACACTTACACCCAGAGGAAGACCAAAGAATTCCTGAATTGTGCAAAGACCAAATCAATTCGAGAGACATGGCCTAGGTGACATAATACAGGACAGAAGGACCTATAATTAAGGACAAGAAAAGCTGACCCCAACAGTTTGCACAAACAAAGATTTAGGATATAGCATGGGAGAAGAAGGAGAATACAAGGGTACTCTCAGGACTCAAATGTTTAATGTGAAATGTATGGAAGAATGAAAATCAAAGCAATTATTAACTTTTCTCTCAATATTATTTATTTTATTTTTTGAATGTACAGCAAGTGCATTAAGGCAGTTTTATTGCCATACAGCAATCTCTTCTGAACATTGTAAATTCTCAAAAAGTAAATTTGGTACAATAGCATTTAGAACCTAAGAAAATAATACTGAAAAAATATTGGATTGGAACATTGTTCCAATCATGCACTTAAACATAATATTGATATGTAACTTCTATTTTGACAGCAATTATCGTAGCAAGTTGTATAAATGTTACAGTAAACCCTGCCAATTTTGTAATTGAGGAAAAATTATATCAAGTAGACAACGACTACCATATATCATCTTATATAAATGCTGATTTGTTTCCATTTTTGAAAAACATTATTGTTAGTTGATTTTTAAAACGAAAAGTTATATTTAACATAGTAAAAAACTTTTTAGCTACATAGCTAAGAATATTATTGTGATAAAATAATTATTAAGACTCAATAAATTACAATCAAACTTGGTTTACAGTATGTTCCTAGAGAACATCCTTAATTTTCTGCCTAAAATATTATTATATAAGCTTTTTAGTGTTTATAGTATTCTCATTACAAAATGAAGATTGTAACAGACACAAATGGAAATCATTGTATAGTTTTGGTACTTTTTACCAGTGATTTTAAAGCCATGCTAATTACAACCAAGTTCAAGAGTAAGTATATTCAATGATATTCATATAAGAAATTTATAATCACAAAACGCAGCTTTAATATCTTTTCTCCTATTAAAGTATAATAAATTATATTAGGATAATGTAATATTATGTAAAGATGCTGAAAAATATCCTAATTGATATCTACATAATAGTTTTTGACGCCAAATAGATGAATTTGGTATTATGTACAAATTAACTAAGACAAAGAACGCTATACTGAGGTATGGAAACGAGGTAAGGCTATACCAAATTTGGTCTCCATTCCGGTGATAATAGGAATAGCAACTTGGTATCCTCCTATGTGATTTGGTTTTGTAGGAATTTGTTCTACAGCTGTGGTCACATGTTGTTCTGAGCCAGTTGGACGCCTGGAAAATAAATATATACATTTTTAGAGAAAAATAGACAGTTGCAAGCTAATATGTCCTATTCTGATACGTATAAATTTATCCATCTGAATTTTAGTATATGAGAAATGTCAAAAAGTTGACTCATTACGTCACACTGCGCGGATGAAATCCTTTTACACAAGTCGCCCGTTGGTTATAGACGTTTTCGTACTCTGAAACGAATCAGAATAGGGCATACTGATTAAATTATTTGATATATGGATGAAAAGTATTGTTATTTTGGTAAAGGTATGGGTAAAACATAGATTGAAATAAAAGTAAACATATACTAATTTTAAATTGTCAATATTGATGGCATTTAAGGTGTTGTACTCCATTATACTAGATATTTTTAAATCAAACAAAATTGATTATGGTTCTATATAATTATTTTCCTTGTATCAGGACTTCCATTTCGGCTGACTAGGTCCTAGATAAGGGCCTATTCAGCCAAAACGATTGTCCTGATACAAGGAAAATATATGTTTATGTAGAAGCATAAACAATTTTGTTTGATTTAAAAATACCAAGTATTATCGAATATTTTTTAAAGGTTCCATATATGCAAACATTTTTCACTGTCGGGAGTCAAATGATGTTATTTATACAAATTTTTAACATCTCAATAGAGATGAAGTTAGAATTTTATAGAAGAACCAGGAACTCAAGGCGCCTACAGAGCTTACGACCTGTCATCGGCTGGTTTACGCTATCACTTTATGCGCTTGCGCAACTTTCACCAATAATTATTCCTGGTCCTTCTATTATATTCCAAATTTGTCTCTATTGAGATGTTCAAAATTTGTCAAAAAGAAAACCAAGTATTATGTATACTTACGATCCACCAAAATCTACGAAGAACAGTCGTTGTAATACTTCATAGGTTACTAGGGTGACACCAAATTGCGGAGATGATCTGAAAACCCTAGCTGAAATTTTAAAATAAAAAATTAATTCAATGTAATATTATTTTCATTATCCAGTACAGATTATTTTTGAATAAGAAGTATATTATTTAATTATTTTTAAAATACAAACCAACACAGTGTACTTAATGAAGGTAGGCAAAGAGAATAAAACCCAAAAAATTACTATCCATCCACCTTTTCTACCTTCATACATTCTTTCCCCTTAGCGCTTTTGTCCCGTTTCTATCGGGGTACGCTTTGACCATGATCCTGGAATTGGCGAGTCTGGTTATTACATTGAAGCGACTGCCATCTGACCTTCGTAACCCTTAGAAAGGGGAACCAGACAAATTGGATCATGGTTACACATAACTAGTGATATAAATCCGCACATAGATTTTTTAAAAATCCAGAGATGCGTGCCCCGTCCGGATTCGAACCGTCGACCTCAAGCATGTGAGGCGAAGGCATTACCGCTGGGCTATCATCGTTCTTATACATTATTTTCTGCCTTCTACCTTCATACATTATTTTCTGTTATTCTGGCTTCTAACCTTTCTTTCTCTCAACATGTCATTCATGAGATCATGCCATTTTTTACTTTACTTTTCATTACATCTATTTAATGATCAAGGATCATTCAAAGCAATGATAGGGAAAGCTTTTCCCTGTTTCCTACATAACCTTATTTTTGTATCTCTATAGAAATTAAAATATACCACCTTGCATTTGTGTAATGTAAAATATAAAGTTATGTAAAATACTTATTATTACCAGCTGTTCCTTTCCAGAAAGCCCGTGGTCCTTCTTCTATCATTATTTTCTTCGCTGCATCTAACACACCAGTGTATGTAGTCTGGCCAGTTCTTGCAACGACCTATAAAGTCAGTACAAGTTTGAAAGACAATCTTTTCTTTTAAATAAGTTAAAAATAATAATCATTTAGTAATAAATTAGCAACTGGCAACATATAAAGAACTAATTATAAATATACCTGCAAGCGTGTTTTGATGACATCTGCCGGAGTGACCAGTGAGGCAGCAGGGACACCAGCAATGGCACCAGCAGCCAATAAAGTCAGAGGATGGTTGTATCCATTCTCATCAGCAAATGATGCCTTTAAAATAAATACAAATGATTCTGTAGAATATCAAAAACAAGTAAACAATCATTAAGTTATTATTTTTCTGATATAAGTAAGTCGCAAAATTAAGTCTTATATACATATGGTAGACACAGTACAAATTATTATTATTTTATTTTATTTATTTATTTATCACACCATTTAAATAATTGTCATTAAAAATAGATAACTGCTGCCCAACTAGGTATACCTGTTCTAGGGATAGCAGTGTACATATTATTATATTTCACTGGAGATATATAGGTTGTACCTATTTGCATTTTTTTAAAAAGTATCTAAACAATATAAACTTAACTATTGTACACAGATTAAAAAATGGAATTGGAGTCATCGTGATATGCATATACATATTGTGTATGTAGGTATCTCATAATTTTTATTTGTTATTTACACAAATAATCTTGGGAATACTGAACTGACAGCATAGATATGATCCGTCAGTCATATCTTTATTCAGTCGAGTCTCAGATCAAATCAAGACGACACAACATTTATAAAACAATTAGGATTTTTTGCGAAGGAAAGAATTTTTTTTTTTTTTCTTTTACAATACGATGTCAAACATTTGATACATTTTAGTTCTCAAATATAGGCAGTCAAACACATAAATAAGTCTTGACTGGAACAATGATCGGATCAAAAGTTATAAGGGACACATTAAATGTTCTATTCCGAATTATGAGTTTATCCATATATATATAAAATATATGCTGTGAAACCTATAAGTTGGTATTTTTTAACTTTAAAGTTTGAAAAATCACGCAAAAAGTCCACTACTCCATATGATTTTCTCACACTGGTCTAAAGTTAATACGTTGGAAAAATATTTTGATGGATAAATAATTTGATCAACTTAAGGTTTTTTTGAAATTGCAGTTAATTGGTTTACTCAGTTAATCTTTGATTGGACACATTGCAAGAAGAGAACCAGAATATCTCGAGAAACTTGTGATATGTGATGACAGACAAAGATCTCGTGGTCAATTACCGACCAAATGTATGATCTTATTAAGTTTGCATTGGAGTCTTCATAGACACCATCCTCAGTCATGAAGATAAAAACGAGAAGAGAGATGAGACCATCCACAATAAATGTTTTAAATAACATGAATGCTTACATTATTAATATTAGATCAGATTGTCCTTCATCTGTCTAATATTCCTTTACTTTATATTATGCCTGTTTACTTTGAATGGACTATTTTTTATTATAATTTCATCTGAATTATGTAATATGTATAACTAGATTGATTTGTGATTTTTACGTATTTTTTAAGTTTTGTGTTTCACTATTTTGACTAATTTTAGACTAATTTATTTTTTTCACAAACTGAAAGCGCCCTTGAGGTGACCACGGTTGTCACTAAACGGCACTTTATAAATTGTCCTGATTATTATTATTATTGATTAGTCACCTTAACATGAGCGTATGCAGGGAAGTAAATTGCGCTGAAGGGAACATCTCTGAGGAAACAAGCTCTAGCACCTTTGTAGAGACCTAATATACCCAAGTCTTTAACCACACCGAGAGCTTTGACTTTCCCTCCTCCTCCTGCCAGCTCACCGGCCACTTGAAGACGAATCTTCACTATCTCCAGAGGATTGGTAAATACTACTTGAGATGCTCCTGCCTAAAATTGAAAACAATAGAGTTAACAAACACATAAAGATATGATTTTAAAATAACATTTATCCATACCTTGCCCTTAGTGAGAAAGGACAGAGAAAAGAGAATGCCAAACACCCATATCCTTGCTGACACTCATTGCTTTATACAGATTTCTTTTGTATTAGGCAATTCACCCTGAAAAGAGTGCTTAATGCCAATTTAACCAACTGTCTTATACATGCTCGCTGATTGTTTGTTTGTGTCTTCTGCCATAGAAATATAGATAAAATGCAACATTCCTGAATAAATGTACATATCACTTACACATCCTCCAGCAAGAACTTCAGCCCAAATTGGTAGATTTCCATTTTTGTCCATAAGTTTGTCCCGAACCAGATCATTCATCTGAAATCCAATATGAAACTCTGTTATTATTTAATTTATTTTCAATCTCTGTTTACAATAAAAATTTGGTGGAAAATTTTAGATGTAAAATCAGAAGAAAATCACAAGTTGCCAATGCAAGGTGTTCCAGAGGAGACAGCCCAGAGGCACAGATCATGGCAAACGAGGACTAAGAGGCCTAACCCCGGATGAACTGGGATAGAGGGGCAGGAAATGACAATAAGAGATTTACCTTCATCAAAATAAAAATCATGTAGTAAAAATATTGAAAAAAAAAATAAACACAATATTTTTAAAAAATAGTTCCAATATGTTTATTGTGATAAAAAACTTACTGTTAATTTAATAGCTTTTTCCGGAGCAACACCAATAAGTTGGGGTAACAATCCTCTATAGAGACCAAATATTCCTTCGTGCCTGATCACCTTTTTAAAACAATCCCAACTGTTTCTGTATGCTACTTCACCAATGAAAGAACCCGTTCTCTGATTCTGCATTCTTGTCTTTACCAGATCAATAGGATATACAGCAGATGCACCCACAGCTGAAAGAAAATGTTAATAAAACATGAACATCGTTTTTCACCAAATTTCCAACATTAATATTATGTTCGCAGTGATAATAACTGAAGGAAACTTTGCATCTACCAAACAAATCTATTTTCAGATTTGTTTCAAAATGAAAATAACTTATATGATTTAAATGGGAAAGAAATAATATAAATTTCATACCTCCAGCAATGGAACCTAAAGTGAATCTGTAAACACTCTCTAATATTTGGATGAAAAATCCACGTTCTTCAGGACTCTAAAAATATACAAAAACCACAGTTAATTATAAATTGAATTTACTTGTAGAATCAAACAATAATTATTTATTATTATTTATATGAAATAAATTTACAGACTTATTTAATTTATCTATGGTGTGTTATTTATCAATATCGTAGATTTTTATTATTATATACTAGATGTCGTAATTAGCAAATTTTGTATTAATCGAAGTGAGGCATTTTTGCGGGGGATTTGACGTTTTGGTTGGCAGACCACATCATTTTTCTATAGAGAATAATGACTAATGTGAATTGTTTTCAGATTTATTTGTCAAAAAGAACACTTTGTTCTTTAAGATTTAAAGAACAGTTATCTAGGAAGTGTTGAAATGGATGGAAAACTGCAATATGTTGCCAATCAAAACGTCAAACATCCGATATTCCATGAATCACTTTTTGCACGGAGTATATTATAATAAAAATCTATGATCAATATCTATTTTTTTTCATATTTCATGGCTGTATGGACAGGCCATAGATTTTCATATTAGTCATTATTCTCTATAGAAAAACGATGTGGTCTGCCAACCAAAACGTCAAAATCCCCCAGAAAAATGCCTCACTTCGATTCATACAAAATTTGCTAACTATGACATCTAGTATATAATAATGAAAATCTATGGGACAGGCTGATTATCTGTATAATTAAGTCTCTATTATGTCCTATTCTGATTCATTTCAGAGTACGAAAACGTTTGTAACCAACGGGCGAATGTGGATAAAAGTCCCGTATAAATGTAGTCAACTTTTTGACATTTCTTATATACTAAAATTCAGACGGATAAATTTTAGTACATGAGAAATGTAAAAAAGTTGCTTGCATTTGTACGGGACTCATTTCGTCACAGCGCGTATAAAATCCTTTTATCCACGGTCGCCCGTTGGTTACAGACGTTTTCGTACTCTGAAACGAATCAGAATAGGACATATAGTGTGTATAAAAAATATGTTTATAGATATATGGTATACATACAAAATAATATATTATTTCAATAAATTGAAAATAAAGTTTTTTTTAAAACTTCTCATGTATTTCAAAATAAGCCCATTGAAAAATTTAAATAATAAGAATAAAATAAAAACAATCTTACTGAAACAGCTTTAATCTCAGCAATTCTTCTTGTCACTAATTTAAAATATTGCTCGGGTGTAATGGCATTCAGATCATTGTAAACTATCCGCCTGAAAGATTACATAAATAGTTAATATTTATTAAATAAAATATGTTGAACACATAACATGTGTAAATTTTCTTTTATTTCAATAACCATAATACATATTTAGTAAATAATAAACACATTTAAATAATATATATTAAATACAAAATCAAACAAAACATCAAAAAATAAGTACAATACATGCTTAAAAATATCACCGTCTCAAAAGTGATATTATGTATACCAAAAAAATCACAACATTTATAAAAGAAGACCAATTACATTAGCTCTCAATATTTCATTACAGACAGTGTTAATTTAAATATCTGTAATTATTATTAAAACCTACCTGGATTTTAAAATCCCGTGATTAATTAACATGCAAACAATTTTTTTTTTATGAAAGTATGCTTAATTTTGATTTAGTAGATCTAATGAATTAATTGTGGTTTGATACATTTACATCACTTTGAATTTATAAATTGTAAAAAACTGTTTTTTTTTTTACTGTTTATAAATTCAAAATGGATTTCAATACTAAAACGGCTTATTTTACTTTATATTTTAGATTAAATGAAACAACTAGAAAAAATAAAAATACAGTGAAAATATAGTTAAAAAAAAAACTATATAAATACCTAACGTAATACTGTCCATTTAAAAATATTTAATCCTACTATATAAATATGTTTCTATGTTTAACCAAATCTCAAAAAAAGTAATGTTGTACAAAAATAACTAAAATGTGTAAATAAATAAGTATCTAGGTACCTACAATCAACAATCCAGGATTAACTATATAATGTAGTTTAGCTGGAAAGTTAAAACAAAATAATTTATATATTTAAATGTATTGATACTAGAGATAAACTCTAAAGTTAGCCTGATACTAGTTATATTCAGTCATGGGAACATAGGCTGAAAATAATTGCTGTAGGTATGTAAAATAATGAACACTTCCTTGCACCCTGCGCAAGTGGCGAGCTTATTGCCGTATGGCAATTTCTTCCAACTAACCAGTGTTTCCAGCCCAGAGAAGCAATATTTGCGTGAGAAATGAATTTAAATAAATTTCTCCTCTGCTGGGAATCGAACCCAGGACGCCTGCACAGAAACCGAACGGCTTACTAACTGTGCCACGGCGGTCGGCGCATAATGTAGTTGTTCTAGAACACAAATTTTACTATCGCAACAAAATGATTAGCTGAAATATTATTTCAAAATGAATTGGAATATTGCTTAGTATCTAGCCAGTCAGAAACTAAATCTCAATAACTCATAATCCCAGATTATTAAATAGCGTCAAAGTGAAGTGCAAATTTTAATATTTTTGAAAAATATAAATAACATTTGAAATATTTTTATGGGCTGTTCTAAGTCTCTGGCGCAGGTGCGAGGGACTGGGTACAGCAGGGCAGTGAGCGGGCGTATCTTCATAGAAATTTCACAGCTCTCAATAAGGTCGCGCCTGAGTGTATTTCCAATTTCTTGTAAATTTCAAGTGTTTGTTCTACTCGCTCACTGCCCCACAACACGCATCTGTTCTCACCTGGGCCACATGCTAGGAGATTGAAAAACAAAACCTTGTTATTGAAACAAGATTTCAACCTTACTATATTATCCAGTTTAGGATTTTTTTTTGATTAGGCGCACTTAATTAATCATTATAAATCTTCATTCATTATGAATATAAAAAATAAACAACAAAGCTGTGAGGCACCGGCTTAGAATAGTGCTTCCACACTTTTCTATTATTGTTTTCGAGTGTCCTGTAAGAGCCAGGTAATCGAAAATACAACAGGCAACAATAACATCTCACATAGTTCAGCAATGAGGTTCACCACCCATTCTGAAAATAGTGCCTTTTTAGGTGAGACGAGACTGGTGTGTAGGTATACACAGATATGTTGTGCTCCCTTTTATAAGGCAATGCACACCCGCACACCTTTCGTTGGTACCCCCACATTGTGGGATATGCCGTGATGGTATGAATGAATGAATGAATAAAAAAATCATACTTATTCACATTGCCATGGATAGACATAAAAATAAATATTTTTAATACAACAAATGGATATTCTTTAGGCTTTTTTTATCCCACAACAATTTGAAATGTCAGTTCCAAATATACTTTAAAACAAAATTATTTATGAAACACTTTTTTGCACATATGTATTACATTGTACAAATGACACACTTATTGCCTGAAGACAATTTCTTCCAGTCAACTATCTGAGAAAAAAATTACATGACAAGTTACGGCATATGTAAACCAGTGCAAGATAGAAATTTTAAGTTTAATTCATGCATACACACATATGAACAGTATAATACATACATGACTTCAGTGCATACAGAGATATCTAAGATATAATCAGTGTACATAATATATAAACACTTTCAAACATAACTGCATTTTACCAAAAATGTATGAAAATATATCTATATTAAAAATTATGATTATAATCGCTTATTGAGAATATTGTACTGTTGACATTTTACTTTTTAAACATAGATACAAAAAATACCTTTTCACATATTAAAATTTCGTACAAATTTTAATATGTCAAAAGAATTAAAATGTGCCACAAAGTTATATGAAAAAAAATACCATTTTTTTCTAATTTATCAAAATGAATTATTACTATTTTTTTTTATTTATAACTCTTTAATTAATTATTTTTTTTTGCTTATTATAGGTAGTATTTATAAATTAATGACTCACACATCCAGTGAAATCACTTAATTAGCTGATATTAAAAAATACACCATTTTCAATATAAGATAATACTATCTTGTATGTGATACTTATTTCACAATATTATATGATTTATATATTATATTATTATCCTTTATGAATATTATTCGGGGGTTCCAGGGAAGTACAAAAGTGCTTAAGCACTAGCAAACTACAATGTATCGCTATTAATAAAACTATTGAATACTTAAAAACGCATGCAAAAGTGAATTATTTTTATAAAATAAAGAAGTGAAAAAAAACTTAATATCAAGAAGAAAAAAGTCTTTCGTGCTAACAAACTACAATCGAATAAAAAATGTGATGTACATAAATATTAATGTTCAGAGACAACCTGCTTAAAAAACATAATGCAACTAAACAAAATAAAATTTATATATACTTGTACTAATCTATTCAAAATGGTTTTAATAATTAAAACTTGTAATTTTAGTACTTCTGTGATGAATTATGACAAAGTTTCCTGCTACCAGCGTACCTGTGTTTCAATTTGATTATCCATCATTACTACTAATTGAATCGTTTTGAAAAAAATACTTAGATAGTTTAGATGGGTTGATGGCAGAGCGGTTAGCGCGCTGGGCTAGCAATCCAGTGGTCGCGAGTTCGAATCCTGCCTCGACCAATTTCGTTCACCCATAGCACAGGCATTTATGCTTATTTTAGTGAACATAGGAAGATGTATATGTACTTGTTTAACAAGGATATATTAATTTTTTAAAAAGAAAAAAAAAGTTTTGATATTATTGATGAAACATATTCCTTCACTTTTTAATTATGTTTTGTATATATTCTTGTAGAAAAATAATTAGCATACTCCATTTTTTTCATTCAAACTATATTTCTAATAAAGTACAAGATGCAGAAAAAGATTACAATTAATTAAAGAACACTAAAAATCTGAAAAAATATGTCTTGACGCCAATAAAAAATATTTTCTGCTCAGTGCCATTGCGAAGAACATATACAAAACATAATTAAAAGGTTAAGGAATATTTTTCTTCATTAAAATCCAAACTATTTAATGTATTTTTTTCAAAAAGATTCGATTGGTAGCAATGATAGAATATCAAATTGAAAAAATAGGTATGCTGGCTGCATGAAAAAAAAAAAGGATTTTCAGTCACATAACACAATTACATTAGGTACACCAAAGCTTCTTACCCACAAACAGTCTTGGATTGTCAATAGTTTAGTGACAATCTATAGAAGTTTGACAAATTGAACAATGCAGAACAGTGGGCAAGTGGTGAAATATGTACCTTAGGACAGAGTTTAAATCTATTTATTATAACAATTAAAAGTATTTTTTTTATTAACTCATCATTCTAAATCAAATATGATTTATTTTATATGTATTTGTGCAGCTGGATTTGAATTCATCATTAAGCACACCTTACTTATCAATGCAAATGTTATGTTAGTGAAAGCTTTGATGTGCCTAGGTGACATTTTCCGTATAAGGTTTGATTTAAATACAAAGTCATGATAGAATCAATTACAATTCTGACCACAAATGCCTGGTAAAATTCCTCATTATGGAGCATTGAATAAAATGGTTTCAGAATATAAGTTACATCATAATCAATTTTTAGATTCAAAAACTTATTCACTCTATTCAAGCATTGGATATGTGCCGTAATTTGGATAGTTTATGATAAATTAATACAAATATACCTGTCTATTCATAGAATTATAATAGTATAGAATACTCTTTAGCCTGCAGTAAATGAGACTGGTTTATGTTGACTGATTTGGTCAACATTTTGCTACAAGCATTCAGTAATCATTTGGCCGTCTGCGTGATACGTTCTCCAAATAGGGATTTTTTTAACTGCTTGCAAAATTATTTACGGAATAGTAAGCAAAATAGCAAAATTACTTGCTAAATTATAGCAGAGTCGTACATATATTTACACGAGCTGGCCAATAAAACGGCTTAAATTTTTCAGGGAGGTATTGTATGGGGATGAGTATTCTATAGTTTTATTATTATTCTATGTGTCTATTGTATGTACAAAAAATATGTTCATGGATGAAAATATATACACATAATATGATAAGAGATTATTCATGAAATTATTTCAAAATAATAAAATTGAAGCATGTGGCTATTTCAATACAAATTATTATAATGTAAAAATGAAATAATGTGAGCTAGTGTGAACTATTCATTACATATATGCATTATATTTGTTAACCAAACAACAATGGATAAAAATATTACTAGGTATCTAAGACAAAAAAAAATAATGACTAAATAAATAAACATCATAGAAACCAACCCCCTTGCGAACTGCACACTTGTTGCATCAACATTGGCTGCTGTTTCACTAAATATTTAAATAAGATAAGATATATTATCATACTTCGAAAAAAACTCCTCACATTCCACCATGCTACGTTAATTAGTAAATACTTCAGCAATATATTTTTTCAAAATAATAGAATAGATATATAATAAATAATAATAGACATAACTAAATATCTAAGTTTTAAAATACATAACAATAATAAGGTAATAATGCAAAATCATATTTTTTTAAATATAGGAATAACAAAGCATTTAAAATGACCATACAATTAAACTGTTCAAAGACGAGACTGTTAGGGGCTTTAAAAACTTGTTGCAAGTTAAAATGGAAAACAGAATTTATTAAACCACTTCTATTAACATCAATATATTTTTAAGTTGATATGTTATAAAAATACTTGGTAATAGTTCTATTGTATTTATTAGATTATCGACGCGTTTCGTGCAAGGCACATTGTCAGAATTTTTTGACAGATTATTCTGACGATGTGCCCGGCACGAAACGTGTCCATAATCTAATAAATACAATAGAACTATTACCAAGTATTTTTATATTTTTATAACATATCAACATACAATGGAGTTCTATCAAGAATTGTCGATCGGCAAACTAATCCCAGTGGGGTACATTATTAAATTTGCAATTGTGATTATTTCCATCGCTCAAAAATTTTAAATATTATTTTCATATTGAAATACTATTTCATAATACAAGTAAAATGTTTTAATATATATTGCTTGCAGATAACAGTATCACATGCAATAATAATCACATATGCATCAAATATTATAGAATTGGTTTCACTTCATAATTATACATTACATAGCATTTGTAGTAAAGAAATTATTATTTTTAAATTGTTTGTACAATCCCCATATTTGTTTTAAAATATTTTAAATTCAGTTTTATTTTCAAGGAAGTAACTTTGTGGCGTCATTATAATTTTTATTGTATAATATAAATAATAACTAAGTATACACCACTTATGAGCACAAATAACTGTCGACCGGTTTCGAGAACAATGTTCTCTTCTTCAGGATGACTTATGACTTACGAGTACGTAAGTCATCCTGAAGAAGAGAACATTGTTCTCGAAACCGGTTGACAGTTATTTGTGCTCATAAGTGGTGTATACTTAGTTATTATTTATATTATAAAATATAAATTAAAATATTTTGTTTATATTTTACATTAAATACATAGAAAGAAATTATGTGACTTACCCAGCAGCATGATGAAGCATATCGCATAACTGGAATAAGATATCTACTTCCAAAGGTGTGATTTGGCTCATGAGCTGCGCAGAAGAAAGGAATTCTTCCTTTGTCACTTCCTGGTTTCTGTGTCCACTTGTAGCGTTCAAGTAAACCCTCTTGATCAGTTCCATATTGTTCAGCAGTGAATTGAACGCCATGAAATATGGGAAGCTTACTTTTCTACTGGTCTGACCATATCCTGCTGCCTATGACAAAGAATAAAACATTATTTTGAATATGAAATAAATACTTCAGAACATTCACATTATGCAAGGTTATTATGCAAGGCTATTCTTGAACCTGACAGAGTATTGTCTATAGGTATTATTCAAGTATCTTTTTATGGGAAAACTAATGTGTTATACAAATTTAGATTGAAATCACAATGCACTCTTAAAGGTCTCCTAATTGTCTTTTGAGAATTAATTAGCATATAGAACATGTGATTGGGATTCATCCTAGGTTTAAAACTATTAATAGTAATTTTAAGTTTATATTATATAACTAAAAAATGAACACTTACAGATGATAAATTGGCTCTAAGATCTTTGGTCAGAAGATGCCCTTTGATATTCAACATAATATCTCGAAAGTCAGCCGCACTGATGAAACCAGATCCATCTTTCTCACATTTTTTGAAAGCCTCCACAGCATACTCCTCATGGAAATCATGAAGGAACTGAGAAAACTCAGAATATGAGATTAGACGTTTCTTGTCCTTTCCGAAATATAATTTAACAAATGTGCCGTCCATATTGAAAGGTAATTTTTTATGTAATACTGTTTTTTTCATGACGTCCGCAAACTCGTCTGAAATTTAAAAACAAAATATTTCAATTGCATACAAAACATCAAAAAGAGCACAGAAAACATTGAAAGGTTATGATAAATAGAAAAGGGGAAAGAAAAAATGCATATTCACAAGATAAGCAGCGGAAAACTAGATCCCTGATATGGAAGAAAAAATAAGTGAACACAATCTGGGAAAATATATTTTTAAATAAACCAATCTTATGTGATTACTATAAATTACATCCACTTTCTAGAAAACGTGGCCACCACAAAGCATCTCCAAGAATTCATGTTTTATAGCAACCAGCATTAATACTTATTTGGAGGACAAACAAGAGAATCTTAATGAATGTAAAAAAAAAACATAAACGCTCATTACTTACCGAATGAAACCATTCCATTTCCATTAATATCAAATAGTTGAAAGGCGGTTTTATAAAGAGCATCAGGTACACAGAGAAGGCCTTCAAAAGCTCGGAACTCGTCAAATGATATGAAACCATCTTTATCCATGTCAACAATACTGGCGATAAGGCGGACGGACTCTTCATTGTAATCGGCTGCAAGTTGATAAAAATATAAAATAATATATAAAAAATTGAGTACCTACTAATTTTTTACTCCTCACTACCCCAAGTGGATATATTACTCATCGCTACCCTAAAGGGATATAGTGGGGAGTTATGAATTCACAGTTATTAAGGTTATTTTTTTATTGCAGATTATGAACTAGTATCATGCTGATATTGTATTCAGAAAGTTTCATCACAATGTATCTGTGCGTGTGCTGTGTACTTTATGTTATGTACGGCATGTTTATTCTACGTTTTCGATTATAGACAAAAGTACTTATTCGATTCTTTTCAAATTAGTATATCTATTACTTGCTTAGACCCCATCAGATTTTGAAGGATATCTGAGCAGTGCTTCTCAGTTTTTTTAAATGTCAAATATTTCAAAGTGACCCCAAGCTCAGGAAACTTGAAAATTGATATTTTGATTTTCAAATTGCTAAAAATGCACATCACTTTCATAAAATGACATTGCAGAATTATCAAGTTTTCATAATAAAATATTTAAATAATTTAATAAACTCATTTTGTGAAAATGTTGAAAATTTTCCATAGAATACTTTATAGAGTGACTTGGTAGTGAGGGGTATAGCTTTGGTCACAACCTACTCGTTTTAATAAGTAAATACAATATAATGGAAGACTTAACTGATGAGAAATGCATTTTGTAATTAACTTAAAAATTATTTTATTATTATTATGAAACAGCTGAAAAAGAGAAATAGTGAATGTTGTGAAAGTCTACTAAATGCCAATCAATCGAAGGGCATACATATACATATATGAGCCTTGATTTCTCATAACTAAATAACTTTTTTCATCATCATCTCTGTTACAATGTATCTGATTCAATACATTGACTTAAAATATGTTTTATTAAAAAAATGCACAACAAAATCATATGTACTTACATTCATTAAAAAGGCCAAGAAACTTTCTAACAAAGTCATCTTCTGTCATAAACTTCTCCCCCTTTACATCTTTGGACGCATACTGCAGGAATATGTCCTTCAGTCGATCTGCGTCTGCCCTCTTCAGGTGACCAGCACCCTAGAAATAAATTATCACATGGTTCATTTATATAAATAGTTGTATTTATAATAATTGAACACAAAAAATACAGAAAAATTACTTATGCGATACTGCAAAATAAAATAATAGAGTGGCATGTTTAAAAAAATCTATTAATAAAGCTTTTTGCAAGGTGAGTATATTTATAATTTAGAAAGATAAATATCTTAGATAAATATAACAGACTCAAAGCATTAACATATATTTTTTTTCAATTTGAAGTTTTACTCTATATCCTAAGTCATAAATTAAATTACAAATAAGAAGAATGGAGTTTTTGTGAAGGTTAAAATATTGAATTAATGTAGCATAATGATGGGTAACAGTGTAATTCTGAATAAATTTACCCACTAATGAAATTATTTTATAGCATCGTAAACACATGCACGACTGTCAAACTTCTTGTGATATTTCGTCCAGAATATTATTCACTAGGGTATAATTTTCGACAAACATCTTAAACAAGCTTCCGGTTTTCAAAGCAAAAATACACAAATTTCAAACATCTTGAAATTTGTGTATTTTTGTTTGTTGGTTTACAAGCAAATCGCCTCCCTTCTCGGCTAAAAGTTCGAGTTATTTGGCTACAACTACTTATATTACTGATGTTATTTTATCTGCCAAAACTTAACTCATTCTATTTCAACTTCATTTATTTTCTTAGTCAGACATTCTTCACCCATACTTTCCATGTCCATCCTTGGAATTATCTTGAATCATCAAACAGAGCTTTATAAAATTTTATTATTATTATTATGTGGTCAAACCATATGTGTATATATAGGTGACCAACTGGAGAGTGGGGGTTAGTGATAAAAGGCGTTGAGTCTATGGCTCGATTTTAGCACTAATGCCATCGAAGAAGAAGAAGAAATGGTCAAACCACCTCAGTATATTCAATATCATTCTGTTAGAAAAATCCTTGTTCACATCACACTCACACTGTCTATATTTTTCTGCCATGCATTCTTTTATTACACAACCTTCAAAAGCTTACTTATTTATTTTGTATGTATTCTACTTTCATGTAATAATAATAATAATGAATCATGTAAGTTGCAATTGATGTAATAAATAATTTATGATATTATTTACTATGAAAACAATTTAGTAAATAAATAGGTACTTAAGTTGATAAAACCTTTTCACAAAAATCACTGCTATATATAAAATAAATTTTATATATTTCTGACAGATTAGAAAATGAAAAACTTGTCCTGTGACACAAAAATATTTTTTATATTAATCTTTCTATACTATTAACAAGTCAAAAAATAATCACGCATAAGAATTACACTTGTGAATGGTAATACTCATAAACTTCACTATAATTCAAGATCTTTTTAGCAGTTTAAAATCACTCACTTGATAATTATTTTAAAAATAACAGATTAATAAAAAAGCAACAATAATAAAAAACATTTTATAAACTTATGTGAATTTTATAAAACTCACTCTTAGGGATTTTATAATTGTCATGCTACTTCTGGATGTTCTTGAGTATACTGAGCAATACTGAGTAAGTTATGTGTCAAAAGTAAACAAGGAAGATACCATATCTTCAATTTGATAAAAAAAGTCACCAACTCAGTCAGTCAACTAATATACCATATGCAACATGTAGTGTTATAAATAAAACACAATAAAAATAATATGAACAATATTTACATGTGCCCATAATTAAATTTTAATAATTTATAAGTGATGTTGAAGTACAAAAGTCATTATTTGTATAAATTTTATTATTATTGGTATGTAACACCATTATTTCATGTTATCTTAGACACAAACACTTTCTAGAACTTGATTATATATTTTTTCAATAAATCTTTTAATGATTTAGGTATTTATTTATGGGAGCATGAAAAACAGGCTACAAACCCACTGGTTTCATGCTTGTAGGTATATGAGTTACATGAGATTGATTTTAAGCAAGATTTGATACAATTATTTCCCATAATTTATAAATAAATTTCCTAAAAGAAATAAACAGGTATATAATAATATAAGTAGGTACCTACTCCATGCTTATCAAATTTAATTCATATCATGCTTCACCGTAAAATAATCTGGATTGTATTTTTAGGTGTGCAATGAAAATTTGTGTGGTTTAAATCCTTTGATATTTTCATTTTAAGTCCTAGCATGAAAATGTTATTTTGAGTTTTTTTTATGAAAACTAGACTTCTGAGGATCAAAACCTTTGGCCAGAATCTGTAAAATACCCCGAAGATTGATTTTACAACATAAAACCAGTTTTGCCAAATTTGTGGAATAATTCCTTTTACCTGAACACAGTCGATATAATATATTTTTTGTTAATGACTATTTCAGTATATTTTTGATACATTTATAATTATGTATACTTCAACCAACTTACATTTGATTTTAAATGAGATGAATTATAAATACCTTCATGGTGATAAATATTTTTTTTTATCAAAGACAAAAATTGTTCCAGACAATATGATAATAAATCATTGTTTCGTGAATTGAAAAAAAAAGTTTTGGTTCCGGTTTGGTACGGATTTTTTTTTCCATTAGTTGAAAACGTAAGTGCAGAATATTTTGAATTTCAAAATAAAGATTTTTCGGAGAAACTCCTGTTTTTCAACAATATGTGTAATGTATATTGAATGCAAACAGGAGTAACGCAATTTGGGGTTTTCAATAATAATAAACCTAAAACTAATAAGAAAAGTTGTTATAACTTGTTTTTATTAACGAAATCAAATTTATTGTCATTTTTCATGAAATATAATTAAATTAATAATAATTATTTTTAATTTCTATAGAGAATCACGTGGTGGTTGAATGAAGAGATAATGACCACGCGGCCAACGCTAAATTGGCGATGATGTGTCATTCACCGCGTGGTGTAAGATAACTCAATCGGTGTAAGCAGGTTATCTATAAAATAATGTTAATTTATTGACCGAGAACGGCGAGTCAATGAAGCATCAGTTCAAAATCGAAACTTGATTGCGTGTCTTCGCTTGCCAACGCAGTAAATAATATTATGTAGTTACAGGGTTGACAGGATTTAAGGGGGGGACTGCTGCCAACGTACCTATTTTTCAATTTGATATACCATCATTATTTCTTATCAAATCATTTTGAAAAAAATAATTTAGATAGTTTGGATATTAATAAACAAAAATTTACTTTAACTTTTTGATAATGTTCTGTATAAATTCTTGTAGAAAAATAATGGCATACCCCGATTTTCAACGTTTATCATATATTTTTAATAAACTATAAGGCATATTTTTTTTTTAATTAAAGAAGACAAAAATATCTAGAAAAATATGATGTGACGTTGCATTAATGCTTCAGGTTTAGTAAATAAACCTAAAAAACATTTATTTTCCATTCAGCGCCATTGCGTAATAAAAGTTTTTTTGGTTTATTTACTTAACCTGATGCGTTAATGCAACGTCATATCATATTTTTCCAGGTATTTTGTTCTTCTTTAATGTAGAAAAAAAATATTGCTCTATACCTTATATTTTTTTAGAAATTTAAGATAAATGTCTAAAATCAGGGTATGCTTATTATTTTCCTACAAGAATATATACAGAACATAATCAAAAAGTTAAGGTATATTTCTCTTTATTAATATCCAAACTAACCAGGTTATTTTTTTCAAAATGATTCGTTTAGTAATAATGATGGTATATCAAATTGAAAAAATAGGTACGTTGGCAGCAGTCACCCTCTTAAAGCAACCTGTTTTGTTTGTTTTTCGCCATTTTACATTACTCGATAATGAGCTAATGATCGATCGACAAAAGAAAAAATATCGCATCACCGGAAGCACTTAACGATAACGAAATTGAAAAATCCACTTGACTGCAATAAATGTGATGCACGCTGGACACGGATACGGATATTAATTAGTTAGATTAGCAGAACTATTAACAAAGTCAGCATAAACGTAATACTTACCATGTCCTTAATGGGGTTGACAGACAGAATTGAACGAAAGTTTGGTTCATTTAACTTATGTGAAAATACCTACTGTTTTATTTTATAAATTCTAGATTCCAGACTGTTAATTCGAGAAAAATATAATGAAAAATAAACAATTAATAGATACCTACCTGAATTTTCCGCGTTACTTTTTTGGAAAAGTGGTGTTATTTTTGTAGAAATGAGTGTTATTTTTGGGAAAAATCGAAAAACGGTTTATTATTCGCGTTATTTGTTTTTTAGGAGAGGGGTGATATTTTTTTATGATAATCGTAACTTTTTCAGAAAAAGGGTGACATTTTTAAGAAAACCGCGATGTTATTTTCTACAAAAAAAATGTAAATTAAGAGAAATTAACACCTGATTTAGATTTTCAAGTTATTTTTTCACTATAATTGATATGTTTAAATAATCAAAATACACTATTTAAACATTTTCTATTCAAATCACATTTATTTATATGTAATCACAAAACACATTTTTTCGTGCGCGCAACCACACTAATTCACACTTTTTTATTGTCTTCTTTTGATATTACGTATAGTACGTAAGAAGTACATGTCATATTTGTATTTTATTTATTTCCCTTTAATAATTGTATGCAGCATGTACATACTGTGTGCTGTCCTTTGTAAAATAAAATAAATATACTTATCAAAATTCAATTAGATTCAAAATAAGGAATCGCCATCGTTTTTATGGTTTGTTCTTCTGTCTGCCAAACAGTATTTTTTTTAAAAGAATGAATATGTCCGTGTAGCAAGTATATATACATCCTCATACATTCCCAATATATAGGTAAACATGGATGGTTTTGGTTTCGCCAATTAACCAGACTTGCCCCCCTGGACTCTAAAAATTAACAATAGGTAGTTATTTGTTGTAAATTAAATGTGCATAATGCGTCTAAAAAATTTCATATTAGGTAGTTAAGTTGTCTTTATTTCGTAAATGTTGACCCTTATAAATAGATCATTTGGAAAGTTTTCCATTTCATATTACAGGTACTTTTATTTGATCGCATGAAAAGTGTTTTCGTTTGAAAATGAATACAATAAAATAACTTAAACTAAATTTAAAAATCACGATTACTATTGAATAAACACGAATCGGAATGTCTCATTGAATTCCGGTAATTTTAATGATTAATGTCGGATATTTGCAAATAATATTAACGCAAGATAATAAATTGATAGTACAGACCAGTTCAAACTGAAAACATGCTGACTACAAATAAATTGGGAAAACTGTTATCGGCCATACCTAACACGCTTTTAACGATGTATTTTTATAATTATCGAATGATAATATTATCATCAAACATAGATCAAACCGATAACACTTCTTTTTTTTCGTTTATTCAAGTAGCTAACATATTTGATCAAAATAATACCTAAATGAAAAAATGACTAATAATATTTATGTTTATGCATTGCTTTTTTTATTCAATTGTAAGAAGTAATTTCTTTTATCAATATCATTACTTAAATACAAATAAAAATGCTTGGTTTTGTTCTATTGATTTAATTTGATTATGGACGCGTTTTGTGTAAGGAAATTGTCACAATAATGCTCTATCTCTAGTTTCAACCTTCCAAATTCTTGGGCATTATTCTGACAGTGTACATTGCACAAAGGGCGTCAATAATCAAAGTAGAAAAGTATAACTACATCAAACATTTTTATTTGATTATAATAATATTACATAATATTATTATGGAGTTCTATCGAGAATCATCGGTCGAAAAACGAAATATTGATAAAAACTAAACATTGCTATCAAGGAGTGTGCAGCATATGGAGAGTGT
Organism: Molanna angustata; assembly: GCA_963576475.1. Taxonomy (NCBI): domain Eukaryota; kingdom Metazoa; phylum Arthropoda; class Insecta; order Trichoptera; family Molannidae; genus Molanna; species Molanna angustata. Next base: position 24,787,082 of record OY754973.1, read on the forward strand.
CCAGACATCTGTCTGCCTGCGAAAAGTGGTACTACAGGCGCAAAGCCAGGATCTATTGATCAGACTACATTTCAAATTTCGTGGAACTGAGCAGATACGGAGTAACAAGGCTACTCACAAAGAGGGTTGTCCAACAACGATCCGAATGTATAGGCCATACCATGAGGCATCCGGGTCTGCTCGTAGCTATCGCCGAAGGAATGACGGTAGGCAAAACCATAGAGGTCACCCTAGAGATAGTTATATGTACGAGCAGTTGATCGGTGATGTGCGCTGTAGCACCAACCAAGAGATGAAGATGCTGGCGAACAACAGAGATATGTGGATAAATGGAGCGCTTGGTGAAAACTGCAAACCAATCTTAGGATTGTGACCCAGAAAAAGAGAAATTCTAAGAATGCCTTGAAACAAAACTATAAATAAATCTATACGTTGAAAACTCCAAGGTCTTCTTATTTGGATTCAATTTTGGGAATTGGTTGGCAGTAAAGCGATGCATCTTTTCCTCCACTCCGCTCGATCTTCAGCGACACTCTTCAATTCTGTATAAGAGGTAAACTTTATGTCCTCGCACTGCACCTGTTGTATGTATATACTTATACTCCCGTCGGGGACCCCCTTTGCCAGTTGTTCCCTAATATTATTCCCTCCAAGATGATGTGTAGAAGATCCTCGTGTCGCAACACATGGCCTATTCAATTTACACGCCTTTTTATATTGTTTAAAATGTGTCTGGTTTCTTCAATTTTGGTGGGAGCCTCATCAATTTGTAAAATGGTCCCTCCAAGATATGCCGAGTATTCCTCGGTAGGTCCACATCTCGAAGGCCTCCAATCTTTTACGGTCTCTTTCACCGATGTACCACGTCTCAAAACCATATAGGAAAATACTTCACACATATGACTTTACTAGATCTTTTCGGGGTTTAAAATCCATATTGTTGGATTCGAATCATGGATTTTTTGTTGAAAGCGAGTTTGGCTTGGTGGATACAACTGTCTACTTCTCTCTTACCCCAAGATATAAAAAAAATATTTCGGAATACAGCAAGATTTGAAATGTGCGATATTCGATTTGGAATGCCAAATCTTTCAGACATGTAAGTATTCGCTTAAAATGCTTTAATTTGGCATATCATACCTATTGTTACAATGTACATAATTATAACTAACGGATATCACAAACTACTTTGCAATACAAATCGGTTATCTATATGTAGATAACGACATTGCTGGTAATTAAAAAACCACAAGATCACAATACAGTGGAATGATATCTCAAATGCATTATTGGATTGATACATGAATACAACATAATTATATTTGCCCATCACGGCGTTTCCCAATGTTTTAACTACATTTATAACACCTTTAGTTGTACTGACTACTCATGTGTACTCATAAGTGCACTTCTTCCTGGTTGACCTAATTAATATTTGCTTAGACGTTCATTAGTCATATTTTATACGAAACTTTTTAAATCCAATTATTTCAAACGTATTCAAAATAAATCTTAATGATATCGTTTTTTATGTATTGTCTCGTACTTTCGGTGTTTTTTTCCAGCGCCCTAAAATTATTCTCATAAACTAAGTAAAATGTTCTCATAAACTAAGTAAAAATTCAGGATAAAAATTATATATGTAGACCAAATCATTTGTTTGATTTAAAATACCCATTATTATGGAATTCTACATATTCAACACCGTCAGTATTGACAAAATTAAAAAATAAGTAAAATGTTTTGAGATATTGTATTTATCTATATTTACTTATATTATACAAATTTTCCGCGTTCTAGCTTTTATGGTTTTTAAGATAAGTATATGAAAGTATAAAATAAAAATTCAAATGTTGATTACCCTTGACTGGAACATAAATTCAAAAACCTGAGTAGAAAAGTTTTGTAGGCCTAAAAGTTTCTACATTATCTGAAATTTTGGGGTCTGTACATCAAGCAGATCAAAAGCTATAAGGGGGGGGGGGGGGAGAACGGACAGACACACAAACACACACACTGAAATACTAAATGTTCTACTCTCGATTCTGAGTTAATCCATAATACATTAACATATATGCTGCGAAGCCTCTAAATTTGTTTAAATTTGTAAATTGGTGTTTTTTGGTGGTGACTTCAAAGTTGGAAAAAACCATGAAAAATGTAGACCTGGCCATACACAATCTCGCGGATCTTGGTTTGAAACTATGTCGATATTATGTTAAGAGAAATAAATTCTCTTGAACAAATCGACAGTTGGATTAATCCTACTTGTCCAAGTCTTACTTGGCAATATCAAAGTCAGCAGGTAGTATACAATTGCAAACGATCACTACACGTGCATATTTATACTTTTGAACAGCCCAAGTGCAGTTGAAAAAACTATAGGTATACAGACGATTTGAATAGCATTTATAATTACGATTAGAATCTAAAAACGAATTATGTAGAATAATACACATCATAGTTTGTTATTTTCTGGCAACGGAGGTTATTTAAAATGCGAAATCTCCGGTCAGCTGTAGCTAAAAATAAAACAAGTATACTTACATAATATATATAATATAAACCAACATAGATACCTACTTATTATATTGCGATGTCACAAGGGGAAACTTACTCAACATCACATCACCTACATCATTATGTAAACGTCGTGAGTCGCACCAGACACACTACAAATAAAACAGTTCATGGACACCACGAACAAGAAGAATCATTCGTACGACCTTGACTTTGAAAAGAACACCAATGATTGAGAGGTGCGTAAACAAATTGTTGAAGGTAATGAATGTGTGAAACGCCACGAAAACTAAACGGTGACCAATTTAATTTATTCTTTCTCCATATTCGGTCCTCATTTAAAAAAAAAATCCAGGTTGTTCTGCGTGTTTGTACTCTTTCATTTATTTCAGATGCCGTTCAATATATTTCACCTGCCTAACAAATCCTAACTTAACCCTATCACTTAAAGAATTCAGGCAGGTTTTCATATATACCTAACCTTTGTCTCTTTCCTTTCTTTGTTGCTGTAATTTTACATTTAATAACGTTGTATGTTTGTTTTAGATTTAATAATGTTACGTGTTTATCGTTATGTTTGTTATAAATTTAATGTACCTATCGCTACACTATTTGTGGCCTCACGTTGCTTTGATTGGTTGGAAGAAATTACCTTATGGCAATAAACCCGCCACTGTACACAAAATAATGAACATGAAGTAAAAAGAACGAATAAACCGTATTATGTAAAATACGTACTTGTGTCTTGAATGATTATTGTTTTTAGGTATTCATATACATATGTAGATAGGTACCTACTTTGTTGTCGTATAGTTGGACAGAGTCCAACAAATCTTCAATACAAAATCATAACGAATTTACAAAATTTCATGCCTCCCCAAAGTTCACTTGGGTAAAAGGGTTTCCCCGTCGACCATCAATAAAAAATAATATATTATAATTTTCCTTTTGACCATCAATAAATAATATGATTTTCTTTCTACCATCAATAAATAATATGATATTCCTTTCGACCATCAATAAATAGTATGATCTTCCTTTCGACTATCAATAAATAATATGATTTCCGTTTCGACCATCAATAAATAATATATTTTCCTATAAACCATCATTAAATAATATGATCTTCCTTTCGACTATCAATAAATAATATGATTTCCGTTTCGACCATCAATAAATAATATATTTTCCTATAAACCATCATTAAATAATATGATCTTCCTTTCGACTATCAATAAATAATATGATTTCCGTTTCGACCATCAATAAATAATATATTTTCCTATAAACCACCATTAAATAATATGATCTTCCTTTCGACTATCAATAAATAATATGATTTCCGTTTCGACCATCAATAAATAATATTATTTTCCTATCAATCATCAATGAATATTATGAATAATACGATCTTCCTTTGTACTATCAATAAATAATATGATTTCCGTTTCGACCATCAATAAATTCCTAATATGGTTTTCTTTTCGTAATTTATACTAAAATCAATATGAAACCACACTCAATTTTTATATTATTACTTACTGTATCGTAATGTACTTTACTTGATCAATTATTTAATTGAGTCTGCTTACAATTATACATACATACCATCACACCATGTCCCTCGCGGGGTAGGCAGAGAGAACCGAACGCCACTTACTTCTATCTTGACAGTACATTCAACGACTCGTCAACATTCATACATGGTCTTAAACATGTTCGTCTGTTGTCTGTTGTTCATACATACAACATTTTATTTGTAATGTAAATTTTCGTTAAATTACCAAATAAGAATAAATTTGGAACAAAGTTCAAACAGAAGATAATTTTAAAAGAATTGTTGGGATCTATTACCCAAAGTCTCCAAACACAATCAATCAGACTTGTAGATTATTAAAAAAATAGATAATTAGAATTGCAGCAGTTGCATACAATTCTTTGTAAATAATATACGGAGTTAATCATGATTATAAATAAAATAAACTTAAGAAGGTATGCGTTATATACTTATGACATGATAGGTTCATCATAAACAAAGAAAAAATACCTCATAATATTATATTTTTACACCATAACGAATTATCGCAATAAATAGAAACTGTGTGACACAAATAATATTTTTTTGCATTTGTGGTACTTATGTTTTGTTATTAGATGATGAATTTCGCCGATTTCGTTGGACACATCGTACTCATAAACACATTTTATATAATAACAAAAACAACAGTTTGTTGCAAAAATAATATGAAACCTATCATCAAGTTACGCGTACCGAATAGCCATTGATATTATTTAAAATCAAATCGTGTTTGCTGCAATGAAATTAAATTATATTATTTCATCGTGATGTTTTTAATGGGCGTTAATATTTCTATTCATTGACCATCGTATCTTTTGAACAAATCACAATACTTATTTTGTATGCTGTAAAAATAAAAACTAAATTTGGAATAAAGTACTATCAATTTCTAGAAAACAATCAAGAATTATTCATCTTTTTACGGATAAACGTTTCGTTTTAAAAATAAAATGAATTATGATTCATGATGAATGAGAAAAAACAGATGAATTTCAAATGAAGCGTGTGCCAAAAAAAGTGTTACATAAGTATAGAATTAGTGAACCAGCAATATTTATTTAGCATAAAGGTTTTTAATGAAAAAAAAAATGTCTCCAACAATCAAATGAGCAATGCTTTGAAAACTATAATCTTCAAAAGTAAAACGCATTGAAAACTCTTATCATATCATGGTTTGCATGGAATGAAATAATACAAATTAAAAATAGAAGATTCTTGAGGGACCACGTCAACAGGGTGGACGCATCTCGAATCCCATCCATAGCGGCAAACGAAATCCCACCAGGGCATCGCCTCCCCGGAAGACCGCCGATGGGGTGGAGTATTACTCTGTGGAGTGGAGGGATAGCTGGACCTCAGCTTCACAGGAATAGCTTTCTCAAAAAAACATATCTACGATCTAATATAGGAAGAAGAAGAAGAAAATAGAAGTACCTAACTTCGACGGCTTTTATATATGTATACAGGTGTATTATATGAATCTATGGATAATGATTTTTTTTTTTCAAAAAAGTATGTTACTTTGAGGCAGCCATAGAAGCCTAGCCAGTCAAGTTGGGGGTAGCCGCAGTCCATCCTAAGATCATGGGCAAAAATACGGTTCAATTCTTCAATTCTTACTTATGGAAGAGCAGGGCAGGCTCCATGATTTCTCGCTCGACGGCGACTCGTCAACCACGGCGAAGGTTCACCTTGAGTCATCACACCTGGTGTGGGGGCCCTTGAATCCGACGTAAAATTGATTGCGGAGGGGTACGGGATAAACCAACTACCAGGCGTGCTGAAGCTGTTTTGAATCGCCGGCACGAGCACTAAAGGGTGACGGGAAGCTCCCCGTGTGGAGTTGGCCTCTTAGGTCGTGTTTCTCGAACAAATATCAAAGTAAAAATATAGTTAAAAAAGTAAAATACTTCGATTACATAAAATTCCTTAATACTTTTGGTTGTTTCATTGAAATCTGATACCGTTAAACGACGCAATTTTGAATAATTTTATGATATCCACGTATTTTAACTACAGCCTTAGTGGTAGAGATACCAAACATGCTTGAGGGTAATCCTTGTGTTGTCCGACGAGCAGCCACTCCGGGGATGAACATGACTTTAAGTCCTATAACGTTCCCAATGGAGTGGTGTAGGAGACTGCGAAAAACCTCTCAATATCCATGCAGGTCTATTGATCTTTGACATAGAGGACTGGATGAGAACAACGCAGTGTCTGAACTGATGGAGGTTCTTGAATCTTCAACTAATTGTAGTTACCAAATTGATGATAGAGATTGTCCTCAGTAAAAATGCTTCCGGCCAAGATATGCGCAATGTTTGAGGCAAACTCCGATTACAATGACATGTATTCAAGAAACTATCTGATGTAAATTGAAACAAATTTAATTATTACAGTTTTGTTAATTGTGTGTCCGTCATACCGTTGTACCTGGTAATACTCAATTTGGTTTGTTATTTCACCACGAATAGACTTACACCAGAACAACTCGTAAATCCTCATTTTCGTCGCCCTTTTTAAGTTGAATGGTTACATCAACAAACAAAATACACGGTCCCTGCTGCTCGAAAAAACGGTTGAAAATTGGACTTGATGATTTCGCTTTGTTTGAGCATAAAAACACTAATGGCATAAAAATATGTATGTTTTCAATAAACCAATGCTGACTCCATAATAAACCCATTGCCATGACCACGATTTTTATGTGTAGGTATATTTTAAAGTTCTATACCTTAACTGACCCTATGATCAAAACTGGATTGTAAAACGCTACACTGAATCCGAATACCTATCTTATTAATACAAAAGAATATAAAAAAACTGGTGAAATCCAGATATGAAACAAAAAATGATAAAAATCACTTGAATAAACTATTGTTCTAGCGTGGGTATAGAAAATGCGCAAAACTTAAAGACCATACAATGAAACAGTTGGGCGTTAAATAAATAATTGCACTTGAAATTAATTGTTTAAATAATATTTATATCTACGTCATCAACATACAACTTTGTAAAGAAGGAATTTACTAATAGCTCCTGTATGCAGTTACAATGAGGAAAAACATATCGGTTATTATCTTTATCCACGTCGAAATTTCGACAAGGGACAGAATCGATCATCTTATATCCATAATCCAACATGCTATAAGAGCGAGTTATGTTCGCTGTGATTAGGGTTGCCAGATGGTATCCTAAAAGAGGACATGTCCTCCTTTTCGACAAATTGTCCTCCTTTACCTACCGTATGTCCTCCTTTTGCGTTGATTGTTATCCAATATAATTTAAAAAACATGTCTACTTTAGATTTTTATACATATTTCATAAAAGAGCACCAAGAAATTATTACAAAAAAATTGTGTTTTGGTGAAACATGATGTATAAATTGAAGTGAATTCATTAAAAAAAACTTGTTTCATTGTTAATAGTTTAAGTAATGACTTAACTATATGTAGGGGAAAGTAGTACGAGTTGATCCCTTGGGGTAAGATGATCCTTTGCGATTGTGCTGAAACCACTAACGCCATCTAGTTGATTTTACTGGTAAAACATAGCTCCAGACACCCCCCCGCCTCAGTCAAATCGCAATGGCGGCGTGAGCGATACATCGATTTTGACGAGAAAAAATAAAAATTGTGTACGGCTGATCTAAGGTAAGCATGACTTTGAGCTTATGTTACTTATATTCAAACAATGTTAAATGTAATTACTGTTGTGTTTGAGGCTTTCTATTATGCTTAATTTTAGTATTTGGGCCACGTGAACATAGCCGCGTGCTTGTAGGTTATGTTAGCAAACATTGAATGAAAAAGTGGGACTTGGGGCAAGATGATTCCTTTCTATATGTACGAGATGATCCCCGGGGATCATCTCGTACATATATCGGTATTGTAAACAATAGTCGCCACCCGCTTCGATCTGTCAGTCTGTCTGTGTTTTGATTGTCTTCAGGGTGGTTGTAGTCTATTATTTATGTCAATAATTCTGAGTTTACACAACATTTTTTCTTACTTTTTTTAGACAAACGTGATGCCACGTAATTACAAAAGAAAAACTTCTCGAGGGGATTGGTCACAGGAATCAATGACAGCCGCTCTTGATGCTGTGAAAAATGGCATGGCATATAAAAAAGCAAGTAAACAATTTTTAGTGCCCATAATGTCATTGAAACGAAGGGCCAAAGCAAAAAATAAAATAGCTGTTGGTGCAGTAAAATATTTAGGAGGAAAAAAAACTGTTTTTACCAAAGAACAAGAAAATGAGCTCGTAGACCATATCAAAGACATGGAGACAAGGATGTATGGTTTAACAAAAAAGGAACTGTTATCTTTAACATATCGACTAGCTGAAAAAAATTAAATTCCCAATTCATTTAGAGAAGAAAAAGCAGGTAATGACTGGCTGAAAGGATTCAGGCAGAGACATCCAGATATCACCCTTCGTGCTCCTGAATCCACTTCAACTGCTCGAGCGCGCGCATTTAACAAACCTGTAGTAGATAAGTTTTATTCTACGTTGAAAAGTGTCCAGGACGCTAAAAACATCCCGGCACATCGAATTTACAACGTCGATGAGACAAGTGTTTGTACAGTTCCAACTAAAAACACTAAGGTGTTTGCGAAAACTGGACGAAAACAAGTAGCACGGGTTACATCAGCTGAACGAGGAGTCACTACAACGGCTGTTATTTGCATGTCTGCTTCTGGAACTTTCATTCCACCGATGTTTATTTTTCGTAGGATCCGTATGAAGATTGAGCTCATGGAGGGGGCACCCCCAGGGTCTGCTTGGGCCTGTAATGCATCAGGGTGGATGAAACTGGAAGTTTTTACTCAGTGGTTTGAACATTTTCTACGCCACACGAAGCCATCCGAAGAGGATCCAGTAATGCTGATTTTAGATGGTCACCTATCTCACACGAAAAATTTAGACGTCATTTTGAAAGCACGGGCGAACCACGTTACAATTGTTTGTTTGCCGCCACACTGCATACACAAAATGCAACCATTGGATGTCAGTGTGATGTATCCCTTGAGTGTTTATCACAACCAATCACTGGAAAAATGGATGAACAATAACCCAGGAAGACCAGTGACTGTGTTTCAGATTGTAAAAATTTTTGGAGAGGCCTACCTAAAAGCTGCAATCCCAACAAATGCAATCAATGGATTTGCTAAAACAGGGATATGCCCCTTAAACCCAGAAGTATTCACTGAGGTTGATTTTATTGCGGCTGCAACCACAGAAAATGAATTGGACGAAGAAGAGCCGGAGTTGCCGGAGCCGCCTAGGCGTCTTGTTAGTTCAGACACTGAATTGATAGATGTTAGATCACCATCTCTGTTAGAGAGATCTGCTAGTCCAGATACGCAGCGGCTACTCGCTACCAATGTTCTTGAATTGGATTTGGAATCGCCCAGAGCGCATAAAACTCCTTCATTAATAAACGAATCAGTACCATTTCGCAGTCCACTGTCACCAATCCCATCTACGAGCCGTGCAGTCAACCACAGTGAGACATCGTTTGATGATAATAATATTGCAAATTTTGCCATTACACCTGCTTCATTGAAACCTTTGCCACAAATTGTGGGCAAAAGAAACACATTGAAAAGGAAAACCACTCATACGACTGTTTTAACTAGCACACCGTACAAGAATTATTTAGAGGAAGAAAATAGCAAAAAAACAGAAAAAGAGAATAAAAAAATTCAGAAAAAGACTGCACCTAAAAAGACACAGAAAGGCAAAGGAGTAGGTAAAGGGAAGTCAAATAAAAGAAAGCAAACTTTATATAACACATCTGAGTCTGAAGAAGATGATACCGAGTGTCTGTACTGCACAGAAAAGTTTTCAAGCGATACCAAGGGTGAAGGATGGATAAAATGTTGTGCTTGTGGAAAATGGGGGCATGAAGCATGTGCTGGGATAGAGGGTGATGACGCTGGTGAATTTATTTGTGATATATGCAACACAGCACCTGCCAAAAGGCGTTTAAATTTATAAGGATTTAAAAGTTAATAAATTTATATAGATTTTTATTGTAAATTTATAAGTTATTTTCGTTATTCATTAATAAATGTTATTTTTTGCTACTTTTGAACAATTTGTTCGCTTAATTAGGTATTCAGAAAGGAATATAATATTTAGATTGATCCCATTATGATTTTTGTAGGTATCTGGTACAAATTAATAACTAGGTAACTTAGAAGACTGTTTTATTTTCGTTTTTAATTTTTGTAACTTTTAAAGTCATCTGACTGTTGATTTTGTTAATTTTATTACCTTACTTAACCAAAAACTTAACATGAGTAAGATGTATGACTATTTTAAATAAATAATATGTTTCATTATTGCGTATTTTTATTTTTTAAAACCTTTTTCTTCGGGAAAATATTTGTTTACTCGGAATGGGGGCAAGATGATCATAGGGATCATCTTACCTCTTTTTGGGGATCATCTTACCCATAGGGGTGTACAAGATGATTACTTTGTAAGGTTTTAAAAAAAAAGAAATATTTTAATGAAACCTCAATTAATTTCTGGTTTTGAGTATTGGGAAAGATGGATAGATAAATATACTAGTAGTTATCGCCTTTATTTTTGGTTTACCTTGAATAATATGTATTTTACAGCGATTCCCGCTTAAGGGGATCATCTCGTACTACCTTCCCCTAAGTAACTATATAGCGACTGCATTGAAGATATAAAAAAATGAAGAAATAAAGTAATTATGAGACGATGAAAATTCTTCGATATGCGTCTGTAGGTATGGCTGTTTTTTTTGTGATTGTCCTCCTTTTTAAGGAAAATCCTCAATTTTTTGTGCTATTTGTCCTCCTTTTTCAAATTTCCATCTGGCAACCCTAGCTGTGATGTAACAGTTACATAGTTATTGGTATAGATGTAGGTAGGTATGTTGAATTCCAATTATTTTGAAGGTTATTTGAATTTTAACGCTTTGCTGAACGTTTCTAAAATAATCGATAGTATAAAGTATAATGATCTTTGTTGTAAAGACAGACAAAAAATGTTTCTAAAACGCGAAAAATCAATGTCGATTATCTTTTCGTATGTTGTGTTTTTCTCACAAAAGTTATCTAGGATGTTTATCTATTTTAGGATCAATATGTCACAAGTACTTACATAAAAGAAAATATTATGATTAATTTGTTTGAATGTATATGATTATAATGTTATTTGATTTTCTATAATTTCATTTAACGTATTTGATTTCCTGTTATTCCATTCGAATTTTATTTTGTTTTCTGTAATTCCATTTAGTGTATTTCGAATGTTCCATCAATTTTTCGTGATTCGAATGTTATTTGATATTTTTCGTAAATCGAATATTTTTTAAAAGTTGCATAAACGCAAAAATTGTATTTTACCCTGTCGGGAGTCAATGATATTTTTCACAAATTTTCAATATCTCAATACTTCGGCTCTATTGAGATGTTAAAAAATTGTCAAAAATGATTTTATGTAATTCCATTTTACGTAAGTACATAATATATTGAATGGTATTAAATTTTTTGTATTTCCATTTATCGTAATTCGAATGTTATTAGATTTTACGTTATTCGAATGTAATTATTTGATTGTCTATTATTCCATTTGAATTGTATTTGATTGTCTGTTGTTACGTTCGAATTTTATTTGATTTTTTTTAACTCCATAACGTAATTACGTAATACGAAAGTGTTATTTAATAAAAGGGCCACACATTCATTCATTCAAAAAATATTCAAATTATCATCAATACGACAAATGCATAATATTAACGGGGTAACTCAATACATACTGACGAAACATTAATAGTACTTTTATTGGATATTATTTGGCCATGAAAGGGTTAGAAATATGACCTAAATAAGATAACAGCATGCACTTCATAAATATCATGTGCAACAAATACATATATCAATAATATTCTATCTATGATTCTATCATATCACTTATTTTAAGTACATACCTACGTATTTATGTACGTTATCTTCGGTTGCGGTACCTACATAACATATTATAGAAATGTTGTAAACGTCATCTAAACCCTATTTATTGCAAGTCCTCTATCAATGCAATATTTAATTTATTTTTAATTAGTAACGCAATACAAATCTTTTATTTCATATTTCTTCTCGGGTAACTAACATGACATGTATTGTGTCAATAATTAATTTAACACGCACCAATAACAAGTTGCCACATATAAACAAACTTACACCGAGAAAAAAATTAAAACCAGAAGTCCGTAAATCTTTATCGTCTTAATAATATTTTCTCTCAGTGCAAGTACACAAATTCTATACCATGTTGAAATGAAATTAAAAAAAAACATTTAACACCAAATTAATGGAATAAATCATAATAGGTATAAAAGTAAATTTAATAATAATCAATGCTAATTGATCGAAACAGGTATTATTTTCGCCAAACATCTTGAACGAGCTTCCGGTTATAGTTGTCGACAAATAACATGAAATTTTAGCTTTGAAAGGGGGCGATTTGCACGTAAACCAACGAAGCAAAAAGACAAATTTGCGCTCTGCGCAACCCAGAGCAACCGGATGTGCTCGTTCAAGATGTTTGGCGAAAATTATATCACTTGTCATAATATACTATAATTACATTAAACAATATATTGTTTTATTCATAAATATTACTATTTATTCACTATTTATAATGAATTGCCACTAATGAAAAATTATACATAATAAGGTACTTACTTATATATAGTTAGTAAAAATATTTAAAAAAATATTATATTTTTTAGATTTTTTACTAAGCAAACTCGGAAAATGGGGAAAATTGTGCATTATAAATACGATACACATACCTATTATAAAACAACTACCTAGATATTATGTACTTGTCATGATTCTAAAGAAAGGTAAATATTTCTTGGGGAGCAATCTACTTAAATTACTTTTTAAATAAAAATGCTTTCTAATACCTCAGTAGGGTAGTTTAATACCCAGTTTTTGTTCGTTATCTGCACTTAAGTAAAATATATAATCTTGTACCTAGTACATTTCATAATTCGATAGTCATTATCCCAAGATTGTTTGCAGTGGGGCGCAACGAAGGTATTATTATATTATACCTCTTTGATTGTATCCGATTATTTTTTTATGAAGGTGTATAAAAAAATCCTCTGTATAAATAAACCAAATGTTATAAAGTAAGCAAAATTTATGCGAAATGATTGATTTAAAATTTTATTATATACAAAGTTAAATAATTTCAAATTACTTACACAAAAACAATAAATTGCGGATTCTACAGTGGTGCTACAGTGTCAAGGGCGTTCGGAGGACGAAAATAAAGGTTTATTCCAAGAAGTTAGCAAAAAATATTGTCAGTGAAAAGGTATTTAAATACTCGAATTTTAGATTTTGAAATATTATATCCTTGCTCTTTTTAGTATTACTATATCAATAAACTTACCAACCTCTTGACAGCTGGCTCTGGTTAGCAGCAGATCCCACAATGTTGAATGAACCATCACAAATCCGTTGGATTAACTGCACTCTTTGTAAAACAAATAATTATACCTTTCTACAATTTAACTATTATAAAAACTAGGATAAATTATCACAGAAAATCAAAAAATGCACGCAATATTTTCAAGCACATTCGACAAGCCACCACCCCCGACTAAACCACAAAGACGAATCGGCGCGTTTTGCGTTAATCGAAATAGCGAACTCAATACATACTATGTTGTTTTCTCGTGAATACCTCATAGAAATACACTCAATGCTACGAACACACAACAAATAACATTTATAATATAATATCTAAACCAATCTAAACATAACAAACGCGAAGTGCTTACTATTTACGATTGATCATTGATATAACCAAATTTGATATAACTATTGACAACATGTCACGTCAAAATGACAAATTTGACGCGTCAAACAAACGCATGTGTCAAACGAGGAATGTACCATTGGCGTAACCAATAAAATTAATTGTTGACGTAAGTACTTATTACAATTAAAATATCTTAATAGTGACACATATTCAATACTTTGGATACACATAATATAATGGCAAGTGAATATTAAAATAACTACCTATTTTGTTTATATTTTATTATTTTTTGTAGTTGACTGCATAAATTGGGCTGCCAGACGATGTCCTTTGTAAAGGATGATATATGATTCTACTTGTTAATTACATGCACCGAGATTTTTTTTCATAACATACTTTTTTCCTTCTATGAGTGTAGAAAACATATTCTTACTCAATCTATAATGAAAGCATAGAATTATAATGTACAGAAGCCGCGTCTAGTACAAATTTCGAATTCAAATGTATGCCAAGTTTTTTTTACATGTGTGTGTGAGGCGGTAGATCGGTTGGTCTACGTTTTATGTAGGTGTGCGTGTCGGTAGGTGTACGTATACTAGAAATTCTTCTGTTTCCTCGTAGTTTTAGTTGGCATACATTCATTGCGCTGACTAGGTATCTGTATCATATATAATCTAAGAATGAAAGTATAATTTTCGCCAAACATACCAAATGAGCTTCCGGTTGCGCAGAGCGCAAATTTGTGTCTTTTTGTTTCGTTGGTTTAAGTGCAAATCGCCCCCCTTTTCGGCTAAAAGTTCAAGTTATTTAGCGACAACTATAACACATGCGAGTCGCAAAAGTTATAAAATAATCTAACCTAAAAATCCTCAATACTGTTACAAGTACATTGGAAACTATTTTTTTTTTATTCGATAACCAGGCCTTTGTTTTCCGATAAATCCTGATCTCCAAATGTTAGAAGAAAGGTAGCTGCTTCTATAATATCCCAACTTCGTCTCTATTGAGATGTTAAAGAGTTTGTCAAGAAAAATATCATTTGACTCCAAACAGGGAAAAAAATCCAATGTTTGCAGATATGCAATTTAAAAAATATTCGATTTACATACCTACACATTGGTACAAGTAGGTAAACAAGCCAAACATGAAATAATATTTCTGGTTCTGGGGTGACATCTGGGCGAGACATTGTCACCTCATTTATAAGGACTGTCGCTTTCATTGTTTACAAATCAACTAATTTCTCAATAGATGGCGTTACAAAAAAAAAGGTTTCTTCGTTACTTCATAGATGGCAATAGTATAATTCCTTATTTTCAGTTGAATTGTTACACATTATTCAAATATATAGAACTTTCAAAAATTATATTGATAAGGGAACTCAATAAGAAGGCATAATTGGTGAATGTTGCGCAAGCGCATAAAGTGATCACGTAAACCAGCCGATGACAGGTCGTAAGCCTTGAGTTTCCTGGTTCTTCTATAATATCCCAACTTTGTCTCTATTGAGATGTTAAAGAGTTTGTCAATAAAAAAAAACGTGATTAATTTGTTTAATACATATATTAAAAAAAAATGCTAAGGACTATTCACAACAGTTAGCTCCGTAAGATTGTATTTTGGTCACATAATGAGGCGAGAAATACTCAACCCTTCAGTTGATCATAAAGGGGAAGATTGAGGGCCGGTAGAGGAGTTGGCAGGAATCAGCTATCCTGGCTCCTTGTGGAAGAATGAAGCTTATGGAGGACCTGTTCCGCACCGCACAGGACAAGGAAAGTTTCTCCAAAGTGATCGTCAACCTCAGGGGGACCCAACAGGACATGTGAAGAAGTAGTTATATTATTAAAAGTAGGAGTGGGCCTTTGGAAATTAGAAAACTGTGACCTTTTTGATCTATTGTGCTCCTCCATTTAAAGTTGACATCTCATCAGCAGTTTGGTCTCCTGGATAAAGACGTAAGGTAAGGAATTTTCAATTTTATATAGTTGACTACCATGACAAAGTTGGTAAGCTGTTGGGCTTCTTGCATTGTCTTCGATCTCCTTCTAGTAGAGAAATTTGTGGGCTTAGGCAATGAAAGGGCTTCAAACCGAACATAACACTATATAAGGACACTGATGGAACAATCATATCAGGTGGGAGGATGAGGTCAGGAGGGATGCAGAGCAGCTCCTTCAGGTGATAGGCGCTGGAGGACGGCAGCCGAGGACAGAATGAGTGGGAGGCAAAAGTTACAGGAGGCCAAGGCTCGATATGGGCTGTAGCGCCATCGGAGAGAGGCAATGAAAAGGCAGATACTCAAGAAAGCAAAATGTTTTACAGGACTTTATTTATTTATTTTGTTTTATTAAGAAATACAACAGCTGTTTACAAACATTTATAGGTATACAGTAAATAATTTTCTTATTTATATCGCCAATTACAGTATTTCCTAGTTATTAGTTACATTTTATATTTTTTATTCGGTAAAAATTCTCAATAAATACGAAAAAGAATATTTCAAGTGATAATGGAGATGGATGGAGATGAAGATGGATTGATATCTATTTCCTTATTTATTATTAGCACCAAATAGAGACAAATAAAGAATATTTCAAGTGATAATGGAGATGGATGGAGATGAAGATGGATTGATATCTATTTCCTTATTTATTATTAGCACCAAATAGAGACAAATAAAGAATATTTCAAGTGATAATGGAGATGGATGGAGATGAAGATGGATTGATATCTATTTCCTTATTTATTATTAGCACCAAATAGAGACAAATAAAGAATATTTCAAGTGATAATGGAGATGGATGGAGATGAAGATGGATTGATATCTATTTCCTTATTTTTTTTTTCCTTATTTTTTCCTTATTTAGCACCAAATAGAGACAAATAAAGAATATTTCAAGTGATAATGGAGATGGATGGAGATGAAGATGGATTGATATCTATTTCCTTATTTATTATTAGCACCAAATAGAGACAAATAAAGAATATTTCAAGTGATAATGGAGATGGATGGAGATGAAGATGGATTGATATCTATTTCCTTATTTATTATTAGCACCAAATAGAGACAAATAAAGAATATTTCAAGTGATAATGGAGATGGATGGAGATGAAGATGGATTGATATCTATTTCCTTATTTATTATTAGCACCAAATAGAGACAAATAAAGAATATTTCAAGTGATAATGGAGATGGATGGAGATGAAGATGGATTGATATCTATTTCCTTATTTATTATTAGCACCAAATAGAGACAAATAAAGAATATTTCAAGTGATAATGGAGATGAAGATGGATTGATATCTATTTCCTTATTTATTATTAGCACCAAATAGAGACAAATAAAGAATATTTCAAGTGATAATGGAGATGGAGATGAAGATGGATTGATATCTATTTCCTTATTTATTATTAGCACCAAATAGAGACAAATAAAGAATATTTCAAGTGATAATGGAGATGGATGGAGATGAAGATGGATTGATATCTATTTCCTTATTTATTATTAGCACCAAATAGAGACAAATAAAGAATATTTCAAGTGATAATGGAGATGGAGATGAAGATGGATTGATATCTATTTCCTTATTTATTATTAGCACCAAATAGAGACAAATAAAGAATATTTCAAGTGATAATGGAGATGGATGGAGATGAAGATGGATTGATATCTATTTCCTTATTTATTATTAGCACCAAATAGAGACAAATAAAGAATATTTCAAGTGATAATGGAGATGGATGGAGATGAAGATGGATTGATATCTATTTCCTTATTTATTATTAGCACCAAATAGAGACAAATAAAGAATATTTCAAGTGATAATGGAGATGGATGGAGATGAAGATGGATTGATATCTATTTCCTTATTTATTATTAGCACCAAATAGAGACAAATAAAGAATATTTCAAGTGATAATGGAGATGGAGATGAAGATGGATTGATATCTATTTCCTTATTTATTATTAGCACCAAATAGAGACAAATAAAGAATATTTCAAGTGATAATGGAGATGGACTTGATCCATTATGCCTTGTTTACATGTAACAAGTATTCTGCTGAATAATTACAACTTAGTACTAACTACAAGTGCTACTAATGCATACATGAAACACCATTTCGACTAGCTGGAATACTAGTTTTTATGTCAGAAGTGTAAATATAAGGATTTTTTAAAATTTTGTTTTAATCTCAGCTACATTGAATCCCTCAATGTGCTTAGATATGCAGATAGTTTCCTTTGTTAGCGGGAGATTTAAAATTATACAAACACTTTCGTGATAAGTAAATACACAGTAATTAGCAAAAAAAAAATGAAATTGACTTTAGGAAATGATGAATTGACTATAAGGTAACATAAAATAAGAAATTTCGATCCATGTTTTGATCATTTTTCATTAGAAAAAATTTAATATTTTGTGTACTATGTTCAATTTTTTTTTTCAAAATATTTTCCTATATTTATTTAGTATCTGAAAAAACACATACAAAAAGGTACTTGTAAAATTGGACTGTGATTCTGACACATTTGTGTTTTGGAAACAGCCCCCCTAGACAATGTGTCATTTAGCTCAAGAAAAGATAACTTAATGTATGGAAGTGACAGTTGTCACGCGACTGGTAACTGTCGCTTCCATACATTGAGTTATCTTTTCTTGAGCTAAATGACACATTGTAATGTCTAGGGGGGCAGGACAGATAAAGTATTTGTATTCTTGTACACATTTATTTTATTTTTGTTCTTACTATATTGTATTTTTGGTCTTTTTCTGTTTTTATTCCGGCGTTGTTTTTGGATCTTTTATAACATTTTTATATTGTTAGACCATATTCAATTTTTTTTCATGGCTGGTTAGTTTAAGTTAACATTTATAGTGTATGATATAGAAACCCACTGATAACCATATATGGTTAGTGGGATCTTGTATAAATTAAATAATGTTGAAAATAAATAAATAGAAAAAAAAATGGCATTTTTCATATATATATATATATATATATATATATATATATATATATATATATATATATATATATATATATATATATATATATATATATATATATATATATATATATATATATACCACACTTATTTGTAAACTAATTACCTCAGAACTTCAAGCACATACAGAATGCCACATATTTACTCCTCCAAGCAGAATGCTCTCGCTGTCTCTGGTGCCAAGCGAAGTAGGAGGAAGGGTCGAGGGAGTCATTCGGCCAAATAAATAGGATCGAGTTCTATCTACTATTACTATATCACTCTGCTCGCTAATTCAGATACACAGAGTATTCATTATGTGTAAACCATAGGGCTACTCATGAAGTTGATTAACACTAGTTGCATGTAACACATGAGATCCAACTGTCGATAGCGATAGTATGTAAAGTTGAAGAATAAGTACCAAACTATAAACCCATAAATACAAATTATTTAATATCTTAAGATATTTGGTATAAACAACACATGTACCTAGGTATGTATGTCAAGATAGGATAGTATGGAGGTCAGTCCTTTAATCCTACCCAGAATATCAAAACAGCATGATGGTATGTATGTATGTTTGGAGATGAGTATCAAATTATAAAGTCTTCTTAGATATTATGTATAGGCGACTGCCATACAAATTGTATGAAGCGATGTCGTCACTAAATTCAATTTTTATAAAAATTGTTAAAAAAAATTGAGATGTACTTCTACAATATTAATATTTTTTATAGAAAATTAAATTATCTAGTTGGGGTGTTTCGGCTTTTTTTCGATGTTTTTATAAACTTTGGAAATATAGGCAGTTAAACACATAAATTTATCATAAAACTAGTTGCATGTAACACATGAGATCCAACTGTCGATAGCGATAGTATGTATAGTTGAAGAATATGTACCAAACTATAAACCCATAAATAAAAATTATTGAATATTTTCAGATATTTTGTTTTCTATACAACATATATTATGTAGGTATGTATGTCAAGATAGGATAGTTTGGAGGAAGTTCCTTTTTTCCTACCCAGAATATGCAAATAGCATGATGGTATGTATGTATGTTTGGAGATGAAGTATCAAACTATTAAGTCTTCTTACATATTGTGTATAGGCGACTGCCATACAAAATGTATGAAGCGATGTCGTCACTAAATTCAATTTTTAAAAAAATTGTTAAAAAAAAATTGAGATCTTCTACAACAATGTTAATATTTTTTATAGAAAATTAAATTATCTAGTTGGGGTGTTTCGGCTTTTTTTGATAATTGTAAAAGTTTTGGAAATATAGGCAGTTAAACTCATAAATTTATCATAAAAAAAATATTTTTCTTAATAAAAAATGTTTGAGAAACCCTGGAATTTTTTTGAAAAAACTCATTTGAGATTTTGTATTTGTCTATGTTTGTACCAATTTTCAGCGTTCTAGCGTTTATGGTTTCTGAGATATATGGAAAAATAAAATAAAAATTCAAAAGTTGATAACCCCTGACTGAAACAAAAATTCAAAATTCCGAGTATAAAAGTTTTGTAGGCCTGCAACTGTTTATATATTCTGAAATTTTAGGCTCTGTAAATTGAGCGGATCAAAAGTTATAAGGGGGGGACGGACACACAGACACACACACAGACACACACAGACACACACACACACAGACACACGAAATGTTCTACTCCGAATTCTGAGTAAATCCGTGTATGGAACATATATGCTGCGAAGCCTCTAAGTTGGTGTTTTTTGACTTCAAAGTTGGAAAAGCCGTGAAAAAAGTAGACCTCTCCATACAATTCTCGCGTATTCTGGCTTGATACATTGTCGATATGTTAAGAGAACAAAGTTCTCCTGAACAAATCGACAGTTGGAAAAATATTTTCCAACTGTCGATTTGTTCAGGAGAACTTTGTTCTCTTAACATATCGACAATGTATCAAGCCAGAATACGCGAGAATTGTATGGAGAGGTCTACTTTTTTCACGGCTTTTCCATCTTTGAAGTCAAAAAACACCAACTTAGAGGCTTCGCAGCATATATGTTCCATACACGGATTTACTCAGAATTCGGAGTAGAACATTTCGTGTGCCTGTGTGTGTGTGTGTGTCTGTGTGTCCGTCCCCCCCTTATAACTTTTGATCCGCTCAATTTACAGAGCCTAAAATTTCAGAATATATAAACAGTTACAGGCCTACAAAACTTTTATACTCGGAATTTTGAATTTTTGTTTCAGTCAGGGGTTATCAACTTTTGAATTTTTATTTTATTTTTCCATATATCTCAGAAACCATAAACGCTAGAACGCTGAAAATTGGTAAAAACATAGACAAATACAAAATCTCAAATAAGTTTTTTCAAAAAAATTCCAGTGTTTCTCAAACATTTTTTATTAAGAAAAATATTTTTTTTATGATAAATTTATGAGTTTAACTGCCTATATTTCCAAAACTTTTACAATTATCGAAAAAAGCCGAAACACCCCAACTAGATAATTTAATTTTCTATAAAAAATATTAACATTGTAGTAGAAGATCTCAATTTTTTTTTAACAATTTTTTTAAAAATTGAATTTAGTGACGACATCGCTTCATACATTTTGTATGGCAGTCGCCTATACACAATATGTAAGAAGACTTAATAGTTTGATACTTCATCTCCAAACATACATACATACCATCATGCTATTTGCATATTCTGGGTAGGAAAAAGGATCTTCCTCCATACTATCCTATCTTGACATACATACCTACATATGTTGTATAGAAAACAAAATATCTGAAAATATTCAATAATTTGTATCTATGGGTTTATAGTTTGGTACATATTCTTCAACTATACATACTATCGCTATCGACAGTTGGATCTCATGTGTTACATGCAACTAGTTTATAATCCAACTGTCGATTTGTTCAGGAGAACTTTGTTCTCTTAACATATCGACAATGTATCAAGCCAGAATACGCGAGAATTGTATGGAGAGGTCTACTTTTTTCACGGCTTTTCCAACTTTGAAGTCAAAAAACACCAACTTAGAGGCTTCGCAGCATATATGTTCCATACACGGATTTACTCAGAATTCGGAGTAGAACATTTCGTGTGTCTGTGTGTGTGTGTGTCTGTGTGTGTGTGTCCGTCCCCCCCTTATAACTTTTGATCCGCTCAATTTACAGAGCCTAAAATTTCAGAATATATAAACAGTTACAGGCCTACAAAACTTTTATACTCGGAATTTTGAATTTTTGTTTCAGTCAGGGGTTATCAACTTTTGAATTTTTATTTTATTTTTCCATATATCTCAGAAACCATAAACGCTAGAACGCTGAAAATTGGTACAAACATAGACAAATACAAAATCTCAAATTAGTTTTTTCAAAAAAATTCCAGGGTTTCTCAAACATTTTTTATTAAGAAAAATATTTTTTTTATGATAAATTTATGAGTTTAATTGCCTATATTTCCAAAACTTTTACAATTATCGAAAAAAGCCGAAACACCCCAACTAGATAATTTAATTTTCTATAAAAAATATTAACATTGTAGTAGAAGATCTCAATTTTTTTTTTAACAATTTTTTTAAAAATTGAATTTAGTGACGACATCGCTTCATACATTTTGTATGGCAGTCGCCTTTACACAATATGTAAGAAGACTTAATAGTTTGTTACTTCATCTCCAAACATACATACATACCATCATGCAATTTGCATATTCTGGGTAGGAAAAAGGATCTTCTTCCATACTATCCTATCTTGACATACATACCTACATATGTTGTATAGAAAACAAAATATCTGAAAATATTCAATAATTTGTATCTATGGGTTTATAGTTTGGTACATATTCTTCAACTATACATACTATCGCTATCGACAGTTGGATCTCATGTGTTACATGCAACTAGTCATAATAAAAAATGTATGAGAAACTCTGGAATTTTATTGAAAAATAAATTTGAGATTTTGTATTTGTCTATGTTCATTCCAATTTTCAGCGTTCTAGCTTTCATGGTTTCTGAGATATATGGAAAAATAAAGTAAAAATTCAAAAGTTGATAATCCCTGACTGAAACAAAAATTCAAAATTCTGAGTATAAAAGTTTTGTAGGCCTATAACTGTTTATATATTCTGAAATTTTGGGCTTAGTAAATTGAGCGGATCAAAAGTTATAAGGGGGGGGGACACACACACAGACACACGAAATGTTCTACTCCGAATTCTGAGTAAATCCGTATATGGAAAATATATGCTGCAAAGCCTCTAAATTGGTGTTTTATTACTTCAAAGTTGGAAAAGCCGTGAAAAAAGTAGACCCTGCATACAATTCTCGCGTATCCTGGCTTGAAACATTGTCGATATGTTAAGAGAACAAAGTTCTTTTGAACAAATCGACAGTTGGATTAGATTCAGACTTTAGAAAATTTTATTAACAAATTTTTAATATTGAACGTTGATAAGATTAAATTATGATTGAGTACTGTAGGGCTACTCATGACACAATCTTAATACATTCTTATCTTGTCTTAAACTTAAAAATGTATAATACAATACTCAATCATAATTTAATCTTAATCTTCATAAACATTTGTTAAGATTCTAGTATGAAATTATCATTAATTTTTGTATAAATTTACACAATTAATTTGTTGATTTTAATCTAAAAGTGTGAATCTAATCTTAAATAAACTTCATGAGTAGTCTTGCTGATTTATACATTTTTATTATTAAGACAAGATAAGAACATATTAATATTTTACAGGCCATTATTAGACTTACAAGCAATGACCGGTAAAGAAAGAGTAGCAAATTATGTAAATAAAAATTTCATATTGAACATACAGTAAACACAAAATTCTGAGACAGTATTGTATCCAAATGTTTTAATGATTGACATTAATAATCGACTAAAGAGTTTATGCATTGTCACTAAGCAGAAGTTAGATCGTTTGGGGAATTTCAATTTTCCTGATGTCCAAATGCTGGCTCAGAAATTGGCACGATTTTAAATAGATTTTGAAATTCTTAAATGAAGTGTAAGGGATGTTGGACAAATAAAAATATAAATAATTGGTAAAAAATAATTAAAGTTGATTTATTTTCACCAAAATTTCATCATATCGTTTTGTCATATAAAGACACCACCATGTTGACAACAATTTCAAAATATATATATATAAAAAAAACAAACATTTGCGATCTTCAAATTAAATGTGGAAACAATGAAATAATATGGGAAAATTTTGTACAAATGTTTTAATATTGCTTTAATTATCTAATCTGCTGCCTCCTCGTCATCATCTTGTGATGGTTTGTCTGCTGAGGATTTGGTCTTCTTTTTCTTCTTTTTGTTTGATTTTCTGCTCGCTGCTGATAAGATGGCCTGGAAGACAATTTATTTAACATAAACAACTTAATTAGCATAATTGAGTGCGGAACTGTTGAGTTGCATAAAAATAATAATCAGACACTTTCGACAGTATTCAAGGAAAGCAATGTAACAAGCTACATGTCAAATACAAACTATTATCATTATTATCAGACATTCAGCTAAGCTATGTCTGATGTTAAAACTGTATATTATACCACCTCTTAGGCCCGAATTATAGATTCATTCTCCAGCTTGAGAACACATTCTCAACCAAAATGGTATTAAAGAAACAAAAGTCACTGAGCTTGATCTCAAGACCGGTCTCAAAATTTATAGAAGAGTTGAAATTGCTTCGAGACAGCTATCCCGCTGTCTTGAGAACAGTCTCAATGAGAGAGAGAGGAGACAGCGCTTTACACAAAAAAGAGACACATATAGACACGGACGAATTTCGCATTAATTTCTATTTCGACGTTTACATTGTTAGCGATACTAAAATGGATTGAGAATCTTATTTAGAACCTTCCGGGGGTAATTTACATACAATCATTCATAAACTAACTACATATGTGAATTAAATTTTGTAAGATTTCATAAAATTTCTGGTACATCCAGTAAATATCATGTTGTTATTCTATGCATGTTGTATTATATTTTGAAATGGCTGCTTTTCCTGGAACTATTGACTGTAGGTATACACATTCCCGTAATATGCTATATGACAGATAAAAGAAGTATTTATTTTCCTCTTCCGAATATAATGTTAGACATTTTCACTATTTAATCAAGCAGTGGTGGCTCCCCCAAAGGGGCTCTCGGGCTGAGCCCTCCCAAAAATTTTGTTCGATAGATTCCAAAAATATGTGTTAAATTAATTCTGGAAATTAATTTTTTTTTAAATAAACGTGTTTCCACCTTACGGTTGTAATAGTAAAATACTGCAATAGTTTGTTTCATACAGCGAGATTCTATGAAAAATTTTGTTCCGCGGGCACAATGTACTTGCGCCCGAAGAACTGTATGTAAACTAATAGAATTGATTCCAATGCCGTAGTACAATATGATGCGAAATGTATGGAGCTCTCGGGCACGTTCCTATATATGTTCATGAATTTACCGGAATATATCTCTTTTCTATGTTTACCAATTGTAAATGAATTAGTGTATTTATGAACACAACTAATATTAGCGTCTGCGCACTTCGTAATAAGCGGTCAGGCCGGTCAGCTGGAGGCCGTTGATGACAGCGCGCCATTTTGCATGTTGTGTTTGCATTTGCAGAGTGGTGAGATACGGTTAATTTAATATTTATTAATGATAATTTTTGACAATAGTACACGGTGAATAGTATACATAATTTATTTTGCGTTACTTTAATTACGATGATCGTGTGAATGTGAAAAAATAAGGCTCAGTATCTCAAATAAACACTGATATATTATAATATTTTTTCACCTCTGTCGAAATTTCACAAGTGTACTGAATATTTTAGGTCACCAGCCGCCACTGTATTCAAGTATCATTATATTATGACGCATAAATTTCTCTACACTTTCGAAGATTACCAGGACAACGAATTGTCAAAATATCTATAAATAGCTATTCCAACTCATTGCTACCAGCATAACAACACTGAAATTATTGCCATTCGTGAGAAAAAGTACTTATTTATAGAGCTGCATCTACATTTTTTTCGAGTACGCTTTCTCGAATGAGACGGCGTACATATTTTACTTTTAATACGGATTTTCGAGCATGATCTCAAGATGGTCTTGAGATGACACATTTGGAGAACGGTCTTGAGAATTATTCTATAATTTGGGCCTTAATATCATTTACATTCTTTCAGCTAGTTAATAACCTCTACAAACATCGCATGAAACCATAATATAATATACACTTATTTTCTAAAGCAATAATATTGTCACATAAATAAAAGGAGACTTTTGTGAGAGGAGAATATGTGAAGGTGGTAATGCAAGAAAAAGAATACAGGACAGATCATTCTGGCGCCAAAGGATTAGGAGAGCCGACCCTACCTAAAGTAGTACAAGGTCAAGAAAAGGAAGAGTAATACAAGAAAAAGGAAAAAAATATATAAAATAAGGTAATTAGAGAATTTTTGTTATTATGATTATTAATTATTATTTTACTAGCATTTATGCATTTCCTAATTTCTAGGATTACAAATTTATATTGCCTGTAGGTATAATTTGTAATAGTTGAAATACAAAAAATGTCCAGAACAAATATTATTAATATTGGTTATTCGGATTTAAAAACACCTATTTATTTATGTTTAAAGGAAAAAAGAATATTTTTTACACTTTTGAATTAATCATAACATACCTACCTATTAATCATAACAAATTACCTTTCAAAAGTTACAAAAATGATTCTCGGATGAGTTTGCTTATTCCTTCACATTTACCTTCCCTAGCAGTGCCGGATATAAAAACTAGTGAAAAACAATAAAAGCAAGGTTTCCTCTATAAATGATAAAATAGAATGCTTGTATGTATCTTATATAATTATAATAAAAAATAAATCTCACCAGAACATCAGGATCCGTCACAGAGAATTCTGATTGATAGGCATCAGTGTCGAATGGTAGTCCAGTAATACGTAGTGCTCCCGATGGCATCAGCAACACTGTAAATTTGAAGTGGGCGACCAATTCTTTGGGCTTTTCGTAGAGCACGTGGAATGGCTCAATTAATTTATGGTTTAAACATTCCACCACACCCATTCTGGCTTTAGTCTCTTCTGAAAAGCTACGTAGATTGAATGGCATAGTACCGTGTTTGTGTTTCATCTGTAAAATATAATAATCAGATTGGTTGCAACATACGGCATAAACTTTAATAGAATATAATTCTCCCAAGCGCTTTGTTTTAATATACAGTAGATCCTTGGTAATCTGGCTCCTGACTAACTTGGCATCCTTTATAACCAGACATGCCACTTCTGTACATATGTAGATGCAACAATGCTCGGTTAATCCATGATTTTACAGGTAACAACTCATAACTGTCATCATAATTTGTCGGATTACAAAGTACTCCTCATAAAAATATTCATGGGGCCGGTGGAAGCAATCTAATTCGACACTGTTATGCAAAACATTTGTCGGATTATCTCCATATCAAAACAAGTAGGAAATTTTATAACATTATATATATATATACATTAAACTTACATCAATATAGAACATCCTTGAGGTTTTCAATTTAAGTTGATAGGACTCATCAGTTTTTTTGTATATCGTAACTCTTTTATCTGATTCACGACCCTAAAATGAAAAGCAAAATAAGAAATTGCAGAAATCCATAAATTAGTGTTGAAATGATTATTTTTACATAAATGATAATATTTAATTTAAACACAGACACAAAACAAGAAAGTATACATCCATATACATTCCCTAAATTAAGCATAAATAATGTGTTATAGGTAGACCTGCGGCCTTATTCCGGTTCTTTTATCGCGGCAATTTACACAAGTTTATACGCTACATGCGATTCTTATCACACATTGTAATTCTGTTTCCAGCGATACGCATCTGACACTAGCCCGCGTAAATTTCTGCGCATTATATCGAGAAAACTTCCTTTCGCCTTTCGTAACGCGGTATTCTGATTGATGCGGAATTAGGGTTGCCAGATGTTATCCTAATGGAGGACATGTCCTCCTTTTCGATAAATTGTCCTCTCTTACCTACCGTATGTCCTTTTGCGTTGATTCTTATCCAATATAATTTAAAAAACATGTCTTCTAAAGATTTTTATACATATTTCATAAAAGAGCACCGAGAATTTATTACAAAAAAATTGTGTTTTGGTGAAATATGATGTTTAAAATTAAGTGAATTCATTAAAAAATCTCGTTTTATTGTTAATAATTTAAGTAATGACTAAACTATATTATGTAAGTTTTATAGCGACTGCATTGATTATATGAAAAAAAATGAAGAAAGTAATTATCAGACGATGAAAATTCTTCGACATGCGTCTGTAGGTATGGCTCCTCCTCCTCCAAAATCCTCCTTTTTTGTGCTATTTGTCCTACTTTTTCAAATTTCCATCTGGCAACCCTACGCGGAATACTATTTTGACATTTGACAGGTGAAAGTATTCGTAAAGTTTAACGCCGCATATCGAGGCGGTTTTGAGTTTTGTGAAAAGAAAATTTAAAGTTTATACGTCGCTATAATGTCATTTTTACCCTCTTTATATATTTATCATATAGAAGAAAGACGTTTAGACAGTAGAAGGATTAGGAAATTGAAATTAGAAAGGCACAATTTACGGGACACGAGTAATCCTTTCGATTTGTCTGATAATTTTTTTTGACAACTATATAGTCAATAAATCATTGGCTCTAAAACTAATACATGAAATGATGGATTAGATATTATATTTTGATTGTTTCTATCTTCTTATCAAGCGACGCAATTTGTTTATTGCAAAGCTGTGAAAACACAATGACAGCTTGATGCGGAAACATTGCGACGTTGCCAACACTAAAGATAAAAAAAAGCGAGAACTTAACGCGGGCCATAGACAAAGAACGAGAATTCGGTGAATTTGGAAGGGTGTTATTTTTTGTGTTAATTTCTGTGGTGCGACAAGATTAGCGGCATAAGGCTGCTGGGTAAGTCTGGTCAACTGGCGGAATCAAGACCATCCATGTTTACCCATATCATGGATATAATTATTTTATGGAGTTCTAAATCTTAAGATATTACAAAACTCCATAAGATAATTATATCCATGATATGGGTAAATATGGATAGTTTTGATTTCGTCGGTTGACCAGACTTGGACATTCGAAAAAAATAAACAGCAATTATAAAAAAAAACAGAATTAAAAAATAATTATTGCGATTCAAATTTCTGCAGGTGAAATCTACACAGTGAATGCATTAAATATTGAAATAAGACAACATGACTATAAGAATTTGTTGACAAAATAAATAAAGGTATATCATATGGATGCCATAGGTATATTAATGTTGATTCTGTCGATTATGATTGATGCATTAGACATGTTCAAAAAACATTTTAAAATGGAACGGAAGTCAAAAAACAAATTTATACATACAACTCCCTCTCCAGTTGAAATGAGAACATCCATGGCGTATACTTCATGAAGTTCAAAAGAAAACTTATCATGCTCCTTTCTTTGGGCGTCTGTTGGATTTTGAATAATGGTTTTCTCTCCGTCAATTTTAAACTGCTTTAACTGATGGGAGAGCATACCTTCTACTGGCTTACACTTGTACGCAGATCCTATTTTTGTCACTGCGTCCGTGACAGCGTACGTCTGTAAAAAAAAGATTAAATTTGTTAGTAAAAAAGTTGATTATGGCCTTGTAAGCCAAAACGGTCGTCGGGAGTGAAATAAATCAATTGTAGAATTATAAGTGTTCATATTTATCACTTTCATGATATAAGTGTTCATATTTATCACTTTCAAAAGATTGAAACGTGCGCAAATTAGTTGGTTTTATATTTATTTTCCACAACCTTATTACATAATAGCTACATCATTTTATTACTATCTCGTAAGGAATAATTACTAATACAGTCGAACTTGGTTATAATGAGCACAAGGGGACTTGGATTATAATAGCTTCTCGGTCAACAAACAGGTACAATTTCAAATATTAATTTAACACGCACCCAATAACAAGTTGCCAAATTCTGTACACTTATGATATTTATCTTCTAACAGATCCAGATGGAAAACACAATTAAAAACTGTGTCTCAACCGGCAATTGAACCCGGGACCTTTGGCTCAGGTGTCAGATATTTAACCAACTGAGACACGAAAAACAACCACTACTTCTTATATTCAGAGTTAGGTACAAATTGGTAGGTAATTAGGATATGCCTAAAGGTCTACCTATATTGGTACCTGTGTCTATCCAATCAACAAGTATTAATTTAGCAATGAAATCAATATTAAGTCAAATAAATATGAAAACTTTTGAAATAATTTGCCTCATTATTTCTGAATGAAATACAAAATACTGCTTATGCAAATTTTTAATATGATTCTATCGTACCTTTTTTTAAAGATATTTATTTTTTAACTAGTGAACACTCGGCAAACTTCGTATTGCCTGTATAATTAAAAATTGTCCTCCATAACCACCCGTCGCTTCAGACTCTTCAATACCTCCCATCCCTTCAGTACTTCCCATCCCTTCAGTACTTCCCGTCCCTTCAGTACCTTCCGTCCCTTCAGTACCTTCCGTCCCTTCAGTACCTTCCGTCCCTTCAGTACCTCCCGTCCCTTCAGTACCTCCATCAGTTACTCCCGTCCCTTCAGTTACTCCCGTCCCTTCAGTTACTCCCGTCCCTTCAGTTACCCCCGTCCCTTCAGTTACTCCCGTCCCTTCAGTGCCTCCCGTCCCTTCAGTTCCTCCCGTCCCTTCAGTGCCTCCCGTCCCTTCAGTGCCTCCCGTCCCTTCAGTGCCTCCCGTCCCTTCAGTGCCTCCCGTCCCTTCAGTGCCTCCCGTCCCTTCAGTGCCTCCCGTCCCTTCAGTGCCTCCCGTCCCTTCAGTGCCTCCCGTCCCTTCAGTGCCTCCCGTCCCTTCAGTGCCTCCCGTCCCTTCAGTGCCTCCCGTCCCTTCAGTGCCTCCCGTCCCTTCAGTGCCTCCCGTCCCTTCAGTGCCTCCCGTCCCTTCAGACCCTTCAGTACCACCCGTCCCTTCAGACCCTTCAGTACCACCCGTCCCGTCAGACCCACCAGTACCTCCCTTCCCTTCATTACCTCCCGTCCCTTCAGTAGGTTAAGAAAAAGTTTAATTCCCGACACAATACTGGGAAGACCTACGAAGAGATTAAAGGACAGTTGGACCTTCTTTTTCCAGGATTCTCCAACTTCATAGGTAAAATGAACAAATACACGATAAATAAGAAGAAGAAGAAAAAAGTTTGAATCCAGAAACCGTCCTGGAAAACCTGCGAAGAGATGGAAGGACAGTTGCATCTTATTCTTCCACAATACTCCACCTTCATAGGTAAAATGACCAAATACACAATGAAGAAGAAGAAAAAAGTTTAAAACAAAAAATGTCCTGGAAGACCTGCGAAGAGATGGAAGGACAGTTGAAGCTTCTTCTCCCAGAGTATTAGGTCATTTTACCTTCATAGGTAAAATGACCTAATACCCGAAGAAGAAGAAGAAGATTTTTTTTTAATTCAGAAACCATCCCGAGCATACCCTCGACAATTCGCCAAAGTTTCATTGCAATCGGATGAACGGTTTCCAGGATAGTCCACTTTCATAGGTAAAATGACCCAATACTCGATGAAGAAGAAGAAAAAAAATTTAATCCAGAAACCATCTCGGGCATACGCTCGACAATTCACCAAAGTTTCATTGCAATCGGATGAACGGTTCCCAGGATAGTCCACTTCATATGTAAAATGACCTAATACCCGATGAAGAAGAAGAAGAAGAATTTTTGTAATCCAGAAACTATCCCGGGCATACGCTCGACAATTCATCAAAGTTTCATTGCAATCGGATGAACGGTTCCCAGGATAATCCACCTTCATAGGTAAAATGAAGGTGGATGAAGAAGAAGAAGAAATTTTTTGATCCAGAAACCATCCCTGGTATATTCTCGACAATTCACCAAAGTTTCATTGCAATTGGATGAACGGTTTAGGAGCGCATTCAACACATACATAGATACATACAAACATTCAAATTTATAATATAGACTAGTGAACACCCGGCAAATTTCGTATTGCCTGTATAATTAAAAATTGTCCTCCATAACCACCCGTCGCTTCAGACTCTTCAATACCTCCCATCCCTTCAGTACTTCCCGTCCCTTCAGTACCTCTCGTCACTTCAGTACCTCCCGTCCCTTCAGTACCTCCCGTCCCTTCGGTTACTCCCGTCCCTTCGGTTACTCCCGTCCCTTCAGTTACTCCCGTCCCTCAGTTACTCCCGTCCCTTCAGTTACTCCCGTCCCTTCATTTACTCCCGTCCCTTCAGTACCTCCCTTCCCTTCATTACCTCCCGTCCCTTCGGTTACTCCCGTCCCTTCGGTTACTCCCGTCCCTTCGGTTACTCCCGTCCCTTCGGTTACTCCCGTCCCTTCGGTTACTCCCGTCCCTTCGGTTACTCCCGTCCCTTCGGTTACTCCCGTCCCTTCGGTTACTCCCGTCCCTTCGGTTACTCCCGTCCCTTCGGTTACTCCCGTCCCTTCGGTTACTCCCGTCCCTTCGGTTACTCCCGTCCCTTCGGTTACTCCCGTCCCTTCGGTTACTCCCGTCCCTTCGGTTACTCCCGTCCCTTCGGTTACTCCCGTCCCTTCGGTTACTCCCGTCCCTTCGGTTACTCCCGTCCCTTCGGTTACTCCCGTCCCTTCGGTTACTCCCGTCCCTTCGGTTACTCCCGTCCCTTCGGTTACTCCCGTCCCTTCGGTTACTCCCGTCCCTTCGGTTACTCCCGTCCCTTCGGTTACTCCCGTCCCTTCGGTTACTCCCGTCCCTTCGGTTACTCCCGTCCCTTCGGTTACTCCCGTCCCTTCGGTTACTCCCGTCCCTTCGGTTACTCCCGTCCCTTCGGTTACTCCCGTCCCTTCGGTTACTCCCGTCCCTTCGGTTACTCCCGTCCCTTCGGTTACTCCCGTCCCTTCAGTACCTTCCGTCCCTTCAGTACCTTCCGTCCCTTCGGTACCTTCCGTCCCTTCGGTACCTTCCGTCCCTTCGGTTACTCCCGTCCCTTCGGTTACTCCCGTCCCTTCGGTTACTCCCGTCCCTTCGGTTACTCCCGTCCCTTCGGTTACTCCCGTCCCTTCGGTTACTCCCGTCCCTTCGGTTACTCCCGTCCCTTCGGTTACTCCCGTCCCTTCAGTAGGTCCCGGGCATACGCTCGACAATTCATCAAAGTTTCATTGAAATTGAATGAACGGTTCCCAGGATAGTCCACCTTCATAGGTAAAATGACCTGATACCCGATTAAGAAGAAGGAGAAGAAATTGTTGTAATCCAGAAACCATCCCGGTCATACGCTCGACAATTCACCAAAGTTTCATTGCAATCGGATGAACGGTTCCCAGGATAGTCTACCTTCATAGGTAAAATGACCTAAAACTCAATGAAGAAGTTAAAATTTTTTGATCCAGAAACCATCCCTGGTATACTCTCGACAGTTCACCAAAGTTTCATCGCAATCGGATGAGCGGTTTAGTAATCGGATGAGATAATACAATTTTATTTTCCCGCCAAACTGCAGAGCAGATCTTCTCTTTCACATAATCACCAAACTTATGTCAAATATTAAAGAACAGAAGCTAAACTAAAAAAATAAAAAAACATTTTTATACATACTATTACGTCACTAAAAATAATTAATGTAATTTATCCCTAAATGCCTTATCCCATTTTCCTCTCTCTTTATTGCTATGTTTTTTTTTTCGATTTCATTCTTTTGTTGATATACAAGTATAATTTTGTCATACTTTGTAATCTGGTTGGTTGGAAGAAATTGGCTAATGGCAACAAGCTTGCCAGTGTGCATTATATTTGTTTATATTGCGTACAAAAGATAAATAAATAAATTTACATGAGATACTGTAAGTAATTACAGTAATTTTTATATCATGTAAATAATACTTTTTGTAATAAAAATTGTCTAAATATAGTATTAATAAAAATATGCTAATAATATAAATTGATGTAACCATAATATTTGAATAACATATGATGATAAGTATGATTTTTATTAAGTGGTAGGTGTGTTTATTAATCTACATACTTATTAATTTAAATATAGTCTCTGTTATGTAACACTAGTTTCAGAGTAAAAAAAAATGAGGACCTATTTTACTAAATTATTTAAAAAGGAATTCGAGAATAATTTTTACTTGATTTCTAAATAAATGAAAAAAAAATCCTAAAAATAAAAATCTAACATAAAAGAGGAGAAATTTATTTAAATTCATTTCTCACGCAAATATGGCCTCTCTGGGCTGGAAACATTGGTTAGTAGGAAGAAATTGCCATATGGCAATAAACTCACCACTTGTGCAGGGTGCAAGGAAGTGTTCATTATCATTATTTATCATTAACATTGTTGTAGTTAGAATTCAAACCTAGCTCGCTGGATTGTTAGTCTAGCACACCTACTGATCTAAGCCCACCTCCACCCGCTCCGCATATGGGGACTGAAAACGGCCCATTTACAGAACGCTTGTAAGAAAGACAATGAATGCATGGCAAGAAGAGTAGCTCTAGAAGCTTCTCTAGACTCGTGGTCTTGGCACAGTAGGTAGTGCAAAAAATGGCAATCAACGTCGGTGAAAATAATATTCACAGACATGGATAAAGCTGCTGTGTCCTGTGATGAACTGGGATATCCAGAAATCTGGGGTAGCCCATGGTTGACCAAGTCTAGTCCTCACATCATGGAAAAACTAGAATGTTGTTTGTAAAACCACAGATCTATCACAAAGGTAATTTATTCTTCTTTCTCTGTCATACCAGGTCAGAGGTAACATCCCTAACTGCTGCTATCAGTCCGGAACAACTCACCGACATCTGATGCCAGTACACTCAATTGAATATAATTAAACATTGAGAAATTTTAAATTCTAAAAAATCATGAAATATACAAAGCATGGAGTATCCCTGATGGGGAAGGTAGAGAGAACTGAATGCCGAGCATTTCTATAACGGCAAACATCCATCGCTCTTCTACTTCCATACATTTTCTTGTTATTCTGGCTACTTATTTATTAATTAAAGACACCAAGAGAACACTGGCATATTCTCACACAAGTTAAAACATTATACAACATAAACCAGCTGATGACAGATCGTAAGCCCTGTACGTGCCTTGAGTTCCTGGTTCTTCTATAATATCCCAACTTCGTCTCTATTGAGATATTAAAAGTTTGTCAGTAAAATTATACAACACTCCAGTGTTTGAATAAATAGGTGTCACATATTTAATACTAAATATTTAAGATCATACTATTATCGTTTGAAACGTAATTAATTTACTGGGTGTTAGCTTTGTTATAAATTTAAAATAAATGACCCAACTATGTACCCATTGAGTGAAAATAATAAAAATGTCACAATCACTGCATTAAGTGTCCAACGGTACATGGCAATACAGGGCTGGTCTTCGCAAAAAAAGTGACTTAACGCTAAAAAAATGCTTATGAAATTGTGACATATAAAATATTGAAGTACCTCATTTCCAGGTTTCAGTAACCTAAGAGCAGCTTCACTGGCCAAATGTGCTGCCAAAATAACATCGGCTTGTCTACCAGTAATCTTTTTCTTTTCTCCTTCAGCAGGTGTCGTTTGTATGACTATGGTGTGAGCGACAACTGCGATGAACCCGTCTATATGCGCACCCAAATCTCTGTGTATAAAACACTTGAACATTAAAAAACAATAAGGTCTTTCAAAATCATTTGCATGCAAAGAATTTAGATAAATTGAAGAGTAATACTAATGTGCTAGCGAGTGCAAAAATATCACTATAAATTTGCTATTTTTTGTTTGGGTATTGTCATTTATTTAATATTGCTTCTCGGACAACTAACAGGTACTATGTTAAATATTAATTTAACACGCACCCAATAAAAAGTTGCCATATTCTGAAGACTTACGATATTAATCGTCTCACAGATCCAGACTGAAAACACAATTAAAAACGGTGTCTCCACTGGGAATCGAGTCCGGGACCTTTGACTCAGCAGTCAGATATCTAATTAACTGAGCCACGAAGGCCACTTAGTTTGCTAAAGGAAAATTCTTGGTGAAACACCATGAGAACAGGAGACGGACTGATGTTTTAATGC
This sequence comes from Molanna angustata, assembly GCA_963576475.1. Taxonomy (NCBI): domain Eukaryota; kingdom Metazoa; phylum Arthropoda; class Insecta; order Trichoptera; family Molannidae; genus Molanna; species Molanna angustata. Next base: position 24,823,201 of record OY754973.1, read on the forward strand.
TGCTATATATTTATTACAGGCACATCAGGCATAGAGCGATACCAGTTACTACTCTGAATTGAAGAGTTCTATGTTTTCTATATAGTTTTATGATGAAAAACTCTAATATTATGTATATTGTAATATACATGTATTTAACCACAATAGCTACTTATTAAAATGTATGATAATGAATGAATCACACATAACTAGTTCAATATTATTAAAATAGGCAGAAAGTGCTTCCAATCTTCTATTATCATCGTTTTCGGATGTACCATGAGAGCTGGGTAAACGAAAACACAACAGGCTAAATAACATCTCACAAAGTTCAGCGATGAGGTTCACCACCCATTCTATATGTAGTACCTTTTTGTGTGAGGCAAGACTGGTGAATGCGGATACACATATGTGTCGTATATCCTTTTATAGGTTTATGCATACCCGCGCACCTGACAATGGTTACTCAACATTTTGGGAAATACCATGATATGAATAAAAAAAAAACTCACACTTTAGCAACATCACCCTCCTTCAATATGTAATCTGCTTCACTGGGTACAGGTGAGAAGTGGCAGATGCAGTTGTTAACAGATACGCAAGTGGGGAATGCAATACCCTTCTTCATCTCCTTTTCTTTCTTAAAAACATTTGAAGTCTCTTCTAGGAGCAGTCCATCACCAAATTCACATATCTCCCTAACTGACGCATCCACAACGCATTTTTCTAAGACTTGTTTTAAAACGCCTGAAAATAAAATATCAAGATTAATAATATAAACACTCCCTTATGTCTTGTGAAGTAGCAAATTATTGCCAAACAACAAATCCGTTCAACTAACTAGAGTTTCGAGTACAAGAAAGCATGATTTTATTTTGCAATTATAAATAAATTATTACTGTGAATCTAATCTTGTAAGTATGGTATATGAAGGATGCATAGAGAACGGACTTAGGATGAATGCTAGCAAATCAAAGACAATGGTCTTTGAAAAGAGTGAAAGCAGAACAGCGTGTAAAATAAGGGTAGAGAACGAATGGCTCGAGCAAGTCGACGAATATGTATACTTAGGAAGCATATTTCAACGGAATGGACGGCTTGATAAAGATATCGAAAGAAGAGTTATGGCAGGAAACAGAGTGAATGGAGCACTTAGACCAATTATGAATGACCGCAACATATCAAAGGATGCCAAAGTTGCCATTCATAACGCCATCGTAGTGCCAACCTTGACGTATGCAAGTGAAACCTGGACATGGCAGAAGACGCATGAAAGCAGAATAAATGCAGTTGAAATGAGATCGTTAAGAAGAATTTGTAATAGAACGATGTATGACAGGGTAAGAAATGAGGACATAAGGAAAGAATGTAAGTTGAAGAAAGATGTCATTACTAGAATGAAGGTGAACACATTGAGATGGTTTGGTCACATGGGGAGAATGAATGAGGAGCGCCTGACGAAGAAAATATACAGAGCGGAAAGGAATGGAATGAGAGGTCGGGAACGCCCAAGAAAGGGATGGAACGACCATGTGAATGATATTCTGAAAGACGGAAATGTTAGAAGTGTGAGCAACAGACGAACATGTATGAGACGATGCATGAATGTGGACGAGGCGAGAAATGCGTGCCAGGATAGAAAAATGTGGCGTTCGGTTCTCTCTGCCTACCCCGCAAGGACATGGCGTGATGGTATGTATGTATGTATGAACTCAGGATTCCACCACAGCAAGAATGCACAATGGATTTTTTTTTGTAATTTATAATTCTTTCATAATTATGTTTAATATTATCACTTAAGAATATTTTAGAAATAACAAGTTCAATTCTGTAGCTTTTTGAACTAACAAAGAACCATTCTAAAAATTTTAGAATTAACGTCGTCTGAACTTAATTTCATATTATGTAACGGACTTTGTTCCTTAAACTAAAATCAACAAAAATTAGTGCACCATAGATAATAATATGAGCTCAAATTGCCTATGCCGCAGACCACGCATGCATTTGCGTGTTCAGCCATGTTTATTTCTCATGTCAAAACCTAACATTTCAATTGATCTGCACTAATATTCTTTGATTTTTATTTTAAAGATAACGCAGCACATGTAAATAATAAAAAAAAAACGTACACAAATGATATATTAAACTTAAATAAAATATCCCGGACTGCTGTGAAAATAAATAGTACGCTTGCAATTAGATGTGAACTAAATTAGGAATGTTTAGACTAAAATGTGGTTATAGAATAGGGAATTGAACTAATTCATGACTTACTTTAAGTAGAACATTTCAGCATTACAGAATATCAAGTTGGACTAAAAGGATAGGAACGCACCTACTTTAGCCGGAACGTTCTTAAAAAGTTGTAGAATCGGACATAATGGCAATAAGTTTTCTACATTGTGTTAAACAACTATTTAATTAATTTTATAAGCTTTTGAACTGATGCAATTAAATGTTATGTTCTCTTTAAACACAACATAATATAGTTTAAGGATAAAGAACAACCTAAGCTACGTCCGTTGATAGTAACAAATATGATAAAATTCTTGTAATATAACCTAAAATAAAAGTATTGCACAATAAAATGTTATCAAAAGATGAAATATCATAATGAACATAAAAAATGATTTATACGAGGAATAGATAGGATAGTATATATTAATAATAATTGTGCAATAAAGCATGTAATTAATGAATAAAAATAACTGAGGTCAAAACAACAAAGGACTTTAATAGGTTAGGTTTATCGGCACCTATTAATAATTTAGGGTTATTTAACCATCTTTTATTTAGCTAGGATAAGTTAATATATTCAAATAATCCAAATTATAGTCCACATGACGCGATTGAATATGCTGTATCAATTTTAGTCCAAACAGGGAACGCGTATTAGAGTAGTCGAACGCCCCGATTTGCCGCCTCTTCGCTTAAGTATATTTTGACATTATTGAGGTCTAAAATGGATAAAAATTCATATAATTATATCGTAAATAAAAGCCATAGAATTGTTTAAGAATATTTAAGATTAATATTTCCTATCTTGTTTGTCCACATGGCATAAAACCTAATGCCCATATGGGGTTATAACGGAACCATCGCCAAATTGAAAGATAAAGGTAAATGAAAGGGAAGCTGGAAAAAATGCTAATGTTCATAACTTACGATTTACCATATCACCAGCCATTTTATACTTGGTTACAACCAAGGGCTCGGCGATGGTTTTCTCAACTTCTTTATCGTCAGCCATGACCACATTCACCAGCACAAATTACCAAAAAAATCACCAACCAAACTTTAAAGTTGTCACGTGACGTCTCGGAAATGATGGCCGCCGTTATGCACAAGCCGGCAACAAAACAAATAAAAACGGCACGTACAGTGCACAACAAAAATCAAACTTAACGACCCAAGCATCTGCATAAGTGAATCAAACCACAATATATGCTGTGATATATACTTGGTTAATTTATACCCGGAAATTAACCAAGATGTTTGGTACATTTGTATTTTTTGCACAAGCGACTAATGACCGAAATATTTTAGCATTAAATATAAAGGTGCCAATACACAGCCAAGCATAAATAATTTATTTATTTTTTTGATAAACTTTTCAACACCTTAATAGAGACGAAGTTGGAATATTATAGAAGAATCAGGAACTCACGGCACTTACAGGCAGGCGCATAAATTGTTTACGTAAACCAGCCGATGACAGCTCGTAAGCCCTGTAGGTGCCTTGAGTTCCTGGTTCTTCTATGATATTCCAACTTCGTTTCTATTGAGATGTTAAAAAGTTTGTCAAAAATCATTTGACTCCCGACAGGAAAAAATCCAATGTTTTCGTATGTGCAATAAAAAAATATTTAATTTATTTATATTTGCTAACTATTCAAAGAATACTGATGAGAACGTTTTCGGACTCTCATCCATCTTCAGAAACGTTGTTATTTAAATTAGTTCAAAATCAGTCTATGCGTTAAAAGTTAGTGGAAGTAAAACTATAGTGTTTCGAATATTCTTTGTATAAAGTTTGTATAGTTATTTTTTTTTTAAGTCAATATAAATGGTTTGTTTTGGCATTCCACAATGTAATTTGATAAGAACTTTGTAAACTTATAAATAATTTGATCACGATGAAGCAAAAATTAAGGAATAAAAAATAATATATTATGTTCAAGCTCTTGCTGAACGAAGTATATTAATTGTAGTTCAATAAACCCAGGTTCAAATCTTGCCTCAACTTATTTTTTTACCCATACTACAAGCATTTTTTTAATTAAAAACAATAATATTTTATACTTAACAAGTAAATAGAACACAATCGGTATGTTTACTTTTTATTATTTAACATTCTTTTCTATATTCACTAATTATAATTCCATCTTTTTTTTTCCCTTCCGTCCTTATTCATTCATTCATTTATCATTTTATTTACTTATTCAAACAAAAAACTTTTACCATTTTTATATAATATACCATATTTTATATATGGATATATAGGATTTTTTTAAAATTATTTATTGATTTATGTATTTACTCACTTATTTATTTAATTACTTATTCCATCATTGATTGATTTATTTGATAATTGATTAATTTTTTTATTTAAAATTTTCTTGCATTACCAAAAAGATCATTTTTCAAAAACTTTTGTGCGAGAAGTTAAATAATTTAATTAAACCTCAAATACGTTTTTTGTTATAAACAAATCCCTAAAATTTAATGACAATCCCAAATAGATAATTTTTGTAAATTCTTGTGTGAGATATTATATAAATAAATAAATTTTAATTCATAAACCTTCTAAGTGTGCGCGCTGAACAAACCCATTAAGTTTCATTTCAATACCATTTTTTTTGTGTGATATTGAATAAATAAATAAATAATGCATTAACCTTCTCTGGAATGAGCTGAACAAATTCCCAAAGTTTCATCGCAATCGGATGGTTGGTTTGGGAGTCCATCGCTCACATACAAACAAATATATGTGCATCCATTTTTATATATTAAATAGATATAATCTTGACCATTGAGCGAAATGCATAATTGGTCAAGATTATATAATAGAGAGGAATAAAGTTTAGTAGTGAGAAATGAATACCAAATATTTATTGCTTTCTTCAAATTTACATCATTGGTGCTACAACCCTTGGTGGGTCTTGGCCTCCACAAGAAAATGTCACTATTTCCATCTATCCTCCTCCAGTTATTTACCTCTTAGCTGCTCGGGTCCCTTTCCAAGAAGTCCATCCTCGATTGAAATATTCTTTTGAGTGGCTTTTATGCATCCATTCTGTCTAGTGGTCTTGTAACAGTATTTTTTTTAAGGGTAGGAATGTTAACCCCAGGTCAAACCCCCTACCAAGGTTCCAGTTTAATGGCCCCAAAGATACACCATTCTTAGTAAGCACTAAACAATAGTATTCGGGGTATTCAGTTTTAAGTAAACAGTGTTATACAAAAGTATAATATATTCTTATTTTCATTTTTTCCAATATTTGAAAAAAAAAATTGATGTTACATGGGTAATAGTTCAACAAAGGAAGAGTATACATAAAAAAAAACTTTATTATCTCATATAAAAATTAATTATATAGGTATTTGTTTCACTAGTCAATTTTATATGAAAAATATTATGAACAGCTGTATCGACTAGTAAATGATAATGACATTGAAACAAGTACAAAGCAAGTAGTACACAAAATTACATTAATTTAAATAGGAGTTGGCTACATCATCTCAACTTCATTTTCTATATTTCTGAACTTCAATTTGAGAGCAATTGTATTTGGTGTAGTTATATCTGCAACCAATATTTCAGCTCCATCAACGATACCGAGTTCACTGAATGTCTTATTGAGATTGTCTCTCGTTCTTTCTTCTATACTTGCAACAGTAGACATGTAAAGAGTTTTGTTTTTATTGTTGATTGACGTGGTGAGACCTGGAAAAAATTCAAATAGTTTGATTATCAATTATAGTAATACTTAAAGAACACATCTGACCTCATGCTCAACACTATTTATTTGCAAAGTTTTATCAGATAAGATGATTGTGTGGTATTGAGGAAATATTTTTTATTAAAACATTGAGCAGCTCGGTGTGATTTTTTTGTAACAATTTTTTTTTATATAGAATCAATGAAATATAGTATATTATACTATGATTGTATTTCAAAATATTATATTAAAACGATCTAGATATTTCTAATTTATCGATTATTTGACAGAATATGCCAACAGGAAGAGATCTTACACATGGATCCTCTGGATCACAGAGTTTTGAATGGAATTGGATAGTCTAGTCGTCTAGTGGAATTACCCCCCGATATATGAGGAGCATTTAAACTTTCATTAAATTCCTAACGATTACTTTGTTTCGTTTGAAATGAGATCACTAAAGCTGTGTTTCTCGAACAAAGATTAAAGTAAAAGTATAGTTAAAATCCTTTGATTTCATAAAATTGTTCAAAAACTTTTGGTGTTTCATTGAAATCTAATGCCGTCAAATGACGTATTTTTGAACAATTTCATGGAATCAAAGTATTTTAACTATACTATTACTGTTACTTTTGTTGAAACAACCAAGGCTAAGAGTATGTAATAGAACGATATAGGTATGATAGAGTAAAATATGAGGACATAATGAGAGAATGCAAGGTATAGAAAGATATTTATTTATTCATCTTTCTGTACATAATATAAACAAATATACTGTACACTGGTGGGCTTCTTTCCCCCATAGTGCTTTTGTCCCGTTTCTATCGGGGTACGCTTTGACCATGATCCTGGAATTGGCGAGTCTGGTTATTACATTGAAGCGACTGCCATCTGACCTTCATAACCCTTAGAAAGGGGAACCAGACAAATTGGATATAAAATCCGCACATAAATTTTTTGAAAATCCAGAGGTGCGTGCCCCGCCCGGATTTGAACCTTACCGCTGGGCTATCACCGCTCTGTACACTGGCGGGCTATTATAAGTAAAATGAAAGTAAATGCCTCGAGGTGGTTTGGACAATATATTGAAAGAATAAATAATGAACGACTGACCAAAGAAAATATAAATGGGTGTAACAGTGAATAGCAGGGGTCGTCCCAGAAAGGGATGGCAAGAACATGTGAATGATATTTTGAAACAAGGAAACATAAGAAGCTTGAACAATCGACGAGCATGTATGAAACGATGCATGGATGTAAAGGAAACTAGGAATGTGTACAAAAATAGGAGAATGGTGCTCGGTTCTCTCTGCTTACCCCATAAGGGACATGGTGTGATAGTATGTATGTATGATTCGTAGAGTCAATAATCAAGCAACAGTGGAGAAAATTCACATTTATAGAATATATTAAAAAAAACTAAATTAATAATAACACTACCTGGACTTTTCATTTGATATTCATGTCCATCGCACAGTAATTCCATCAAATCTTTTAATTTTGTTTTACGGGGATTTTCTAAAATAATAACTTTTATCACTGTGCTGCAAGCTATACAATCAGACTTCTTTTCAGCTTCGTATGTATATGTGTATATTCCATCGACATCGTTAAACACCATATAATTATTTAAATTAACACAACATGAAGTTGCAAGCTTAAATATCTACAAAAAGAAAAAAAAATCAAATAATTAGTCAACAGAGAAACAAAAAATACATATATTTTAATTATTAAGGCATGAATTGGTAGTATGAAAGTACGTAAGTTGTTCATGGTTTCAGGTGTTACTTTGTGGTTTTCCATAATTAAACTTAGTAAGTTGTCTTTAGAACACACTATTAAATATGTACCCATTAGATATGAGTGCTAAGTCGCTGAGCAGCGTGCAGCACAAAGTTGCAACAAGGCCTATTTCCCTTGCACTTGCTGCCCACCCGCATCTATTCTCTCTGTAAAATTAATTAATTCACCCAGTATGATAGTTTTTGATCACAAGTGTGATTTGTTTATTCCAAATTGTGTGAAATTTAGAATTAACAATTATGATCGTTTATTCCCTCCAATCTTTTATGAATACTTTATTTGATACCAATAATGTAGATTTATTTAAAAAAAATTTAAGAAATTGATTTCACTGTCATGAAAAAATTTTAAGACTATGCCGCCGTGAAATTGGCCATCGGCTCTCATATCTAGTTTGTATATACGAGAATATGAGTAAAAATTTAATAATATGTAAGTAAAGGCAAGAGTTGAAGGAGATCACTGAAGACTGAGTGGAGTTGAGAAAGAGATGTATAGTTTTACTGCCAACCAATCTCCTGATACTGAAAAAGAAGGGCATAAGATACTGAAATTCATTTACAAATGATTTTTCTTATTACGAATGATATTCACTTTGTAATATTTATACAGATTATGCTACTTTTATTGTTCACTATACTGATTATATCCACTGAAGATTTTAATACTAGTATAGTTTCCTGTAAATAATTGTGAAATGGAGTGGTTTGTGCATTTATCAACTAAGTAAAAAACACAAATTTGCGCTCTGCGCATCCCAAATGACCACTAACTATACAAAGGCTGTGTTTCTCGGACACAGATTAGAGTATAAGTATAGTTAAAATACTTTGATTTTATAAAATTGTTCAATACTTTTGGTTGTTTCATTGTATGTATGACTGGGTCAGAAATGAGGACATAAGGAAAGAATGTAAGATAAAGAAAGATGTCATTAATAGAATGAAAGTGAACACATTGAGATGGTTTGGGCACATGGGGAGAATGAATGAGGAACGCCTGACAAAGAAAATATACATTGCGGACAGGAATGGGATGAGAGTTCGGGGCCGCCCAAGGAAGGGATGGAAGGAAGGGTCCATGTGAACGGTATTTTGAAAGACGGAAATATCAGAAGCATGAATAACAGACGAACATGTATAAGACAATGTATGAATGTCAACGAGGCGATGAATGTGTGTCAAGATAGAAATAAGTGGGGTTCGTTTATCTCTGCCGACCCCGCGAGGGACATGGAATGATGGAATACATGAAAATTCTTCGAAACACAATTGTTCGAATGCGCAATTGTACGCATAAGAATTTTTGAAAATCAGCATGACAATTGTCCGAAAGCAAATTATTCGAACTAACATTTGTTGGAAAACCAATTGACCGAATTTAATATATTTTTGTGTCATTATGTTGCCTCCTTTGACATATTTGTTGCCAGTAAAATATATTTGATGAAGACTATTATTACTTGTTGTATTATTGTTGGGTACGTATGTTTGCACATTTTTAATAACTGATGTTTAACAGCGCGGTGCGTTGCCATGTTGTTTATTCCATAGATTTTTATTATACATAATATACTATGTAGATGTAGTACTCCGTGCAAAAAGTGAGTCATGGACTATCGCGCGTTTGACGTTTTGCTTGGCAACATATTTCAGTTTTCCTTACATTTGAACACATCCTAAATAACTTTTCTCTAAATCTAAATAAACAAAGTGTTATTTACGACAAATAAATCCGAAAACAATTCACAATAGTCGTTATTCTCTATGGAAAAACGATGTACTAAAACGTCAAAAATCCCCCAGAAAATGCCTCACTTTGATTCATACAAAATTTGCTAACTACGACACCTAGTATATTATAATAAAAATCTATGGTTTATTCCTCTCACAATACTACCAACATGACGTCATAAAAATTCGAACAATTGTAATTTCTGTTAATTGTGTGTTCGGAAAATTGTTTTTCGAAAAAATGTGATTCGAATAATTGCCATTCGTAAAATTGATTTTCGTAAAATTGAGCATTCGAATAATTGTTTTTCGAATAATTTTCTTGTCACCGGCGTGATGGTATGTATGACATGTATGTATGTTTCATTGAAATCCAATGCCGTCAAACGACTTAATTTTGAACAATTTGATGAAATCATAGCATTTTAACTATACTATTACCGATACTTTTGTTGAAACAACCCAACCTGGGGGGCAAGTCTGGTCCAATCGGCGAAATTAAAACCCTCGTGATTACCCATATCATGGATATAATTATCATATGGAGTTTATGGCATCTAAAGAAATTATAGAACTCCATATAATAATTATATCCATGATATGGGTAATCGTGAGGGTTTTGATTTCGCCGGTCGGACCAGACTTGCCCTCCTGGTGAAGAAACCACCAGATATATCATTTCATGCTGCAGTAACTAAATATTTGTATTGGTATTTTTACTTTGTCTATTTACATTATTTGGTGTGAGATATAATTATAATGTGATTGCACTGAAGTAAAAGAGAACATATGTCTGCAGTGTGAATCTATTATTGTATGTTTTTTTTCTTACATAATGTATTTTGTCGTGTGTGCTCTTTCTTGGTGATATTGTAAGAATTTGTTAAAATGTACCATTTTTATAGAGCGTTTTGCTCTCATAAAACGTGTCTATATATAAAATGTCATTGGCTATAGTAGTGACATCATTTTGGAGAAAGCCAAGGCTTACAATTAGCTGAAGAGCCAATGATGATTATGAGCAACAACATAACTACATAATTAATCATAATAACAAACCTCAGTAGCAGAAGTTGCAGCAATGACGGCATTAGTACTGGCAACTGCAGGAATGATATTTTTTACTACACCTTGAGTCAAACGATAAGTGAGACCATGAATGTTAAACTGACTGGCTCTATCTTGTGATTTTTCATATATCCAATTGACATGCTGAGGATCGTCACCGTCTATTTGTGCTCCCCATGGGTTTTCTTTTGGCCATTGAATTACTTTAACATATTCAATACAATGCTCGGGTAACCTGGGAAAAGAAATTATTAAAATATTACAGCTTTTTCACTGTTAACCAACAGCTAAGTTTCAAATGTAAGATCTATACGGACCTATTTATTAGGTCCAGATATTATTTTGATGAATACTTGTTGCTGCATTTAATGAAATCAATAACGAGGAATAAATTAAAAATTGAAATACAATGTGAGATGAAACCTCCTTAGCCACCATCCTCGGTCATGAGGTCAAGGAAGAAGAAGAAAACCGAATATATTTTTTAATTGCATACACACAAACATTGGATTTTTTTCCCTTTCAGGAGTCAGGATGGAGTTCATGATCCACTTCCACGCCGGAGGACGCTATTGGACTCATTGGTCCTGTTCATCCCCGACGCAGCCGCAACATCGGACAACACAATATCCCCTATCCAGCGAGTTCAACCACTACCCCCGATAGTCCAACCTCAAACGTCGGGGCCTCCGCTCGAAATCGGTCGCAGGGGCAAGCCCCTAAGCACACCCATCGAGTTGGAGGGGGTTGTCCCCGAACTCCTCGGTACTCGTGTTGGCGTCTGAAGGTTCCGCGGGCTAACACCGGGGGCATCCGACGCAGTCATCATCTGTCAGATATGACATCTCCATGTCACCACAGATGGTCTGACCCGACGTCTGCGCCTGCGGTGTGCCCGAACCTCACACAACATTCGTCACAGTTGACGAGTCGCTGCCGAGCGAGATTAAAGGCGTTCGTCCAGCTCTTCTCTAAGTACAGAATTGAAGGAGGCACAACAGCGTCGGCCGCCCACCCCCCCCTTTACTGCCTAGGCCCTTAGAGCCGCAACCTAGGCCCTTAGAGCCGCAACCTAGGCCCTTAGAGCCGCAACCTAGGCCCTTAGAGCCGCAACCTAGGCCCTTAGAGCCGCAACCTAGGCCCAAAGGGAGTCAAATGATATTTTTATGGACAAATGATAGCTATAATAAAAAGTTAACCATTTTTTGATTCTACATGAATTTTATTACATGCGATAGGCCTATTTATTAGCTTTACTAGTAATTAATAATGGAATTCTACAAAATAAAAACTTCATCGATCATATATTGGCAAACTTTTATAACATCTCAATAGAGACGAAGTTGGGATATTGTAGAAGAACCAGGAACTCGAGGCACCTACAGGGCTTATGACCTGTCATCGGCTGGTTTACGTGATCACTTTATGCGCTTGTGCAACTTTCACCAATTATGCCTTTTTATTGAGTTCCCTTTTTAATGTATGCTTGGAATCAAACCATATGGTCAGTAAATGCAAGTTCAGTTAAAAAATATATAATAAATACCTAGGAGTGTTGGCAATAGTACATAAAGGGTATGTGATTTGTGGAGGATAAAGATCAAGAGTGCATTCTATACAAGCACTCATTCCTGGCAATATAACACGAGCATTCCCTTTAAATCCTTCAGTACCTCCGTCAATCAATGGAATCACACTATTTTGATCCAAACTACCTATAAATAAATGTAAGAGAATAAATATTTAATAAAAACCTTAGCTAGGTATCTATAATAATAATAATAACATACTTTGAGTGTGTAAAATATTAATGTAGGTATACATCATGGCATACATTATTTAGTGGATATACTGACTGTAGGCAATTTCTAACATCCTCATCATTGGCGCTACTTCCCAGAGTGGGCCCTAGTCGGGGCAATTTCTACTAGTAAATGCATTTTGTAACATGTTTAAAAAATGTATAAAAATTTATTATAATAAAAAAAACACAGATCATACAAAATAAATAAGTAATAAATAAAAAGTACTAAAAAAAGGAAATAAAAGGTTCAAAGGGATATGAACGATAAAGGAATTATAGTTACAGGGATAAAAAGTGTGACTTCAGAAGCTTTTTGAAAAAGCTAAATCTTCTTATAACATACTAAAAATATTATAAAATAATATATAAAAAAAGAGCAGAGTTTGAATCATATAATATAATTTTTTATAATAAGAATTCATCTTTTTTTAACCACTATTTTTACTCCTCACTAACCCAAGAGGATATAGTGGGGAGTTATGATTTCGCAATTTTTAAGGCTATTTTTTTTTGCAGATTATCAGATTATCTCTGTGTGTGTGTGTGTGTGCTATGTACGGCGTGTTCATTTTACTTTATCAATTATAGATTTAAGTATTCATTCAATCCTAAATTTTGCAAATATGTATATCTAATACTCGCTTAGACCCAATTAGATTTTGAAGGATATCTGAATAGTGCTTCTCAATTTTTTTAACTATCAAATATTTCAAAGCGACCCCAAGCTCAGGAAACTTAATATTTGAAATTTTTATTTTCAAATTGGTAAAAAGGCTCATCACATTCATAAAATGGCATTGAAGAATTATCAGCTTTTCATAATAAAATATTTCAATAAAAAAATAATTGAACAAACTCATTAATTCAAGAAAATGCTGAAAATTTTCCATACGTAATTTGAATACTTTATGGAGTGACTTGTTAGTGAGGAGTTTAGCGTTGGCCAAAACCCACTCGTTTATTGAATGTCTACATGTTGTGGAAACGATGTTTCCTTCATCAGGAGGATAATAAAACTGGAGTGAGGATTAGTTTACATATCCTCCTGAAGAAGAGCAACATGCAGAAGCACACAAAAAAATATCTCTTCAATGGCGCTACAGCCCAAATTGAACGTCGGCCTCCATTCTTTCCTAAGCTGCCGTTCTCCAGTTAGAAACTTGCTGGAGCTGTGCCGCATCTCTTCTTGTGTATACAACAAAAGTAGTAGTGTTTAAACAAAGAATTATTTTTATTATTGAAAAACTGAATATATCGCCAAAAAGTACATGAAAGTCTAACTATTTAATGCATAAAATGCAATCTTACCATCATCATTGTAATTAAGTAAAGATATAAGCATCCCATTAAGCCAACGTCGAGCAATAATAGAATCAAGACCACAAGCAACAATATGGAACTGGCGATAGAAGTTTTCATCCTTATCTTGTATTGGACAATGATGCGACACAACGTTACATCCTGGAACTCTGAAATTCAACACAAAGTATAAAACTGATTTCAATAATCAAAATAAATGAAGGCATATTTCATTATGTTTGTTTGATTGCTGTGTGCAAGAATATCATCAATTGCTCATTTGATTATTTTATTTTTGTATTTTTAAAGAATGAGACTGTTCATATAGACCAGAAACCCCCAAACTATTTTTTTTGTCCTGTAGACCACTTGTCATGTTTTTTGTTTTGGATACACCGCCTGCTTGATTTTTTGCAAATTCATCAAATTCAAATGTATTTTTGAGAACCAGTACAGTGCTTATCACTTTGAAAGATTTAAATTTCAAACTGTAGTGAAGTGTAGTGTGAAAAACTTGTTTATTTTAATACATTTAACTCATTTTTTTAACCTTTTACCACAAATAAACTTGACCACTGAGTGCACGATAGATTAAAACATGGTTTTATTATTTTATGTATCTATGATTAATTTTCTAAGAATTCATAAAACAAAAAAAATAGCCAGACAATGAAAATTTTTCATTTTCCTTTTGGATATTCCTAATAAAAAATTCCATGCAATAAGAAATTTTCAGTTGTCTTTTGATTTTTTCCACAAATCAAATCAAAAAAATTCATCACTTGCAGGTCATTGGCAACCCCTGGGGGTCGATATAGACCACATTGGAATCATCGATATAGACAAACCATACCATAATGCCACTTCTCTACTTGGGGTAGGGAGAGAGAACCGAACGCCAGACTCCTCTATCTTGGCATGCATTTCTTGCTTCATTCACATCTATGCATCGTTGTATACACGCTCTTCTATTATTTTTACTTCTAACGTCTCCATCTTTCAAAATTCCATTTATGTGAATGTGATCATGCTAACTTACCTTACTTACTTACTTATTCAGCCTCTTCTTGAGTCCAGTATTTGACAAAGGCCTCCCGCTTGGACTTTGCCATTCTGGATTCCCGCCATTCTGAACCTGCCACTTTTTTGATGTCATCGGACTATCTGATGACATCAAAGCCTTCCCACGCTTCTGCTTTCTGTTCTTGGCCTCCAGTCCATCAGTCCATCACAATTTTTGTCCATCATCCGTCCGACATTCGAGATATATGACCCGTCCAACTTTATTCATTAATTCTCTAATATTCATTCTTTTTTCAGCCTTATAATACTTTTTTGTCAAACGGTCATCACCCATTCTTTCTATGTGGCCAAACCATCTTAGGGCACTTATTTTCATCTTACTTGTGATATCTCTTTCATTCATACATTCTTGTCTAATATCCTCATTCCCTAATTTAATCATATATTATTTTACCACACATTCACAGTAGAATAAATTTAAAGCAATGACCTAATCATTGATTATTTACCTTATATTGTCAACACAATAACATACTGTAATATAAATATTTTTTTTATTAACGATTATGTATTATTTATAGTGAAATACAAACCTTCCATTTATGAAGGCAGCAGCACATTCAGCTTTCGATAATCCAATATCTTTTTTACGAAACAAAAACTGCCTATTAAGGTTAGACAATTCTATTGTGTCCATATCGATTACATGAATTTGTCTGAAACCCATTAAGGCCAAATTTTTGAGAAGTTCACAACCCAAGCCGCCAGCTCCAATCACAAGTATCTTACAGGAAGACATTAAAAACTCTAAAATCTCAGCCGAGGGTTCAAAGTCTGGATGGCAAAACGGTCCAGATCTTTCTAATACTTTACGTATATTGAGCCACCGTCTTTGAAGATGGTCTGGACACACAATCTCTTCAGAGGTCATTTTACTGTAACAAAATATTCACTTACTTATAAATTAACTAATAAAACAAACCAAATTCGTAACATCCTTGAGATTTGTAACTTCATCTTGTCAAATAGGATTAAATTACGTTTGTTTGCATTTTCTAATTAATGTTGAGCAAGCAATAAACAAAGCAGAAAAAAATTGTCAAGAAAATTGAGTCGAATAAATACATTTTATATAATCTAATATATAAAAATCTCGTGTCACAGTGTTTGTTATCGAACTCTGTGACACGAGACTGATTTTTTTTGTGTATGTTTGGTAGGTCTGAGAATAGGTTGTAGGCTATTTTTTATACCCCTAGGTGATAAGGGTGGCCCTCTCCAGATTTTTTTTTTTAGTTTTTCGACAAAAATTTTATTTTTATTTTTTTTATGACTTGGCATTAAAAAATACTTATAACCCTAAATTTACACCCTTTCACCACTAACTCCTATTTTTTAATAGCGATATTACTATTTTTACTTTTATCCACAGATGCGCAATAGGGTTGCAAGATGGCAGTTGATTAATCATTGTCGTATGATAATTTTTTCCATAACACTTTTTTGTACATACATAAAAGTACATAGTACAAATGGCGGACTTATTGCCTGGAGGCAATTTATTCCAGTCAACCATCTGAGATCAAAAGTACATAACACAGTTTCGGCATATACATAATAACACGATAACACAACCTGTATAAGACAGCAAAACAAAAAGTGAGAAATTACACAAATTTAGAAAGCAGAGAAAAATCAGAAAGGGAAGGGAGAGGATGAGGAGCGAACAAAAGTGATGGAAAGTGAAATTGGGATATATGTTCGTTATGGAATTGAGAGGAAGAGTGAGCATTTAAGACGAGATTTAAAAAATGGAAGTGATGTGGCAGTTCTAAAATCAAATGCTAAATTGTTCCACAGCCGGGCAACATGAATAGTGAAGGAAGATGAATAATAATCTGTAACGTGAGGTGGGATGGCAAGGGTTCTCTCTTCTCTAGACCTAAGTGGGAGTCCATAAGAGGCCAACGGTTGAAATCTTTCTTTCAGATATGCAGGGGCATTTTATGTATGTAACCAAGTGAAAACAGAAAGTGCGATTGTTATACAGGAGTCACCTCACAATCAGCAAACAGCAAGGAGTAGGGACGAGAAAGATGGCGGTCTCCTATCTCTCTCACACAATAAGCTTTCTCTCACTCTCTACAGTGTTCGGCCATTGTTATTGATTGTACATTGATTCTATCAGTGAAGAAATCGATAGTATAATTGCTGCGGAAATTCCAGATCCGTCTACTGATCAACTACTGTTCGATATTGTTACAACAAACATGATTCATGGCGGTAATCTGAATCGCAATGTCTCACTACTGACTGATAAACAAAGAATCATTTACGACCCACGGGCAGTTTTGGGAGGAAAAAGTGAATTCTTTCTTTGGATGCACCAGGTGGAACTGGCAAAACATTTCTCATTCCACTAATTCTCGCCGAAATACGATCAAATAATGGCATCGCATTGGCTGCTACATCATCTGGCATTGCAGCAACTTTATTAGATGGAGGCAGAACAGCTGGGATGAATTATCATCTGGGATGAATTCACTATGGCACACAAACATTTGCTTGAGGCGTTGAACAGGACACTGAATGATATAAAAAAAACAACGGCAAACTATTCGGCGGCTCTCTGTTACTCCTTTCAGGTGATTTCAGACAAACAATTCCCGCCATTCTACGTTCAACGTACGCTGATGAGATCAATGCTTGCTTGAAATCATCGCCACTGTGGCGGTTGAAAAACATGCGCGTTCAAATGCTTCAAGATCCATCCGCTGATAGATTCTCAAAACAATTGTTAGATATCGGCGATGGAAAAGTTGCTGTCCATGAAAATAATGGATGCATAAAATTGCCGATCGATTTCTGCACAATCATTAATTCGCAAAATGCCCTCATCGATAGCATATTTCCCATTGTACACACATAATACATGAATCATGAATTTTGACAGCAAAAAATGTGGACGTCAATGATACAATAATTTCAAGATACAATAGTTGACTTGGTGTCATACAAATCGATCGATACAGTTTGCGATGTCAACGAAGCTGTAGATTATCCTACAGAGATTTGAACTCATTGGATTTGCCAGGCATGTCACCGCACCATCTACAACTGAAAGTTGGATCTCCGGTTACTTTACTTCGGAATTTGAACCCACCATGGCTGTGCAATGGCACGCGATTAGTCATTAAAAAAATGATGAAAAACATTGTCAAAACCAGCATTTTGAATGGCAAGTTCCGAGGCGAAAATGTATTGCTGTCACGAATCCCAATAATAACCACAGAAGTGGTAATTGAATTAAAACACGTTCAATTTCCAATTAGATTGGTATTCGCAATGACAATCAATAAGTCACAAGGCCAAACGATGTCTGTTTAAGGCTTAGATTTGGGCACACCATGCTTTTCACACGGGCAATTATACGTCCAGTTTGTTTGTGTTGGCTAAAAACGGAACGACAAAAAACATCGTACACTACTCTTCAAGATTGATATTGTTTTTTTTTAATTAGCATAATTTAAGATAAAAAAATATGTATCGGTTTTTTTTATTTACATTTAACTTTTAAGAGATCAAACTTTAAATATGTGAGTTAAGTTAATGAAGTAGGTACATTGAATTAAGAAAATGTATGGTTGGTGTTTTGTTATTTTTATAGGCAGTCATCGTCCACAGCGCTCCATTCCTCTTTCAGTCATAACCCCATTCCCACATACTTACAATAAGTTACTTTATTTTATTTAATTACCAAATTATTCACTTGAAATAATTTATTTGGCAAAACAACATTTGCCGGGTCAGCTAGTATAATATAAAAAGAGATCTTCGTGTTACCTGAATAATAAAGAATATTATAACTGCTAAATAAAATCTCGCACAATCTTCTAAATTTCACCGGCTTTATAATTTTGACCAATTTTGACAGATGGGTTTTTACTATGCATTTTCAATCATAGATAGCTTTGACCTAATCGTACCATCAAGGCCTTCTGGATATTTTCTTTTCATTTAGACAGGCCAAAAGGTAGACAAAAAAATGGCTGACGAATAAGTTTTATAAAATTTGTCAATTATCATTATTGGCAAATAATTGCTTTTCACGCATTTAAATACACTTTTGAGTCCCCAGAAACCTTGCATGGAAACACTGCAAGCGCATAATATACCAGCAGCATATATAGCATTAATACGATATGTATGAAAGCATCAACACTAAAGTGAAGGGACCAGCAGGCACAAGTGATCCATTTCACATCAAGGTGGGGGTCCATCAAGGATCAACACTTAATCCATTGATTTTCAATCTAACAATGAACTACATTACAAGAAAATTACAACACCCCATACCACGGTGCTTCTTGTATGCTTATGACATTGTGCTCATACATAAGAAAGCCTCGGAGTTACAAAATATTTTCAAAACGTGAGTGAAGGAACTGGAAAGGCGTGGACTCAGAGTAAGTCGTACAAAGACAGAATACACAGAGTGTGACTTTGGAAGGATTGAAGACATAGGTTGTGATATACTTATTGATAACACAAAGCTACCCAAAGTGTCACACTTCAAGTATATGGGATATAAGGATGCCTATTATAACAAAAAAATGAAAATGCTGCACTGGGCAGGTGGTGTAACACGGATAAACAGACTCCGCAATGAGTATGTCAGAGGGTCATTCAAAGTGGCACCGATAACTGAAAAGCTGAAAGAAAGCAGGATGAGATAGTATGGTCACGTGATGCGCAGAGATGAAAATTGTTCGGTAGAGAAAGCTCTTAACATCTCAGTTAGACCTAGGGGTAGAGGTAGACCCACAGCATCATGGCGGTCCAATATTGAGAAGGAGATGGCGGCTCAGAGTATTTCCATTGTGACAACCCATGACAGAAGATTAAACCCATTACCAAACAATCAAATAAAGGATGAAAATATAAAATATAAACACATTATAAATATATTATGTAAGTGAAAACTCAAATGATCAATTTTAGTATAGTGGTGATCGTGTTTCGTGTTATTAAAAATAAATGTATAATTGAGACATCAAAATAAATTTATATAATGTGCACAATGTCAATCGCAAAATAATAAACCTACACACCCATGAAAATATTTTTGACAGCACATCTCAATATAATAACGGCAAATAACTTAGCAAAATAATATCACAATGCTGTAATTTGTATCAAAATAATATCAATGTGGCACAGTTGATAAGCTGCTTGGCTTCTATGCGGTCGTCCCTGGGTTCGATCCCAGCAGAGGGATTTTTTTTTAAATTCATTGCTCACTTAAATATTGCTTCTCTGGGCTGGAAGTACTGTTTAGCTGGAAGAAATTTCCATGTGACAATAACCAGCAACGAATTGTTTATTATTATTATTAACGATTTTATATGGTTTATTAAATTAATTAATAAATAAGTTAATTAAAAAATAGTCAAAACGATTATATTCGTATTGAGATTTTAAAGACGACACTAACCGTAAACTGATTTATATGCAAAAATTACAGTACAGACGCGAAATCATTCTGCTTCAATGTTTGCCATATTGGAAATTATATCCCTATACATTGCGGCATGATCTAACTCAAAATCCAGAGGGCGCTGGCTATAAAATTCTCCGAACGTACCCCACTTTATGCTGCTATTGGCTTGATTTCTATGGAATAAATGTCATGTCAAGTCAATGTTTTTGTACAAAAGTCGCAACGATTTTATCAGTTTCAGTTTGTAAGTGTAAGTCGCTAATTTGTGAACGGTTTAGAGCGTTGTTAGTGTGAACATATTAATCGGTTGTGTGTTTATTTTTATTTTTTCGCATTTTCTAACACAAACGGTGATATTGAGTTTTCGTATATTAATTTTCAACTGATATGTAACATTTTAAGTTACATATATTTTGTTTTCTATATAAATGCAAATTTATGAATTAAAACCAAGTGTTTTTATATAAACATCCCAATGAAATATGAATGTCGTACTTGATACAATTAATTGTATCTCAAATTTCTTAAAATGTCTCTTTAATGTTATTTTCAGTACGTAAAATAAAATATTTTTTATGACACATTTGTTTATACATATGTAGTATATACAAAAGTGCTGTTTTTATAGTTACTTGTTTTTTAAATGTATTTTGATTTGTTGATTTTAAAGTAGGTATTGTTTAATTAGTGTTGTGAATTAAAAAAATCCCAAAATGTCTGAGATCGAAGAAAAAATAGTTATGACACCAAAGTGCAAAACAACAAATTCTACTACATTGATAGTAGAAAGAAGAGCTGTTCATCAAACTAACGATAAAATGCACGTTGCTGGAGGGGATCATACTGGAATTGTTATCAACAAAGAACAAGTTCATGGTAAGTGGTTTTTTCTTAATATATAGATAAGGAGCTATCTCACTTTGAATATTTCTTTCCTATATTTTTAATCATTAATGGCAATATTAAAAGAATGTCTCAAAATATATTTTAGGATATATTAAACTTGATATAAAATCATTTTATTTATATCAAGTTGTTCATTATTAAAATTCATTCAAAAATATATTGGTTATAAAAATGTATTTTGAATCATTATAATCATTCAAAGTGGATTTTTTCAAGTGAATAAGTGAAATATTAGAATTTGAAAATCACAATGCTTAATTGTTATCCTTCATTTCTGTTATGATTCAGTATTTTTTACATTTTCAACTTTTCGTCATCGCTTCACCAAGATTTAACTTCACTTCAGCATTGGCCTGTAGTCTACTTCTACTTCCTTGCCTCTTCTCAGTTCTTTTGGGGTCGGCCCTTCGGGTACACAATCTCCGAACCTTTCACCTCCACCCTCAGCTCCTCATTATTTGTCCACCAGGTGGCCTGTGGATGACATCTATTCTGGACTGACTGGGTATGTCATTGATTATAAGGATGTAATGACATGTCCCTGATGAAATGCTAACAGAGCCTTTTACACTCTGCTTAACATTGATATTAATTTGTATAAAAAATACCTTATTTAAAATTGTAATGTTTGTACCTATAATTCTGTAATACGAGTCGGTACAGGCAAAGCCTAGTGAGGTGGATATATAATAATATGTAAAAACTGATATTGTTAATTTTTATTAATAAATAAATAAATAAAATATCTAGGGTCCACGGAGGATGAATAATAAAAATAAATAAAAAAGCTTGCTGTAATTCACATTGACATAAATTTCTCATAGATGCAATTAAAAAAAAAAACAACTTGACTTTTACCCATTTAATTTAAAATATGATAAAATATTTGGTTACATCAAGGAATTTTAGTGAACAGTTACTTAAGTACTTATTTTTATGTAAAAAATGAAGTAACTGAAAATTCACAGTATTTATTAATTTAACTAAATTAGTTCCTCCGTTTTAGAAATCCAAATGGTTTTTAAATACAACTGAAAATAAGTTAAGATAATGTTATCTGAAGATAATATTATATTATTTCTTGTCCACTAGCATTATAAGAGTTATCTCAAAATAATATCATGTTTGCAATATGAACTATACTGTTTACTTTTTATTGGAGTATAGCCCCCACTATTTTTATCTAATCTTTTTTGGAACAGTTGCTTTTTCAAAGTAGTAAATTGATAAAGGTGTTAGCATGTCTTCCACAATTTTCGTCGGAGTTGGGGATGATTTGTGTCTCAACTTACCAAGGCAAAATAACAAAATTTGTATTCTGTGCAGCCTACATAATTATTCAAGATGTTGCCGATACCTTTATGATATAGAACAAATTAACACTATAATTTAACATTATCAGCTCCACTTTGTCACCTATACAATTGTTTCCAACCTAATAATGTAGTTA